>OX411309.1:85237374-85703142 GCA_948150685.1 Rhaphigaster nebulosa | reverse complement strand
GATATGATTTTTTCGTTAAAAATATCATACAATTTTTACCTTATATCATTCATTATTTATATAGAGAACAATGTAGTTTTGGACTTAAAGGTTTATATCACTGAAGCGAGCAAGTAAAATTACATAAAGATCAATAAGAAACTCATTTGCAAGGAAAGTGGAACTTTCTTCTTTTCTACACTTCAGTAAATTTACTAGTTGTCTTCAACATGAAGACGGGTATGAATTTAAAAAATTAAGCTAGATAAGCCTAACCAGAAGCTTGAAAATATCAGGAAGAGCTGAAACGTAGCTTTATATTCGGACTGAATTATTTATAATTAAGAAGTAACGTATGGGAGTTTCAAAACGATGTTAGCATCAGAGAATAGCATGAATAATTTTTCAATGCATATTATTTATAAAAATGGTTACTTATTGTAAACCGCACAGTTTTTATAATACAGGAAAATACAGAAATTGTTAAAATCGAGAAACAATATCAGGGCCGGGATCAAGCCATGAAGAGCCCCTGGACCAAGCGAATCTCCGGGCCCAATCCCTCTTTTCAATTCAATACATTTTATAGTATAAATAATAATAGAGACAATGAAGTAAAGTATTGGGCAGGGAGGACCGGAGGGGGTCAGAAAGGCTCCACGGATCAAGGACAAAAATGAGATCCGATTGTAACATTATTTTTTAACAATTAAAACTACATCAGGACGGCTAGAGATTCGAGATTTATAGACCATTTGAGGTTGGGAAGATATAAAACTCGTGAACGTAAGAAAATAAGACTACTTCCGGGCCTCTACAACCTCGTATAGAGTTTATAATCTAATTTGTGATAAGAGTTCATCATCCTGACCGTGTTTGCTTCATAAGGAATGATGATAGCAATGAAACTCGAAAATAAACTTCATTGTTAAGAATCATCATCATCAGTCAGAAGATCTCTTTCTAAATTTGGAACACTGTAAAAATTTCGAAAAAACTTAACGTAATTGAGGGCTTCGACGACAGAACAGAATGAAAAATAAATTAAGAAAAGTGTAATACAAAGATATTTTTCCATGAGTCTACGTATCGAGCGAGGTCGGGAATCCCCCATTATTCTTTTTCATACGAAACTAACGGAAAGTAATCAGTGCTGCCAAACTAAATATTCAAGGTGCGTGGACTCAATTTGGAATTGGTTCTGAAATCATACTGAAAACATTGTCTGAAATACATTCATGTTTTATATAGAATTTCAAATTTCCTGCATTTAAGTCCCAGTATCTCCAAGGAATAAATAGAAACATATTAATTATATTAATTTAAAACATATGGCCAGAATGGTAGTGAGAGAGAGAGAGAGAGAGAGAGAGAGAGAGAGAGAGAGAGATAGAGAGAGAGAGAGAGAGAGATAGAGAGAGAAGAGAGAGAGAGAGAGGAGAGAGAGAGAGAGAGAGAGAGAGAGAGAGAGAGAGAGAGAGAGAGAGAGAGAACGGAGGGTAGAGCACTAACTTGCTCTTTTTCTGTTAAAATTCCCGGCATCGTAGAACAATACATGGTCAATCCTAACATAAGTACATGATATTAGTCGGGAATAAACCAGTGCGGTTGGAGCTACATATTATTAAGAACTCGTTCAGAGCCTTCAGCGGAGTCTTCATGAGCTGGTTGCGGACTGATTAACTATAAGTTCTTTTACGGCACCTATTAATTTTATTACAAACAATTAAGCACATTTCTTATCTTCAAGGTACAGGGATTCACCATTTGTTTAAGGATTTCCTCCTCCAATGTTCTCGTCCTAATCATTTAATGAATAGACTAAAATTTTAATACTGTATCTTGCGAGAAGTGAATTTGGAACACGAATCAATAATTCTGTTAATTATTTGTGGGATAAAACGAGGCAAATTAAAGAACCTTGAGTAATGATTAAAGCTAATCATGACCAAATCATATTACTACAATTAGTAATTGAACGGGCAACAGCTTTTCCACACACACACAGATATATATTTAGTTTTACTATACCATAGGATCAAGAATAAGAAGTCAACAATGCAAGGTCAAGGCACAATTTTCCGATAAAAAATATTCATCTGGATCATGCTTTATCACGAAGAGAAGTTGATTTTTCCTCTTTCCCTCTCTTATCAGGAAATTAATACTACATGAGCACAGTTTAAATTAGCATTATGCAGTTCACAATGCGCTGTTCACGCCATAAATATTCACGCCATGCCAAACAATAGCATTAATTTTTTCCGCATTCCTTCAATATTTGATTAGAGGTTTTAGCCATCATACAGTAATGTCATTTCCACATCCGCATTGTTGATTAAGATTTTTTACTGCTCGAGAACTCATTTCGGATTGGTTCGACGAGTAGGTGATTTCAGCAAACCATTAGTCGTTAAAGGATTGTAATAAAGAGTTTTCTTCGTGAAAAGAAAAAGATCTAGATGGAAATCTTGGGAAACAAATATTTGTCCTTTTTTTAACTTTAAAAAACGATGTCAAATTCTGCTACAATGTTTAATAAAAGTTTTTATAAAATTTCGAATTTTACTTATTTATTTTTTTGAAGAATGTAAATATTCTTGTTTTCATTTAATAAACGTAGTTTTGCGTTCTTTACTATTCTAAGCTAACAACCTCTACATACACCTAAACTTACATCGAAACTGGTTCAATAGGTTACAACGAGCGGTTCTTAAAAATAAAAGAGGCTAACAATTAGACCTCTGTTGTAGGTAATCTAAAGATGAACAGCTTTTGTTGTAACTTTTTTTTTAGATAAAATCCATATTTCCTGAAAAAGAAAACCCACTCACAGCAAATTGTTTTCTCGAAATACCGAAAATTGTCGACGAATTTCGATTTTCGACGCTAGGTAGGTCCGTTATCGTTAGATTTAGCTTGAAAATGTAATCAGTTATTTTTTGTAAGAATCTTAAAAAGTAAGTAACAAATGGATATTTTGAGGATTTCGTTTCCAGGTCATTTTTCTGTGCATAAGTATTTAATAAAAATAACAAACTTTTAAATTAACCGTATATTACTAAGCATAAAATAAGACAGTACAAAATGTTCAATGCCTAAGTGAAACATGAGAGATTTAGAAAATTCCCGGCATCGTTTTTTTAAAACTTAAAAATTCAACATTTTATAGTTCCAAAAATTTATTGTTTATCACAATATATTTCCCTCAGATTTTTCTTCTTGAAACTAATATTTTTATTTCTTATTAATGGTACAAATAATATGTTTATTATGTTAAAAATCATTTTTTTAGGCCCCGGTAATTTCAACCAGCAACTTTTGGACATTTATGTCTTCTAATGTAATCGAATGCGGTATATTCATTTATTCATTCTATTTATCAATTTATTTGATCAAATAAAAAATACGAGTAATAAATAAAATATAATTGGTAAATATTATAAATGCTGACTTTTTTTACTGACGCCAATACAAGAAGGAAGCATTTTAGTATTAATCGTAAAACGTTGATAAACGGTTATTGAAAATTCAAGGTCAGTGTAAATAGAACAACTCAAGAGCAAGCCGACAATGCACTTGTTTGCAATGATAATGAATATGCAGATTAACTTGCATGTAATTACGCGTTCAAAGCATGTCAAGAAACCATTTCGGAACTACGAATCATATGCGATGAGTACATAATTAAAAAGCTCATTCATATAATTAAGAAAGCGTTGACATTTCATTATATTACATAGAAGGTCTTCCTAACAATACGCAACAAAGGAATAGAAATAATTTTACATAAACATATTATGTTCGAAATTTATTTGGAAGCTAAATTTAAACAGAAATTTACGCTTTTAAATAAATTTTCTTAGGACTCAATTCAATAAAATATAGGAAATATGTTAAAATAAGAAAAATATAACAAGACTAATTGTTAATTTGTACTATTAAATAGAGTACTTATGTGCCTAATTTGCTTTTTATGCCATTCCATCATTTGTTCATAGGCGTACGCAGAGGGAAAGGGAGGCCTTGATTTCTCCCCCCTCCCCTCTCCCTCCGAAAAATCAAAGCCAAAGAAAAATTATTATTATGAGAGAGACAGAGAAAAACACATAAGAAAATTAAGTTGGAGAAAAAAAGGTGTGGGTTATTTGTACTTCAATATTTAAAATTTGAAAATTTAATAATAAATTTAAAATTTACCGAACATAATATTTAAAATTGATCAATCTAATGGTTTTCAGTTGATTGGTTTTAGCAGTTTTAGGTCCTTGCGATGCCATATGAAAGCCTCAACTTACTTCGAGTGATACCTTAGCTTCAACTAAAACAGACCAACTGCATCATAGAGAAATCAACAATTTTAACGAACTGGAATGTTATGCGTTAAACGAAATTCTTATTCCGCCCGACGCTATATCCTCAGAGAACCAAACAGCTGTCATTGGAATTTCTAATTCATTGGCGAACAAATACTGAGATCACGATGATGAAAAGAGTAGCATGGAAGCGTGAAATTAAAACGTGCTGAATTCTGCACTACATAGCACCAAAACATCTAAAGCAACAGAAATTCTCCAAACACCCAAATGTTCAACCGTTTTTAAAAAAAAAAACTTGAAAAGAACTACGCTGAAGCTAAATATTCTAATCTAGAAATCTTCAGAACACGTCAATCGTCATCCATTTTTTCATAAATTTTCTTGGAAAGAACGAAATTACAACCAGCCGAAATCCACCCCAAAAAATGCAACATTTTCTTCCGATTTTAAAAGTTTAAACGGGTGAAATTATGAAGAGTTAAATTCTGCTCCACGAATCATCAAACACAAATTCTCGTCCGATTTTAAATTCTTGAAATCGGTCAAATTATAATGAGTGCAATTCTGCTCTAAAAAGCCGCAACACGCTCAAATTTGGGTCCGATAATCAAAAATTGTCTTGAATAAAGCCGAAATTACTGATATTACCTGCGTTTCACATAAGCCAGCTATATTTCTCCAGGACCATCCACTCCCTAAAGAAATTCCTGCTAACAACCTTGCATTTGTTTAAATCTAATTAAGCCTAATCTTATCAGGATAGGTACAACAACAAAAAAAGTTATAACAGATAAAGTTCCTAAAAAAAAAAAAAAAAAAACATACAAAACAAAATCAACCAGTCTTTTAATTCACTTCTCCAAGGTTTTAAAAGATTTGTACAAAAGGAAGACCTCGAAGACGAGGATGCAAGGAATGATAGTTCAAGAGTCAAGGCTACTTGGTACACCCACAGGGCTGGTTAGGTTCATTATTGTACCAGGTAAAAACATCTTCATCGCACGATGAAAAAAGATATGGTTCAATATTTTTTGATAAAAAATAATCACTCATTTAGAATTTCAACAACACAAAATAGATGGATGAAGGTGATATATACCAAAAGTATGTAACGCAACAAAAAAATCACATTTCATCATACCATGACTTCATATCTGAATTTGCAGATATATTTTACAAACCAAGGAAAAAATTGATGTCTTAAAACATCTATAGTCTTCATTAAACGATGTATTTCATAAAATTTGTATTATAGAAATATAAATTTATAAAATATATATTAGGAAACCCAGTATATGACTGATTAGAACAATAATTATTCCAAATACAGTAGAAAATATTCAGGTTTGAACGCAGTAATTAATTAAAGGGCGTAATCTATAATGTAATAATTAATGAGTAATTAGGGTACGCGGAAGGAAGAGGGGATCCTTTAAATATCAATCAGAAAGATAGTTAAAATGAAAAAGTAGGTCAAGACTGATTTATTCAAGAACTAAAAACTTTATAAAAACAAAACAAGACGAAGGGAATGTAAGCAATGGACGTCTATTTTGTATTGATTAATATTTATTTATATTACATTGATTATTTGATATAAAACAAATAAATTAGTAAATTAAAAAAAAAAAATTGAAATAAATAACGCGATTACAGCTTTGTTGTCAAAACAAAACACCTCAGGAGAGGAAATGTTATGACAGCGGAAGACCTGCCGACTGTTTAGATGCGACACTGGCGGCCAAGCAATGAACCAGTGTCAAGGTCACTTCCGGTACCCAGGCGCGTCAACCTAACAGCTAATTTCCGGTTAATCAAGATGGCAGAGGGACTTTTTTTTTTCTCTTTTAAACGCTCTAATTATCGACACGATAATAGGAATAAATATCTTAAGAGTTCTAGCAAAAGCTAGGTTTTAAGTCCAGTTATTTAATTTTGCATGATAAACGATTTCTACCCAATGAAAAACCAACATACATGTACTAATGAATTAACTAAATTTACAGTTTTCTCATGAAATACGAAATTCCTTCTTCGTATCTGTACTTGGTACGTCTTGAGAGGTTTTTAAGGAATGAAGTTCAGATTTGGGAATATTAAAATGTTGACCACTTAAAAATAAAAACGAGATAATAATAAGATATGTTATATGACAGAATGTTTGAAATAACTAATATAAATTAATTAATTAATTTCCCTAAATTTAAATGAAAATACTTCGAAAAAATTAAAATATTCCGAAATTCGGATCCAAAAAAACTTTTTTTTTTCTTCTTTTTTTTAAATTTCGATTACTATGATCAGTCTACGGTGTATGTGAAATGTACTTTTTAACTTTTAGATGATAAAAAATAAAACAGTAAATAAACATCGGCACAGTTTAAACAGTAAAAAAAAAAAAAAAAAATATATATATATATATATATATATATATATATATATATATATATATATATATATATATATATATATATTTACTGGGAGTTTTATTTTTGACTTCATTTCATCTAGATTTTATCAACGGTCAACAATATCCAAAAGAAAAAGCATTCATTAAAAATAAACATGGACAATTTTAAAATATGACTGAAATTAACAGTGTTTCCGAGAGATAAAGTGTTGCCAAAGTACCTCGATTGATCTCCATAAAAAGATTTACAAGACAAGACCTAATAATAATATAATATATAATTAAATGATTCGTTCCTTATCCAGCACAACTTTATACATCCATTCCATTCCGATCACCGCGATACTATTAAAATTTATTTATAAATAGATATTCAATAATAAAATTAATAATAAACTTTCTAGACTTAATATTATTAATTATTACATAATCACAACAGTGCCTATCCAATATTATATTACTTTAAAAGGCTTAGTCTGATAAGTGTCATTAAAAAAAAAAACATTAATTATTTTGCCTCTAAGCTAATCATCATTCAAACATGATGAATACCTATTAAGATTCGGCCAAGAAGATTAATATTTTATAGTAATGAGCTCTCGCTTATTCGGACCATCCCTAAAAAAAAAATTGAAAGTATAGATTCAATTAACAAAGGTTTTTTTTACTCTCATTTCTAGCTATCAAGACTATACCTGTATTTACACGGACGGATCAAAACAACATCATGTTGGCTGTTCCGTGAGGCTACCTACGGAGACTATCCGGTACAGTCTTCCTCCCATCTACTCAGTATTCTTCTTCGAGCTCTTTGCTATTTACTTGTCTGTACTCCTAATTAGCGAAATAAACAATAGGCACATCTTAATTTGCAGCGATTCATATTCAACCCTTAAGGCAATTATCCAGGAACACCATGGCATTTTCCATTCAAGAATTATTTAAAACAGACGAAATAATAAAGTTCTACGTTGGTATAACAGGTTACGAACTGACTGCCAAAAGCGCCAAAGAAGCAAGTACCATATTTCCTGCACCAAATATCAACACGGTGTTGCAAGATTTCTACCCTGGAATACATTCTAGTACAATGTTCGCGCTTTTCTTCTTCAAGAACATCTTTAGGTCTCCAGGAATACCGCACGGCTTTACAACCTGACAGTTGGAAGAATCTTTTTCAGTTCCTAAAGAAAAATAATCTATAATAGACTCATCTAACACAATGAAAGAACAAGGTGCCTCTAACCTATGTTGTCGTATAAGGCACCTAAAACTGGAACCAAATAAATAAAAAGATGGTTATATCTGTAAAAATACTTTGTTTTTTCTATTCATTTCATGTGGTTATAAATATTATATTAAACACAAAAAAAACTGTATAATCCTATCACTGTTCACATAATTACTCATATTATGTTAGCAGAAATGTAAAATTAAATAAAAATTGCACTAATACTATCGCAAATAAAAATATTAAAAAGAGCTTTCGATTCTAAGCCTTCAAACGTATTTTTCTGTAGCTTCTGCCATCTAGTGGAATGTAACCAAACTTTTTTTAATGTAAAATTCCCGCTTTTAGATAAGTGGAACAAATATGGTCACTGCCCGTTAAAGAGTTAAAAATACAAACTCCTTTCATTTAAAATAAAATCTAAGCTATAAATAATCTGGAAGCGTATTAATTTTCTCAATTTCATTATCGGTGGATATTAATTAACGCTGATATTAAATTAATCTTCAGTGCGAAATTGAATTGTAAATACAATGAGTAGTTTACGCTATTCGAAAATATAATTATGAGTATATAAAATAATAACTTATGAGTAATATAATAAATTATGAGTAAAAATATAATAACTCATCATAATTTAAATATAATGAGCCATGGGTTTTAAGAAAATACAAAAAAGATTGGTTTCCAAGAATCGTTTTATTTGGTTTTCAACGAACTCCACCAATATATTTTTTTTTTATAAGTGTTGGTATCCTATATTTAATTTGTGTAAAACTGTTTTATCCTCATAACACGCCGGCACCACAGGGTCAAGCATGAGTTAATAAGGCTCCTCAGAGAAAAGGACTTCGCCTGCTTTGACGAGGTGTATTGTATTGATACGGACGGATCCGCGAAGAATGCTGATATTGTCACATTCTCTAGGACCGGAAAGACAGCATTGGTCCTGGATCCGACCGTACGATTTGAGAGAAATGATCCCGATCAGGCAGGTGGAGTGGAAAGGGGAAAAAAAGACATCTATATAGACCTTCGGAGAGAGAGAGTTCACCGTGAGAGGCCTCTGGTTTGGGTCTCGCGGAACAATACCGAATAGAACGGGGAGCTTTTTGGAAGACCTAGGTGCTAATGCTGGGGATATTGCGGTGTTGGCCGAAAACATTATTCTGGACTCCCTGGGGATTATCACCTGTATGGTAGGTAGATGGGTCTATTTATCATTTGGGATTGTTTGTATATGTATATATATATATATTTATTTACTTATTTTCCTGTACTGTTGATCTATATATGTGTGCAATAGGACATTGATGGTTGATTAGTTTCATAGATTTTCAAATTGTCTAGAGTTTATATACTGGATTAAGAAGGGGTTGATTGTTACCTGGAAGAGAGAATTATGGAGAGGTGAGAAGGTAGTTGGATGGATGAAAATAAATAAGGGATAGAAAAAGAAAATGGTGTGTAATCGAATACAGACGAAAAGTCTATGAAATATGTGTATGAATGAAAAAAAAAAAGAAAAAGAAATAAATGGAAAATTGTGTATATATAAATATTTTATCCACTATGGATTGATTAGTATGCTGTGTATTATAGCAACCCAATGTAATTGGGCAACAATGATTTTTAATAAATCATTTCTCTCTCTTACAAATGTGCGCTTTAAAAAGGGAAAATCTCATAGCTTTGGGGAGAAAGTAACGATAATAAATCGTCATGAAAGAGGTAAATCCGGGACCAAATTAGCAGTGGAATTTAATGTTGGAAAGTCAAGTATCTCTGATATTAAAAAAAAACTTAAATTTTTTTTATTTGCATGGAACAAGGTCGAAGCGTAACAAACTGTAACATTTAGCGATTTGCCGTTGATTGGCAAAGCAGTTTGCTCATGGTTTCTGCAACAAAGATCACACCGTTCTCGGGGATAATTTTGAAAGAAAAGACAAATATATTTTTAGTGAAAGCAACAATTTCCCTTTTCCATTTCTTTATCGTCATTACATGTATTTAATGATAAATGTATCTAATAGTTGGCTATTAAGTATAGGCAATAATAAAACACTTTTATTAAATAATAAATTCTATTGCTTTTAAATTAACTAAAAATGTTCAATCATATTTAAACGTATTTATGGTGTTGTGTTGTAGAATTTTAGAGAAAAAAACCCTGAAGACGAAGAAACACTTCGGAACGCTGGTTGAAACAATAAAAAATAAAATAAAAATAAAAACAATAAAGAAATGTAAAAGGGAAGTTGTTGTGTTCACTAAATATATAAATAGTATAATTATATCAAACTTTCAGAAAACATTATAAATTATATAACATGAAAAGGCAGAGTTTTTCCAACAGGAATCACGCCCAAAACTTGATTCATTTCAAGATAGTGAAGACCTTTATAAAAGATGTTTTTAACTTCCATACAAACAAAAGACTATTTGGACTATTTATCAAGATAATAATTACTAGATAGTGAAGACCTTTATAAAAGATGTTTTTAACTTCCATACAAACAAAAGACTATTTGGACTATTTATCAAGATAATAATTTAAAAATCAATTTCTGAACAATGATCAACTATTGTAAAAATATTGTTAATATATAATTCTTGTTTTTAAATTGACTTTTTATTAATGAAGTTAGATTTTTTTCCGGTTCGGTAATCCGAATTCCCTTTTTTTTAATTAGTTTGGATTAGCAACTACACTACACTGTAAATACAGCGGGAAATAGGATGTGATCAGTTGCTGAGGAATATTAACCCACAAAATTCTTTTTTTATTTTTTTAAAAATAAATTCTTTAACAAAAACATCTTATAAATTTAAAATATCATCTTAATAGAATATATTTTTAAATATGTAATAGTAATTTAAACAAAATTGAGAGATAAGTTAATATGATTATAAATAATTTAAATAGTTTTATTATATAATAAATAACATACTAAAGCATTTGACTGTTTATAATGATTTGCAAAAGGAATGTCCTGTATATGAAGGCAGTTTATTGACCGCTGAACAAACGACCAGAACTTGCATCTGACAGCTTTCACGTATGGTAATATATTATGGATAGAAAAATATTGTTTTTTTTTTTTTTTTACTATGAGCCTGGGAAGCTCCCCTTTTACAGCAACGCAATATACGAAAGAAAAAAAGTTACACGCTGTATAAGAGATAATCAAGAAATATTTCGCAACACATTTCCCCTATACAGACAGGCTATTTCATACCTACTTATACATTCAACTTACAAGATAAAGATGTGAAGACAGCAACTCAACCGAACAAGTTCCCAAATGTCGGCATAACATTGGAATCGCAGTTATCATGTTCGAGTACTTACTAATAAAAGTACTTGCTGAGGTCCTAGGATGTAGACAAGAGAATATTGAGAATTTTTTTTCAACAAACTATAAGATCTGATAATAAGTACTACCAAGATCGGCGCGGATTGTTCCTGAATCTAGATTATTTATATATATTTTTTTTGGAAATGTTAAATTGTTTGTAAAATGATTTTGTTTGTCAAAAAATTTTAGAGATGCAAATGTCACCTAAAAAGATAATAATAATAATATAGTAGTTTCGTAATGGCCAAAAAATAGATAAGAAGGGCCGAAGCGTTACTAAATATTCAACAAATTTATTATGTAATTTAATTTTTAAAAATAAATAATGTGTTTTTTTTTTCTGAATCTTATAAAATTAATTTTATATATCAATTTGGAATTCCGTGAGAAATGAACAATAGTAATTTTGCTGTTGGTTATACATATATATATATATATATATATATATATATATATATATATATATATATATATATATATATATATATATATATTCCCTTTGTTATATATTATATATATTTATTTATACTATTTATATATTTAGTTATACGTTATATATATATATATATATATATATATATATATATATATATATATATATATATATATATATATATTTTTGCGATATTCCAAATTGGATTATTGGTCTATAGAAATTCAAGTTAACCGTAAGATAAGGTGGTCCGGGTGTCAGTCTTGAAATGGATCTAAAAATAGTTATTGTGTGTATATATATATATATATATATATATATATATATATATATATATATATATATACACACAATAACTATTTTATATATATATATATATATATATATATATATATATATATATATATATATATATATATATATATATATATATATATACACACACAATAACTATTTTGAGATCCATTTCAAGACTGACACCCGGACCACCTTATCTTACGGTTAACTTGAATTTCTATAGACCAATAATCCAATTTGGAATATCGCAAAAAAATTTCAAACTACTTTTTGAATTGAAAATTTGCAAACCTACATCGTCATATTCTGGACTCCTTGCATGATACGGACGTCGTGTAAACTGTAAAGTATGTAATGTGAAAAAAAACAAACGTATTTTTCATATTCGCTATAATTACAGAAGAGGCCTCCAGACCGTGGTACGCAAGGACGTTCAAACAAGCAAACAAAACCCGTGGGTAAAATCATGTTCTAAGCTCGTTCAATTAGGGATAATAATTTTTAATGATTATCATGAATGATTCAATCATAAGATGAATAAACACGATCCACAATAAATAAAAATAATTCAGGATGGTTACGATAGTAGAGGTGAAAACACTCAGCATTGAAGAGGACTTAAGAATCAAGTTGAGCTGGATCAAGCCTAACATTGATGCGGATACACTTTAAAATGTTTGATGTAATGTGAAATTGATAAACTTTATTTTCAATTTATTATTTTCTTTAGCAAATTTATTGTACAAATAATATAAGGAAGAAGTTGGTCGCGGGGGGAGGGAGGGGTGTGGTGAATAACCAGCACTCTGATAAGTAAAGACCGGATTAATATGCAGCAAAAAAGATCAAAATATGCCATATAATATGCAGTAAAAGTCCTCAAATATGAAGTAAAACCTGAACATGATAAATGTCAGAAACGTGCCAAAAATAAAACAAAGGCTAAATTATTGTCTAAATTGCTTTGTTTAATAATTTTAATTTACAATATAAATAAAACAAGACACTGGTAAATTGAAAAACAAATTTTATTTACAAAATTTTACATAGAAATGTTTTATAGCTAAATAATTCGTAAAAATTCAAATAATAATAAAATATTTTTTTAATTATTATTATTTTTTTTTTTCAAATAGAGATTTTACAAGATTAAATAAAGCTTACAAGATTTAATACTTTAACAAAGTACTTTATTGAAAGTATCTTTAGATTTGAACGAATTCGGCAAACAGTTCTGAGAAGGTCTCCAACTGTAAGAAAATTCCATGAAATCTTGTCAAGAAATCCTACAGTAAACAATAAACTACTGTTACATTCCGATCTCAAATTATTGTATAAAATTCCAAGAATAGTTCATAAGCGCATCTGCCTTTACGGGCCGATTTGAAAATTTCTTTCATATGGTAAATTTTTATTGTACAAATTGCAACATCGTGTTTAATTCAAAGGGCTCCAACTGATTAACCTGGAACTGAATAATGCTTCTGCTATGGACATTTTGGTCTATGTTAGAAAATTAAAACTTAATTAATTTAACATAATATATAAGAGAGTTACTGACCAGAATAGAATTTGAAATTACAAAGGTTTTTTTTTACTTTGTTAGAGGAGGTACTCGGATGTAAGAGCTCTAGAAAATATATCAAAATTGCAATGCTAAATATAATTTTCAATACAAATAAATAACTATACATAACAGATTTTTTAATTTTTGTTTGTTTTGAAATGCAATTAAATACTTTAAATTATTTTTAACTACAGGTAAACATTCTGAGTGTTTGTTATCACAACACCAACTTGTATTAGTTGTCTATGAACTTAATCTTTACTACGATTACTATTTTGTCTAGTAATCTAGACTAATTCTATAGCACACTATTTTTATTAATAGTAGATGGCCTTTATCTATCTTATAATTGATATATTAAATAAGAACGCGTATCCGAAATTCGTTTATTTTCTAGTTTATTTTTTATTTTAATTGTCAGATAAATTATTTAAACAAAATTTTTGGCCAAATATGCAATAATCCATCAAATATGCAAAAATTTAATATATCTGCGCCAAATGTATTGACTTGTAAAGATATTCAATCATTTTCATTGAAAAACATATCGGGAAAAAATATGCATTTGCATACAAATCCGGTCTTTCCTAATAAGTATACCTTATTTATTCTGAATCAACGTTTCGGCCTTCATCAGGGCTAAAAAAAAAACAAGATAACAACATTGAAAAGAACAAAGGCAGCACCAGTAATAGTAAAAAATGGTAATAAACAGAACTGACAAGCATGATGAAAATATGTATAAAGCAAAAATATATTAATGTATATATTGTAAATAATAAAAAATTAAAGAAATGTGAAAAGAGTGAAGATTATGAATTATACGAAACAAAGATGAAAAGATTATGAATTATATGAAACAATAAAGTACACTATACATGATATAATAAAATATATGAAAACTATTAATTAAAATGACAACTAGTATGAAGATTTGGAAGTAAGTAAAGCATATCGAGATAATTATGATATTATTAGATTTGTAAAAGATTGCAATGATGTTAAAAATGTTGATAAGTGACTAATGAAAAAAAAAACAATATAAAAATTAATTAAAATGATGCGTTATTTATACATGGTGTAATGAAATATACGAAAACTTAAAATCACTACTAGTATGAAGATTTGCATGTATGTAAAGCATATCGAGATAATTATGATGTAACAAATTATGTAAAAGAAGACAATGATGTTATAAAAAAGTTGACATTTTTATAATTAAAATAATTATAAAGTAATATAAACACAAAAAGTAGAGCAATACAATTATAGGTCATTATCATAAGTGGTGAATTACAATTGTTAATAATTTATTATTTTATGTCATTCATAATCGTTCCTTCATTATTTTCACAATACTTTTCATTATTTGCAATGTATATATTAACATATTTTTTCTTTATACTTCATATATTTTTATCATGTTTGTTATTTCCGTTTATTACCATTCTTTTTACTGTTACTGGTACTGTCTTTGTTGTTTTCAATGTTTTATCTTGCTTTTCTTTTAGTCCTGATGATGGGCTAGAACTTAGGACGAAACGTTGGCACAGAATAAATAAGTTATACTTATTGGTATGTTAGCCGCAACCCGAACCAACTTCTTCCACAATTATATCTACGGTCAACAAAGCTTATCCAATACAAATAATATATGTTGTTTTGTTTGTTAAATAAACTTTTGTATATCAGTTTTTTTATGATGACGGGTCTTTAAAATTAGAGTAATATTATGAGATATAGAGTAATATTATGACGTAGTGTACGACGTATTATCTGAAAAACAGAAGTAGTACGCAGTTACTTTTCGGGAAGTTTGGAAACCCCTAAACCAGAGGGAAGATACGCGCGAAGGCTAAACGCCGAATGTACCATTTCTTCAGAAATATACCTTTCTTCGATTAGGAAAAAATTGTTTCTTCACATTGGATATTTTACAAGACCAAGAAATACTGTGAAGCACAAAGAACCCCATTTTCACGATGAGGCAGATAGCCGAAAAAACATTGAAAAAAGACAAAGAACTCTATGCCTGCTTTGTAGTGTTAACAAAGGCCTTCGATAGAATTAAGAAGCAGGGCCTAATAAATTCACTAGAAGAGAAGGGAGTTGGAACAGGAGCGAGAAAAGCAATCTTGAGCCTATGTACATGTATATGCCTATAACAGAGGAACGTTGTCAGAACAAGTAACCACACGTCGAAGGAGTCCCTGATCACCCAAGATATCATGCAGGGTTGCAGTCTCAATCTATTATTCTTTATTACAGTAATGGATTCTGCACTTATATGAGTACAACTGGAAATGAGGCCATACCACCTAAGCTATAGAAACATCAGATCTACGCTTTGCACACTGCTAGTCACATTCAGTCACAAATGTAGCAACCTCCAGTTCAATTTCAGAGTCCTCCAGAAAGAATTAATGAACTTCAACATGGAAATTAACGAAGATAAGACAAAAATGATGAGGCTAGGAAGGAGAGCAGAAAGAGGAGACAGGGGGGGGGAGGGGGTCTGATTAAGGGATGTTCCTCTAGAGCAGATCAAAGACTTCAAATATCTTGGTGTCCATCTAAATGAGTATGGTTGATGGAGAGATAGAGAGCGCAGGATGATGCTTCGACTCCTTAAAACGAGGTGACAAGAGAGGAGTGTCAAAGAATATCAAGAAAACTGTATACAAAAACTCCTTTCTCCCGACCCTATCATATTCAAGCGAATCTTGTACCCTGACAAGTACGCATAAGAGCCAGCTTCAGTCCATGGAGGTGGAATATCTAAGAAGAATGGAAGGTAAGACCAGAAGGAATAGGTGAAGAACACGACGATACGAACCATCGCGATAGGAACGATAGGAACACAAGATGAGATGGTTCGGACATGTACGGCTGAGAATCGCGTAGCAAAATATACGTACGAGACCAACGTGGGAACAAAAAAACCTGGGAGAACAGTGTTAAGGAGGCATTTGACAGAAGAGACATTGACTGGACGAAGAGAAGGATACTGGCTCGGGAACGAGACAAAAGGAACAAGCTCTACAAGAAGGTTCCTCACACTGCTTGAGCGGCAGAAGAGGAAGCAATTAAGTAAGTAAGAAATTCTCTACCAGAATGTTTTCGCAGAAAGGAATTTCATCAAACAGGTGTGACCTAAAGCTTCTTTAGTCAATAGGTAAGACACGCGATTACGAGAATGAGACAATAAAACACTAATATAGCATAATAAATCACATGAAACAACCATTTTAATATTTTAAATACCATAGTTGCATGCGATACGCCATTAAGTCATCGAAATGGCAATAAGCTTTCGCGAGCAAACCTTGTACAAAGCTATTTCAAACATGACATTCTCATAGTAATAATATTTTCACCGAGTAATTTCACACTTTTTAAAAAGGTTTTGTAGTCCACTTGCTTCCAAGGATACGAAGACATGGCTATGAAACGTACGAATGTTGGACACTTTTTCTCTTAACAATTTGTTTTTAACGACATTTTAATGAAAAATCGGTAGATTTTATTATTCCTTCCAGAAACCATGAAGATGGTGCAGTTAAAGATTGGTTGGTTCAGCGTTTAGTGGTTACAAACGAAAACGGGCTGTCCTTTTATATAATAATAGGTGTGATTAGCGTTTGGGTCAATTTTTATATTATTTTTTTAAATTAGTTCGATATAGATAAACTGTCTTAGACTACCGCTCTAACAATAGCTCTACGACGAGATCTCCTCTCCGGAGTTAGTAGATCCATCAAGTTATGCAAGATATAACAGAACCGCCACGGTAGCTAGCGGCCCGGGGAGTTAATGACCTCTCCACGCCCTATCGACCGCCCCGCGGTGCCTCTAGCATATCTTCCCTAGGGCTCTCCTTGTTGGGTATCAGACCATGTATCAGGATATGTGCAATACATATAAATATATATCTTGAGCAATCTTGAGGTTAGATGGCGGGCATACTAAAATATATTATGATTAAAAAAAAATTATCAAAAAATCGGATCAATACGTCTAATATTAATTGGTGATCTGTCGTTAGCTCGCTACAAGTTTCTTACGATAGCCACAGTCGACTATCGTATGAAAGTGGAGTACGTGAGAGAGAGCTACGAAAGACACTTCTAGAAAAAATAGGCTTAGAATCGAGCAATTTTACTTTTATCTCTACGTTTCAAGCAGAACTCAGGGGGCCGGGATGCTTCTGTTGTTGACTTGCTCCAGGATCAAGAAGATCAAAATTTGTGTATCTACTTCCCAGAGGAACGGAATCAGACCCAACATAATTTACCAGGATGCTCTGTAGCAAAATAACACTTTAAAGAAACCTTTTGCTAACGGCTTTTTAATGCATAACATTTTTATGTCATGATAAATAAATTATTTGGTATTAACCTCTTTGTAAAAAATATTAAACCGAAGAGGTTCACAAAATAATAAAAAAACTCGTAATGTTTCTCGGGTTAAGAGCCGTGTTATCATTCTTGTACGTAGGATGGGTAACCAGCTAGTGACACATAAGATTGTAGAACATTTATTATAGAAGTAACCCGATGAATAATTGAATAATATTAAAAACAAATAATATGTTGGTCGCTAATGCTCATCAGGCTAATAAGTTAAGCAAAAATGAATAAATAAGAAAAAAATCTGGAAAGGAGATAGAGTAATCTAAAGATTATTGTTAAAACAGCCGATTTTCTGAAGAAGATCAAACTTTGAAATTGTTCCTATTTTTTTGACTTATTCGCCAGATTACGATACAGTGACAATGTTATTACACTGTTGTTATAACGCTGATAGAGATGGTATGATCAGCAAATTAAAAATTCTTGATATTACTGGCATTTATTGAATCAATATGCCAACAAATATAAATATTTACCCAAGCACCTATGAAATATACATATGAGTGGATCACTCCGCGATTTTCGTATCGTAAACTGTTAATGTTCTACCAACAAGCGACTAAAATACAGCCCGAACCTTTCCCCCCCTCCTTCGCAGAACGTGCAACCAGACAAGGGATGCAGATGAATCGTGACCACACCTACGATTTTTATGCTCGAAGATAACTTGAGACTAAAAGTAAGAGGATTGCAGAGCCCAGGTCTGTTGGAGCCGAGAAGACAAGAGAAAGCTCTGTCTCCTTGGTCCCAAGGATCCGGCCAAACGCTTCATGAATCACAGTGTTATTTGTGCGTGTTATTTTATAATTAGTTGTAATTAGTGAGATAAATAAAAGGAATTATAGAATAGTTTATTGAAATATCTAACAAAAAAAAAATCTTAAAGGATGCAATGTGGGGAAAGAAGTTCCCATTTCTGTAAGATATACAGCTCATCCTTATTATTTGAGAGCATAGCGAGCTACGCGTGACAAATTCCAAAGACTATATACATCAGTATGCATAATTATTTACTGTTCATGTAAGTGCATATATACATCCATGCATTTATAAATCATACTGTCAGCCAAGTAGGACAGTATAGCTTCCCCACTATTTCAATAGGACACATAAGGAAAAAAAATGTGCAAGAACAATAAATTTAATGTTTTAACTACTTATCTCGAAATATTTCCGGGAAAAAAAATATCTCGAAATGTACATGCGCGATCAAATATCCGATTCAATAAACATAATAATTCAGAACTCTCGATTACCTAATAAACGATAGCCTATATCGAAGAAACCTTCAACAATCACAGTAAATCGAAATGCGCATGCGCGATCGAAAAACCGATTTAAAATATCTAGTGTGTCCACTCATAAGACTTTCCTTACCGCTTTCGGCGAAAGTCCAAAACAAAAATTCTTTGATATATCTTATATTAGCCCGATTAAGATTTTTTTTTTAAAAATATATTTAACATTGTAGACATTTAAATTATCTTCCAAATGAGCATCTGGAATGTTCGGGATACATTTGTTTTCTAGTTATCAAAAACTAAACAGACCTGAACAGCTTTTTCTTGAAACATGTACACAATACTTTATAAATTTTTTTATAAATTTACATATATATATATACATGTAGCTCAATATGCTTTATCTTTGCTAATAATTATCCAATTTGTATGTTTTTACTTCCTTGTACCAATTAAAGGATGTATTGTAATCGCGAAAATTTTCGGTTTTCAGATTTCAACGGAAATATCCATTTTGACCATCTCTGAATCCATTTTGACTAGTTCGTCGTGACGTCTGTACATACGTTCGTATGTGCGTATCTCGCATAACTCAAAAACGGTTAGCCGTAGAAAGTTAAAATTTTGTATTTAGGATTGCTGAAAAATCTAGTTGTGAACCTCCCTTTTTGTGGCCACTACATGATTACCGGAAGTGTCACTTTACTTGAAGGTCATTATTGATTTTCATCAAAAATAATGCAAAACTTCTCAAATTAGGTATACAAGACTTGCATATTAATATAAATAATATAATAAATTTTGGTTAACATTGGCAGACCAGAAGTTGTACTTTAGTTGAAGGTCTAATATGTAACTTTCATCAAAAATTTATATTAAAATATAATGTAAAAAATCAAATTTGGTAAAAAGGACATTTATATCGATATAATTGTATAAACTAGATTTTGGTTAAAATTGGTGAGCTGAAAAGGGTACTTTACTTGAAGGTCATAATAAACTTACATCAAAAATTATATTAAAATTAAACACAGAAATCATATGGTTCAGTAATAAAGATTACAAACGCGACTTTGTTTCCAATCCAATTAAAAAATTTTATTACTTGTTTTAAGTGTTAAAATTGAGTATAAATTCCAGGTTTTCCTACCCATTTGTGAGGTGAACAAATTTGCATCAGGAGAATAAGATATAAGTTAAGTGGGTTCTTCCGCTTAAAATGTCGAAACTGTCGATTTCCAATGCTTTATCTAGTGATATTGACAGTTCTAATGTTGTCACGGAACACGAAGAAATCTCTTAGAAACTAGCTACCTAATGAAAGATAATGACATATAAAAACGGAATGAGACCTCCAGAAACAATATCTGTGTGTGTGTGTGTCAATAGATGGATGTCGCGACGCCGAGTGTCGTTTTTGAGATACTGCAATCTTCGGAAACTAGTAACCAAATTCAGGATCACTTTTTGAGCCACCGATTTATAGTTTAATAGGCACACAAGGAAGTCATGTGTTGTCCACATCACATATTTTTCTTTACAAAAAAATGTATACTTTTTGAGTAATGCGCGAATAAAGTTTTAATTTCTTCATGACATTTTTTCTGGAGGATGTGCTATTTACGATCATTAAAAGCGCTTTAAGGTGAAGATTTTAGGAATGTTTAATCAAAATAGTCAGAGTCGTTTTGGTGCGAGTCTATACAAAACTTATTGCGCATGCGTTAGCGAAAGCAGCGGATGGAATTAGATAACATTGATAATAGACCATTATCAACCTTATCCTCTATTTTCCTCCAACTTTGGCCCAAATCGAACGAGCCAATTTCGAAA
Organism: Rhaphigaster nebulosa; assembly: GCA_948150685.1. NCBI lineage: Eukaryota > Metazoa > Arthropoda > Insecta > Hemiptera > Pentatomidae > Rhaphigaster > Rhaphigaster nebulosa. The sequence continues at coordinate 85,682,058 of OX411309.1, read as the reverse complement.
TATAGATGTGTCAAGGTATAGCAAAATATAATTACAAAACACTTGGAAAAATTATAAAAGATTTAGCAATATTACATTATGTCAGTATTAAGTAATTAAATTGAATTTAAATTTATCCGAACAACGCGCCAGAAAACATAAATAATACCTTAGAAAATAATTAAATAAACGACTAAAAAAAAACAACATAAGTTAAGGTTAATTACAAATTGGATATTAAAATAAATGTTAAATTATATTTCTGATTAATGAATACTTAAATAAATTAATGCAATCTGGCAAACAAATGATTGTGGCTCATATCCTAACGACCTACTTTCGGGTGTTCGTGATCCGGAAATATTAACTTTTGATCGATAAATTTCCAACGCCGATGCTACAATTTTTGACTGTCGTACAATCTAATACGAACGAGAAAATTATAATAATTCATCGGCGGAAGATAATAAATAAATTAACAATAAAAAACTAGTTTATGACAAGTAACATTAATAGAAGATTTTGAGTTAATTGCAAAAAAAACGGTACTAATAACTAATAAATATAAATTAATTAATCTAAATTCATTGAATAATAAGAGATCTTAATTTATTAAATTGTTCGCATTGGCTTTCTAAATAATTCAATATACTAATAAAGAGTACTTACATATTGAACATATTTTATGAATTAAAAAGGTTTTCTTATTTTTTTCATAAACACCAGAAGAACATACCTGAAAAATAAACAATAACAATATTTAGAAAGTTGAGAAATTTATTTGCATTAGTAAAAATAACAAAAGTTAATTTGAAGGTTTTCTAATCTAAAATAATTATTTTAGATTAGAAAAACTTGATAAAAACCTTTTAAATTATAATTAAGTAATTTTATTTATATCCTTGTTTTGAGTGTTTACATAACAACGTTATTATTCAAAAATTAAATCTTACGCATATATATATATATATATATATATATATATATATATATATATATATATATATATATATATATATATATATATATATATATTTTAACTGGAACTTTGCCAGGGATTTAAACTACTGATATCTGAAGTTCATAATTTGTACAATATTAGTGATGTAAAACTAACGATAGTATCGATAGTTTTAAACTGGAGAAAAAATAAATAGTAATATCGAAAATTAAAAAAAAAATGTTTTTAAAAATTTCTTTGAACAGAAATAATATCCATATCACAAAATTCCTATGTAAATACGATTTAATTATTTAAGGAGGGAAAATAAAGGAAGTCATAGGTATATAAGTATATTTAAACTTGGACATAAACATAACATAATTACAAAATATACCTAATCAAAACGAATGGATTCTTGATTATAAAGTTTGAAAAAGTCAATGATTGTCTGGTAAATGATTTTTTTATAAACATCGATGTTTTCCTATGGATGTTCCATCCCTATCCAATTATTTTAAATTCAATGTTGCCAGGCCAGTCACGTATTTTTCCCCTAAATTTATCTAAATATTCTCCTAAATCGTCCAACTTTAACCCAAATCTTATCTTCCATTAATATAACCAAAATTATACCCTAGGATAAGATAGGATAAATTATAACAAATGTACTTAAGGTTTATCCATTTAAAAAAAATATTTTTATATAAATTCAATCCAATATATTTAATATTACTGAAATTAGTTATGCTAATTGAAATATCAGGTCAAATTAATGATAAGAAGCAAATATAAAACAGCACAAAACAAGATAAATCGAAAATAAACATTTAATAACAATAAAAATAAAAAAAAGATACAAAATTATTTGTTCAAAATTGTAGAATTTAACCGCATTATGCATTGAATATTTTAATTAAGTCTTAACACTAGAACGTAGGACTGTAACGTTAAAATAAGGGATACTTAGCCATGTAAAGATCTTTTATCAGCTTATTTACCTGCACATTTATATGGCAACACTTTTCAATTTTTTTTTTTAAACTATCGACAGTTTTACATCATTAGCTCGTATCTAAACTAGTAGTTCTCAAAGTCCCACGAAATTTTCAAATAATTAAATTAAAATAGTAAACTCAATGAATAATTAAATAGATAGAGTGAACAAGCAGATCTTTGACGGGGTGATGAAACTTAAAAACATCAAAGGATACAATGAGCAGATAATGGAAAAAATAGAGAAACTGGGGATCAGAGAAGAGGAGTACTAGGAAAGAGAGAAATTTAGAATATTTTTTTTATGATAGATGGAAAGAAGGTCCTTGCGGTGGAGAGGAGGAGAAGAGGGGAAGAAAGGTGGACAGAGGAGCATAGAACGGAAATGGGGGAAAAGATGAAGAAGGTATGGGCTGCTATGGCTTATTATTTCATTTATTAAAAAAAAAAATTGCCATGATTTTCTTTTTTTTTCAGTGTGTCGTCAAACAAAAAAGTTTAAAAAACTACTACTCTGAACTTAAAATTAATTAAACAAAGCTCATGTACATAATTATAGCAGTGCTATTTGGAAAAAGTGAGCTGTGCTTCCTGAAACTATTGAATTCCTCTGCACCGAATCATTAAAAAACATACTTCGTAAAATCCTCAATATTTTTTATGTCACAAATAAAATTATCAATAAACATATAATATTTTATATATTATAGATTATGCCCGAAATAGAAACCTAACCTGCCATCATAAAATCCATACTAACTTAATAGTTCGTTAACTTTCCTTCCCAATCTATCACTGATAACACACAGAATGAAAAAAATGGTAGACCCGAGATTTTCAAATATGTAATAAAGTTATAATATTTACAAATGGATAGATTACATATTGTCTTGATTCGAGACAGTATATTCCTGTTATTTAAAATACAACATAAATCACAATAAATTAATTTAAATTTAAAAAAATATCATACTTGGCTATCCTATAAAAAATTATATTAATTTAAAACATTTAATTGGACATATACTACTTTAAACCAAGATAATATAATTTCTATACCTATATCAGTCAATAGTACATTAAAAAAATAAATATCAGTTTTTTAAATATATATATATATATATATATATATATATATATATATATATATATATATATATATATATATATATATATATATATATATATACTTCTTTTTTAGTTGTTCTAGAGTTTGTAAAGTATCGACAACAAAGCGGAAACTCAACAATAATCCTCAACACGAGTCATTGACAGAAAATACAACAAAACTGTTACGGTTACGCTCGCCTGGTTCATCAGATCGATTCACCATGGAGTCTCCTTTCTTCACTTCTGTACCGTTCAATACTATCTCGTCAGTTAAAAAATATTTTTAAACAGCAACAAATACAATAAAAAATAAATAATTTTTTTAATTATACTTCTTCAATTACATGAAAGAGAGGAAGGATTATTATTATTTGCATTTATTTCTTCCTCTCAGCTTTCTAGAGTTACATCTACATCCCGGAAAAAAACTATCAAGGGAATGTAGAAGATGACTAAAGGAGTCAATGGCACTTTTTCTAGATGATTTTCAATAGGTTGGACTTAAGACTGCTGCGTCTATGATTCTGGCCATTTTGTTTCTTTTATAGCCAAAATGTCCGGACTGTTATGTGGTAAGTACTCTGTGGTCTGTGATTATTTGCTTATTCCAATGAACTTCTACATCATTATTTTCTATAAGTTTTTCTGGAGAATATACAAGGTACTTTAATCATTGTCCAGTAATATGAATTGATTGTATCATGACATAATACACGGGTTTAAAAAAATAAAAACATAACAGGTTGTTGATTACTCAACTGCGAGAAAATTATGATGTTTAGATAAAACAAATAATTAGGAAATTATTATAATAAGTCGTAATTATAATAGTAACCCTCAAACTACAGCCACTTATGAGAACAGTGGACTGGAAGCAGGAAGGAACCGTTACAAGATTCGGCCAGAACGGGAACCGTAAAGTCACTCTAGATAAAGTACCGTTATCACAACAGGCTGAAGCAATGAGCAAACTGTGTCGTGGAAATGTGCATTACTCATAAGAAAAATCCAATAAAAATTAATTTATAATTTAAAAAATGGGACTCATTGAAATAAAATCTCTAGTATACTCGTATGCTACCACCGTTATTCTGGATTCAACCGTCGAAATTTTGCCCACCAGTTTATCTTGTCAACAAATAGTTCTGTGGTGTTTGGGTAAAGTGTTCCAAGTCCATTTTTTATTTTATTTTTTTGTGACAATGGATTTAGATTATATTTTGTTCTTTTAAATGAACATTACTTTTGAGAAAAATGACTTAGTCAACGAAACAGTATCCACAGTCCATTTAGACACTTTTTCAGTGACTAATATCCATTTTCTCAAAGATAAAGTTCATTAAAAATAACGAAATATAACTTGAATCCATTGCCATAAAAAATGAATTACACCCCTTTACCCAAACAATAAAGAATTATTAAGATACGGAACCGTAACTAAACTTGGCATACATTCGACATGCCCTGAAAACATGCCCTAAATTCATAATCGACAATAATAATACGCATAGGATTCAAATAGGTGAAATTTTTATATTATATCCTCATATGTTTAAGAATATTGTATATTCTTCGCTATTGGTCCCTAGCAGTGTTACCGGATTGAGTTTTTTTTTCCCCTAGATTTTGTATTTTATTCACCTTTCGGGGTATTTTTTACTTTTCCAATCATTTATTCTTATCCTATACTAGGGGGTAATGCTGTTTATACTAATAGAAAAATAAGAATTAAACAATTAGGGTTAAAGGTGGTGGATTTAGAACATTTAGAGAGTTTTAGGGGAGATATATAGTCTCTAGACCGGTGATTCTCCAACTTTTCATCTGGCGTCACACGAAAATTATTAAACAAAATTCAGAGCATCCCCCTTTTTTTAATATATAAAATAATAAACCATGGAAGTAAATAAAATAGATACCTGCATAAAAAGTATAGAAATTTAATAAAACAATATTTTTGTTTTATAATTGTTTAATTATTTATTTTACTTTTATTTAATACTTTAATTTTTAATTTATTTGACTATTTTAAAATGTCGCGGCACTCACTTTCAGAACCATTGCTCTAGACCTTCATCAGGCTAAAATAACAAACAAAAATCAGTAGGCGTAATAATAATAATAATAAACAAATATCAGAAGCTATAATTTAAGAATTATTATAGTATGCCGACCATTAGCTTTATTTTTATTATTAGTTTATTTTATTATTTATGTTGGTATTGATTACTGTCTGTTATTTTAGCCTGATGAAGGTCTAGAGGCTAGCTAAGAAAACAAAATATTCTAAAACACAGGAAGAAAACTTCTCTTGACTCTCCTAATTTAGGCTCCTATAACATCAATAGCTATAATTTAAGAAATTTTATCTTATTTTTAATTCATAGTTTTGTGTACATTTGTCGGCAAGAGTCAATAATCGTATGTTGTAAATTAACACATCCATCAGTTCATAGAATGTTTTCGGTGTTTTTAGCTGCATAGATAATTTTTATACCAATATGAAAAAAAAAAGAAACTCGAAACAGACCTTTCGATTTTTATTACTATAACCTTGTTTGGAATTTCTATGTTTGAAGATGAAGGTATAAGAAGGACAGATAAAAGATAATTAATTTATTTAAAAATGATATAATACACCATATCGTCGGTTTGGAGCGAATCAACTGCATCTTTATGAAGATGAAAGTTTGCTGCTATTTATGTATGTGCCTGGACTAAATTTACGCTTCCGTATTGACAAAATTGTGAAATTCTCAATAATCAACTAATAATTAGAGATTATTTCACAATTTTGTCAATAATGAAGCGTAAATTTCGTTCAGGAACAGGTTAATTTTGTAACATGTTAACATTCACTTTCACAGAAATGCAGTAGATCACTTTTACCTCCAAACCGACGATATTGTTACATTATCACAGATATTATAATCTAACAAGACTAAAAAAAAGTCTATAAATTCAGAAATAATTTATAAACAAAAAAAAAACCAGAGTTGGTCGATTGGACGTCGTTTTTTAAAAAGACTTAAACGCTAAAAATTCGAAATTATGGGACGTTAACTCCACCTCGATCGATTACCGCTCAAGATATATCGAGAAAAAAATTGTAAATGGTCTAAAAATCGACTTTTGATGACGTAACCACCAAATACTAACGATTCTCAGTCCTTACTCCGGCCTTAACGAATACTAGAAGTCTTAAAGATATATTAAAATTGAAAAGGTTTTGCTACCTTAATAAACTCCTACGGCAGTTTATATATTATATAAAATAAAATATAAAAAATAGATGCGCTATTTGGGGAAAAATCGATTCATGTGTTTTCTGTAAAGTTGGTAAATAGTGCTTACGCATTTTTAAAATAACGATATGGTCTTTCACGGCTATCATTGGATTCCTCTTGAGCTACTCTTTCGAACCATATAGGATTTTAATATTTTGATTTGGGTTTTCGACGCGTACCAGCCAACACTGTGTTCAGTTGTTGTAATTTTTAACTTGAAACTTATTTAAATTCACTGTAATAATGTAAATATTTAATATTTAAATTCAATTTCAATTAATATTTAAATTCAAATATTTAAATTCACTGTAACTTGAAACTTATTTAAATTCACTGTAACCACTTCCCGAATGTTCTTGTACACGGAATCGATAGATCTTGACTATAGCATTCGATTAAAAGTACAAAAAAACGTCGTAGCTTTACAGTATCAAACGTTATACCACGTGGAAGTTATAAAAGTTGGCAAAACGAACTCGAAATTGCAACGCACCCTCCTCCGTCGCGCGTTATATGTTGCAATCAGCACTTGGTGTGACAAAATGTTTGAGGCCTTTGGATATCTAGAGGTATTATTGAATTTTGGATGAATAAGGAGCTGAAATGCCAAATTGTATGGTCCGATTTAGTTATCAATGAGTTTTTGGATTACTTATCCTACGGTAGCTAACTCATGGACGTATTCATGTAAAAACAATTATGAATTTTTTTCTATTATTTCAATTACTATTAAAAATACAACTTGGTTTTATACCTCAATGCGATTCTCTTAGCACGTTTAAAGCAGTCATTTAAATGACAAGACTATTTACATTTAAATGGATCCAGTGAATGCTCCTAGGGGTTTTAATAGTAAACAGCGTAACCCCCCGCAGCACACAATCAAAGACCCTCCTCCCCTCCATCACCATGACGACAAAGGCTCCTCGTACCAGAAGACTAATTGACTGCAGGCACGCTCCAGTACTCCAGTGCTCATCACCCTCCAGTTGTCACCTGTAAAGAGGGTCACGTGCCGGATCGAGGCAACTGGGACACGGAGCCACGTGCGTTACTTCTACAAACCCTCCCCCTATCCATTCAGTGGAAGTAGTAGTTCCTCCAGGGCTGAATACTGGAGAGGAAAATCATCAACATATTGGTCCACGAGGTGTGGAACTTATCAACATATTTGTCTATTGATATAAAATAATAAATAAATTATTATGTATCTAATCCGGGACATTCCGAACTGAAGACGTGCGCGACAACTTTAAAAATAAAGACAATTTTTTTTCCCTCAGAAAAACGTATAATAACTCGTTCAAAACATTAATTATAGTATACGATAAAAAGGAAACAGGAAAATAAAAAAAATAAAAGAGGAATAAATAAAAAGAGGAAATAAAATAAATATAGAATTAATAATCAGGCATTTAACTAGCAGCGTAATTTATAGAATAGAAGAAAACATTTGGTAAAGTATTAACAGCGTTTTAAGGAGTTATTTCAATGATATACCAAAGTTAATAACAATATTTCGCCTGTTTTTTAGATAATACAAAATAGGCTACACATATTCTCGATGAATGTGATGATGTCGCCTAATGTAAACTACAGAGATTAGGCAAGATCACACTCATACTGAAAGCTTACACAAATGTTTACCGTCACCGAATACTTATAGAGCAAAAGAAGGCCAGGGTTGTTTCTAAAATTCCAAGGCTGAATCTATTTTAAAACTGACAAAGCGAATAGTAGCTTATAGACGCTAAGAAGAACCAAACAATGTCGTATTTAGAAACAATTATATTTAATGTAAATGGTGTTTCGAATCTGGATAGGAAATATCCGCAGTTTTCGTCAAAAATTACCACATAATTTAAAGCCATTTTAAAATTATATATGAGACAGTTTCAGCTGTTAAAAGGTCAGGTGAAAGTGTGTCGACGAATATGAACACTAAAATGCAGGATGCCATTGTTTGAATGTGCACTTAATTATCTGAGTATATGGGAGATTTGAAAAAATCTACAGTTTGAGGAATCGTTAATCAATTATGATAATGGATAATAAAGTATGTTTTATTACTAAATTATCCTAATAAGGATTAAAATAGGACTAAATTATCCTAATTATAATAAGGATAACTAGAATCATTTAGTATTTTTTTAATTTTTTTATTTAAACAAATATTAGTTGTTCCCTGATGGGTTTATAGCCCTTAAGTTATCCGAATATGAAAGTAAGGGCGAGATCATTCAATCGGACTGCCATAAAATGTAAATAAAATAAAAACGAGAGCGAGACATAAAAACAAACATTGGTCAGGGGATAAATCCGGGAGTCGAAGCGCTAAAGGCGAAGCTACACAAGTGGACTGGACAGAAGAGGCGTTTTCCCAAAGCAATTCAAATGACGTCGTTTTCAAAGGAAACATATTTGAGTTGCCGAAGGACGGCCACACTACGAGAAAGGTGCAGACATTAGCAGGGAGCACTGTTCGTCTTTGCCTTAAGGCTATCTCCTCAATATCGAAAAGTCTGGAATACATAACCCCTCTGACCCGTTAAGTGCTTTTGTGGGGCAGATTTATTTATTTAAAATATAAAAAAAAAATGAATAAAAATATCGAATCAAGAAATTTAACAAGTAGAGAACCTGAGAACCGCAATATAGTAGATAAAAGAAGACTGAAATTTTACGGACACATGATATGAATAAATCCTTCCAGAATCAACAAACAAATTTTTGAAAAACCCAGTCAAAATGAAAAGCCTGGGATGTTACATTAAACACATCAACAAAATAAAGTTTCTTGAGGGAGATGAGAGAAAACGACACCGGCAATAAATGAACTGAAGAAAGGAAAGCACTTCAGCTGAAAAGAAAGAGTTTCACGGAAGAGGAGAAAGGAGTAAAAAATAAATTACATTTACGTGGCTCCTAGCTGGTCTGTTTGCTAAAAAAGAAATTAAATAAAAAAAATAATTATAAAAAACATAATGAACAAATATGAAATAACAATAATAATCAGAGGAATAAAAATGTTTATAGTATTATCTATCACAAATCTCCTTTCGTCAGAGTGATGGTAACATGAATACTTCAACCCGATCAATTTTTTAATATAAAATATAGGTACACTCGTGTAGTTTTGCGAAATAATTATACCATCTTTTAAAAAAAAACATTGAGGAACCGTTGAATATCGTTACGAATGGTCACATAGTATTTTTTGAAGAGAAATCCGTAAAATGATGGTTCAATTTTCAATTGCGAGACAATGAAAAACCATTCCGCAATAACCCTCATTTTTAATGTATATGTTTATATTTTGATGTGAACTATTGGGAAATTATTGAAGTTTTTTTCTAATTTAGGTACTCTAGATAAAATTTCAATACGGTTGAAAATGTTTAAGTAACCACTTTGACATTAACTGATTGATGCAGAAATAGATGCCCAAAAAACCAAAACCGAGATTGGGAATAATGGTATGCGGTGAACCAGAACACACCTGTTAAGATAAATTACAACACGGCAGCTTTGAACCTGTAGATCTCTAGCCCAGGAGTGTCGGGTGTCATTTTTGTTTCGGGTAATAAACATAATTAGAGGAATGTAAATGGGTAAAATAAAAAAGGTAATAAAAATATATAGAACGATATCAAGTAGAAGAATATGGAAGATTAAAGAAGCGAAGCCCGGAATTGTCCCACTGACCCGGGTGTTGGATCGATACTGGCGTGCCTAGCACTTTCTCTGCGGCCGGCCTACACGTGCATTCACCGCCCATAGCTCAGATGCCTCCCAGATAACCACATCATAAAAATTTTAATAATCAATATCTATGCAAATTTAATGTAAATAATTACACTAAAAGGTGTCATTTTTTTTTTCCTGAACCCTCTTTGTCTCCTGTTTTGCCATGCTTTTATAACGATTTTTTATTTCCCTTCTACTATGATCGCATTATGATATAAAGATTTTTTGTTATTATGCATCAATGTAAGTGTTTATACAGTGATTACTATTCATCCTCGATTTTAAAAACTAAACATAATAAATAAATTTGTCTATTGCATTGCTTACAAGATTCTGCCATCGTCTGATTCTGACCTAGCTTGATACAATTTTATTATATATCTCATTTTCCGAAAATAGCTGAAAGCTACCGAAGAAATTCGCATTTTTTTATCATGCCTTTTATTTTTTTAATAACTGTTTTAATTTTTTAATAATAACATAGGTGAAAACCTTTAAAACTACAGGACATTACAACAGAAACAGATTTTATTTCAAAAATTACTATTGTAATTTCAATAATATTTAATTTAACTTAATACATTACACAGATGAATCATTTTTGTTTTTGTCAGAACAAAAATGAAACTTGAGAAAATTAGCGGTCATTGTAATTATAAAAAATAATTTACAAAGATAATTGAGAAAATAATAAGAATTTGCAAATCCATTATACTTCCTGATGTTCTTTGCGGATGGAAAACAAGATGGTCAAGAAAACGAAGGTTTCAAAACGCAAAAGGTCGGCTAGATCTAATTTTTTGATATGCTGTTTGGGTAGAGATCGGATTTGTAAATCTAAATTTGCGACCTCAGTAGACGACCGGAAGTTAATTTTATTCAAGAAAAATCCTACAATTTTCGCTAATTTTTCCACCAATGCTCAATATCTTTGATACAACGAAAAATATTAAGCATAATTTTATTAAAAAGTAGTCAATTTTCTAAAATTGGAGCTCTAATAGAGATCTGTAAGTACCCGAGACACAGAGTTTCAAAAAAAGCATTTTTTTTTCTTTCAAAAAAACGAGAAATCATTATTTTGTGTCTTTATTTAGACAATTATCATGGAAACTGCTATTCCTTATTTATTCCTATTTATTCCTTATTAACTGTTATTCTAATGAAGAAAATCATTATAAACTAATTAAAAGATAATTTAACTTGCTTCATTCTGAGCATTAATAGACGTATGTACGTCTAATAGTTAATAGTAATGATTAATAGTTTCGGAGCTATAAAAGTTTTCTCAAGATGATTCATACTCGACGAATGTAACATAATGTCAAAAACTTGTAAAAATATTTTTACTTTCCCTTACCTATATAGGAGGGATATAGAAAGGGGAAGTATTGGGATCTTGAAAATTTTCGAATTCGAGTTTTCAACGGAAATACACGTTTTAAGATCCACTGAGTCCAAATGACCAAGCCTCGCAAAATGGTATGTGTGTATGTGAACATCCTAGCTCAAAAACGAAAAGTCGTACGATACTCAAATTACGTATTTAAGGTAGCTGTGATTTTACAGTAACTTCTTCTTCAAAATCGACTAACCGGAAGTGCCACTTTATATAATCGATTAAACACTTTTTTTTGCAATTTTCTCGAAAACGGCTCGATTTTGATGAAAATTGCCTAAATTATTCTTCATAAAGGCCTTTAACTTTTCATTTATGTAGTAAATCACCGAGGAATTGCAGGGAATATTTTATTTGCGCATAGCTTAAAAAGTATGCATTTTGCGGTAAGTTATATGTAGAATTGTATGAAAGGTAATTAAAATATCTAAAAAATAGTAAAAGAACCATCAAAATCGGACCAGTATTAGCAAAGATACAGTGTATTTTATGAGGATCACAAGAGCCTAGATGGATAACCAAGCGCATCCGAAAGGAGACGGGTGGGAACGAACCTGAGGAGGTGGTGGGAGGCCACCAATCCGCCAATCTGTTGTAAACAATACGCTCTGTAATAAAATTATTTAAGAATACAAAGGCGGAAATTAACTTAATAATTTCTACTTTCACATTACTTAATAGAAAGAAAATATTTCCATGGAAACTAAACCAAAAACTTTTAAAATATATTTGCAACTTGACAAAGTTAAAATATATAGGGAGTGTACAGGATTATTTTACTAAAATTGTTTAAAAAACTTTTTTATTGTTCTTAAGTGGGAGTTGTGTATGCTACTGAGTTTATTAGAAGCAGTGTTTATGTCAACTCTTTAAAATTGTATTAAAAAGATAATTATTATAGGACGGTAAGGGGAAGTTGTGTAATGCGCGAACTGGACCAGATTTTTTATGTTGCTCTAAAATACCTAATATTAATCATATCTAACTGAATCATTTACCAACTGTTATTAATTAAATAATAATTAACTATTAATTAAATTAACCCTTTTAAAATAATTAAGTGATATATTTAATCAAATTAGTCCTAGTTAATAAAATGGCTGTGTTAAAGAACAATACATTGTTATTAAAAAACATATTAATAAAACACAACACATTGCATTAGTATTAAATCTATGTAATATAAATAAAACAGAAAAATGTACAATTAGGAGGTGAAGAATTCTCTTTTTGATGTACCAGTTTGGCCATTTCAATATGATTTAATTATTAACAGTTGATTATCAATTTAGTTAGTGAAGTATGAATAATATTAGGTATTTTTATCACTCCAGAGCACATAAAAAATATTTTTACACGGTATTAACATTATGATAAAATTTAGATACCTCAGGAACGATTAGACACATAGTGGTCTATTAATGCTCAAAATGAAGCTAGTTAAATTCACTTTAAAGTTTTTTATATTCGTCTTCTTCGCAGAAACAGCAGTTTCCATGATATTAACCAAAATAAAGTCGAAAAATGGTTAAATATCGTTTATTTGAACCTTTTTATTTTTTTTTTTGCTTCGTTCCTTGGAGTAAAGAGAAGTAAGACGCGTTTAAGGTTTTCGAAATAGTGCGTAAAATATTTTCCCTGAAGAAGGATGAGGCGACTGAAATATTTTTAGAAGGCAATGATATTTTTAGATTATACAATCGGGAATTATAATTAAAGTAAAAGCTTCTCGGTGACTGAAATAGTCGCATTAATTTTGGCTAAATAAGGAAGGAATCATTAATAATTTAATCAACGTTAAACCGAAGGGTTAACGTACAAGGGATAGACCGAGACGTAGATGGGAGATTGCATTAGATAGAAATTGTTTACGATCACTTACAACATGTGTTCGTTAAGCATTATTATTATATTAAAAAAAAAATAGAAAGTTGCATTTATTAGAGTATAAATGAGGGGTTAAGAAGTCATGTGGGCCAAGAATAAAATATTAAAATTATTAAGTTATTTTCATTTAAATTGTTTATTTTCCCAACAAAATTCAAGTAGGTAGCGTAAAATGCGTATTTTTTTTTTATCTGAGGTTGTTTATTTTGGTCTAGCCTATACTTTAAGATTGAACTTATAACTTTCTAAGATTTTTTTAATTTACAGGGCAGCACATTTGGCAAAGTTCGGCTGTAATAATTTTGAGAAATACTGTATAATTACCTATTTTTATCATTGTTAAAACTAATTTTATACTTGGATCTCTTGACCAATAAGTACATTTATATGTCTAGTGTTAATTTCAGAACTTTATTCAATTATGAAAAAAAAAAAAATTCGTGACTTCTGACCCTCTCAAATGATCCTATAGCATGCACAAACTATTTAAAACAACATATGTTGATGAACCACATGTTTTAACGAAACCCCTTGGCCCGTTAGGCATTATCACAAATTTCATGCAAGTACTGAATAGCATGCTAAATAAATACATGTAACAAAAATAATGTAGGGAAACAAGGTAGAAAATAGAACAGACCTATTTCCTCCTAGGCAATGATCTACATAGAACCTGCTGATTCTTTTTAATTTTTTTTTCTTCTGTAAAAATAACTTCGTTAAAAATTTAGTCTTTTATGAGTCACAATGAGACTAGAATAAATCATATTATAAAATTACTACTAATCAATGCAGTAAATTTAAAGAGTCACTCGGAAGGGAAAAACGGAAGGGAACTACTGCTAATTATTTTATAATAGAAAAAATAGCATAGTCAAGGTAAAATAATTTTGTTTAAAAAATATTATATTAAATTACACTAATAATTTAAAAATATGTATAGTGTTGATATTGTATTGTTGAATTTTAGAAGAAAGGAAAACCCAGAAGATGGAAGAATATTTCGAAACGTTGGTTGTTTGTGCATAGAAAAATATTAATGTAGAAAATTAATAAAGATAATTTAAGAGAAGTGTGTTTACTCACAAAAATAACAATACTATTTAATTCAGAATAAATCAATATATCACACATTAATTATTATTCATTCTCATTATTTATTGTATTATTATAAGCTAATTCTTTATTTACTTTTATTGAATGGCTTATATAGTTAATCATGTTTACTGAGTATATTTATTTTGTTTATAAAATTGTAATGCTAGTATTGCAAATAACGGTATGTATTTCTTGCGAAAGTTACATAAACTTATACAAAATAAAAGAAAATATTCAAGTAAGTAAAATAATTAATGTATCATGACAATGTATAATCTTATACGTGTGGTATCACAAGATTTCAGCTTAATGGGTAAAAGCAATGTGGAGGAGGGAAAAAATCACATAATTTCTGTTTTAGCTTCACGATAATATTTAATAATTTCCTGCGAAAATTTTCTAATTACCCTTTACTAAGTACCAATGCTAATTGTCTTATAGAAGTTACAGTCTGTAAAGGCACTAAAAGACAACTGAATTAATTTAATTAATTAGAATATTTTAGACACCAAATTAAGGCTACAAGAAATCCATAGAATGGTCTAATAATAGTTGAACGCAATCAACAGCGATAACCGTTGTAATATTCACAACGGTAAGGTTGGTCTGCTGAAAATTTAATTTTTCTTGACGTAAATATTTTTATAAAATCAATAATAACTTATCAGATTAATAGCGAAAATGCAAAACTAAGTTTTTAACGGATAACTATTCTTTGAAAGTTTATAGTTCACATAACATTACGTAAAATCACACAAAAGATATCTTAAGGCCATAACATCTCGACAGATAAAATTTATCTTATCGCTAAGAGGATTTGATTCCAATTACCATTGGTTGAAAGACTAATCGTTTTAATCGTTTAGTACGATTCGAAATAGTAACAATCTCACATGTAACTTTAATATTTATGAGTAAATATTCTTAATTTATTAGATTCATTATATTAAGCAACAAATAAATCGAATCCTAATCTATTTTTATACATTAATAAATTTATATTAAATATAATCATAGATACATAGTTTACGGTATGATGACGGCTTATACTTCAAATCAAATAATTATATTCAGTAAAAACCTAATTTGTATGGTTAATAAAATTATGAACTACATTTAAAATGACCTTGAAAAAACAACAAAATTTGTATTAGTGTTAAAATGTGTATTTTCAGTTCATTTTACTAATAACATTTAAAAATGACAGCAAACATTTGTGTGCGGGTAATAAACGTCAATTATACAAATACTTTATAAAAAAAATAAATAACGTACCAAATTTAGAAATAAACAAAATTAATTATATATGAAAATAACAATTTTATCTCAGCTGCAAGCAAGATCAGGCGATATTTTAAGATATACTGTAATTATATTATAATGCATAAATAAAACTTTTCTAAAGAACTGTTATATCTTAAAAATGACTTCAATTTTTTATTTATTTATAATTGGCAAAAGTCTAGATTAAAATTAGGCGAATAATCATAAAAAATCTTAATATGAAATAAATATAGTTAGTAGAAGTTATTGAAAAAGAAAATCAACAAAGTAACATAAGAAGAAAATTGTTTTCAAGGTAAACAGAGTATAAGTTAAGCATGAAATTCATATCCTCAGAATGCTTCCAGAAATATTTTAGTATATATTCTAATGTAAGATTATAATGTTTCAGTAGAATATATAATTCTATAATTACAAAATATATATATAATTACAAAATAAAAATATTTTCTAGAAAAATATTATTATATAAAAATAGAGTTATTTTTCTACAAGATATTTTAAACGAAACATTTCATGCGGCTTCAAGACTGAACATTTCGAATTAAATGAAGTTTTCAGTAAGCATATAGTTATTTAAATTAAAGTTATTTGTTCTAGGATATTTTTTTTTCTAAATAAAAGGTCTCAGATCAACAAAAACCTATTGTAAGATACGAATTAGCCCAGAGGCTCGGTACCGATACCACCAATATACCTCCTCATTCCACTGAACCAGGTTATAGCCTGAATTTACAAGATCAGATTATGTTTATTATTAAATAGAAGAAGATAATCTACTAGAAGATTATTTTAAAGTACGGGTAGAAATACATATTTAAATCTATTTGAAATAACTGATTTAAATTGTCTTCTTTTTAATTATTTTGTCTTATATAACATATTAGGGAGTGGGGTAGCTCAGTGGGTTAGGCACTGCGCTACTAATCTCAAGGTCCTGGGTTCGAGACCGGCTGAGGCAGATAATTATTTATTCTGTATTCAGGCGCGGATCGACCCTGTGGGATCGGGGGACCCTCCTGGGGCTCACCCAGCCTCTATAAAGTGGGTACCCTTAATTGGGGGAAAAACTTGGCGGTTGAGCGTGATCTCGGCCAAATCACCTCCTTACACAACCGTTGGCTTTGAAACAGTACGGTCCTTACCCAAGTACTGAGCCCAAGACCCTTCACGGGTTGTAGTGGTACAGGTTTTTTATATAACATATTATACATATGTTTGCTGAGCACAATATTATTAAGATAACAATTCATAACAAACATAAATGTTCGATTCCTGTAACGAATAAGCTATACCTTATTTAAAACTTCAGATGTTGTTCTCTTCTTAATATAAGTTATTACTTTATCTTTGCCTACATTTATTTAATTCGATTTTAAATGACAACTATTGGAAGTATGGTTTTTCATACCCATCGTTAGAGAAAATATTAAATTTATCAGGTAATTTTCTTCGAACAAAATTATTTTTGTTTACCATATGAATAAATAAATAAATAAAATAAAACGATTTCACGGTCCAGACAAAATAAAATAGTAACAAAAGAAAAAACTCAGAAGGTGGCATGAAGACAGAAATGGAAGCTAAGCTAAGAACTGATAAGGGAGCGGTCAGTGATAAGCGGCCAAGGTCACAGGCCGACCTCCGCTCAAGGACGTGTTGACAGACCGTCATTCTATCTTCTTACGTCCATCTCAACAGGTCTACATCCATTTATTTCCGTTTTCCAAATCTTGGAAATAAAAATAATATTATTATTATACCAAAAAAATTAGCAAAATGTGCAAAAATAAAGAATACATAAAAATTTAAAATTAAAATAACCCAAGTAATACAACCTACACCATGCTTTGACTACTAATAGAAGAAATCAAATCTTATAAATTCAAAACACTGCACTTTTAAATAAACTAATCTCTAAAGATAAGAATACTCTTTCAATAAAAAAAACTCTATAATCCGTATCTATCGACTCTCGCTGTCATGGGATCGAAGCATGTAATATTTAAAAGAAAAATATTTTAATGATTTATCAAACATCCATCTGAGAAATATATATTTACAAGAGCCCATTCTCAAATTTCATGGTTTGAAGCTGCTGGGTTCATAATATTGAATAATATAAGTTTAACAATTTCAATAAGAAACTATAACAAGACTAATTAAACTATAACAAGAATAATCAGATTGAACCATACTTCAGATTATTTAAATAAATTTAAAAAAAATATCACATACGAATTAAGAAATACAAATTAAAAATAATAGTATAATTTTATAATAGAATAATTTTGCGACAAAGAAATAACTTTCCGGCTTGCTTTTATTTATTCTTAAATTTATTTTGGATACTTTAGAATGCAGAAACTAATAATTCTTTATTATTCAATCGTATTCAGAAGCCAACGTCTTAAAGACATATAACACATGGCTATAATTTATCAAACTTTTTTACTTCCTTAAACGAAGTAAAGGAAGTATTGTAATCGCGAACATTTTCGGTTTTCAGATTGCAACGGAAATATCCATTTTGACCATCTCTGAATCCAAGTTTCGTCGTGGCGTCTGTACTTACGTTCCTATCTCTCGTAACTCAAATACGGTCAGCCGTAGAAAGTTGAAATTTTGTACTTAGGATTGCTGTAAAATCTAGTTGTGAACTTCCCTTTTTGGTCACTGCTTGATCATCGGAAGTGGTACTTGACTTGAAGGTCATAATTTATTTCCATCAAAAATTACATTAAAATACTATGCAAAACTTCTCAAATTTATAACTTATATATTGATTTAAATAACATACTAGATTTTGGTATAAATTGGAAATCGGAAGCCGTACTTTACTTGAAGGTCGATATTAGACTTTCATCAAAAATTATATTAAAATATAATGTAAAACATATCCAATTTGGTAAATAGGACTTTTATATCGATATGAATGCATTTACTATATTTTAGTTAAAATTGGTGAGCCGAAAAGGGTACTTTACTTGAAGGTCATAAAAAACACATCAAAAATTATATTAAAATTAAATTCAGAAATCAAATTTTTCGGTAATAAAGGTTACAAACGCAATTTGGTTTCCAATCCAACTAAACATTTTTATTACTTGTTTTAAGTGTTAAAATTGAGTGTAAAATACTGGTTTTCCTCCCCATTTGTGTATGTGTGTGTGTGTGTGTGTGTGTGTGTCATTAGATGGATATCGCGACGCCGAGATACTGCAATCTTCAGAAACTAGTAACCAAATTCAAGATCTCTTTTTAAGCCACCGATTTATAGTTTAATAGACACACAAGGAAGTCATGTGTTGTCCACATTAGATATTTTTCTATGATCATTATGCAAAGCCAGAAAACAAAACGAATAAAACTGAGATGCAAACAATTTTCTAAAAAGAAGATTAATAGGGAAAAATAAAATATTAACAATGTAAACATAATAATTCCTTTAATAAGAAAGGATGTCCGGTTTTAATGAGTGGAATCGATAAAATATTTTAAGAGAAAAATTTAATACTTTTATTTTTTTTAATGCAAAACTTAAAAAAAAATCAACCTTTAGGTGTATTAGTGAGACATCAACATTGGAAGTTTATTACCAGAACAAAATATTAACATTACAAATAGATACTAATATCCAACATTATAATAAAAAATTAAATTAAATAAAATAGACTAGTCAACGGTAAAAAATATCTGTACTAGCCGTGGGTTCTATTTAATCAGTTAAAAGTTTGCAAATAAATTTTTATTATTCCATTTTCTGAAACCTTCTTATGATCAGGTATTTCTTTTTTTAGTGAATATGAGTTTTTTTTTTTGGTGGGGGGAGAGACGGAGGCAAAACAAAGATAAGAATATATTATTCCATTTTAATACAGATTACAACTGACAAACCTGTGATATTAAAATTTAAATGATAAACGTAACATTTGCCTAAATAATAAATTTATTTCTTTTTAACTGACCATGCTGAATTCACAATTTATTTTCATCAAGATTAATTGCAGAGCGCAATAAAATAGTGAGGAATGCAATATTTTCGTCTGAATTAATAAAAGTACTACTAAAATGTAACTTTTTAAACTTGATATGTAGCTCAGCTAATTGTGACGAAAGGTTATTTTAAATTTATGAATACCCTAGATTTCAGGGAACTTGTAACATTTCAAACTTCCTTAATTTTGTTTATGGCTTAAGTTAACGACGTTTCGGACATAACTAGTCCATTTTCAAGTCTAAAACGATAATCTGCAACAAATTTTTATAAATAATTACTTTACAATAAACAAACCTTATAAAATATCATATAATAAATAAATTTTCTCCATTGTTGAATAGAGTATTGTGAAATGAACGCAGAGCTTATTGTTACAGGACATATAAAATTAATTTTATTAGGAAAAGTATGACAATAATCCAGATTTTATTAGATAAAAAGTGATGAAGACAATATGCAGGTACCTATTTTAATTATAAATGTTTTATTAGGCTACTTCTCAAATATTTTACCAATAATGATATTATGAGATGTTTTTAGAGAAGAAAAGTGATATGTAATTTTTTAAAGGTAGTTGATGACAATGGAGAAAATTTATTTATTATATAATATTTATTAAGATTTGTTTATTGTACAGTAATTAATTATTTATAAAAATTTGTAGTAGATTGTCGTTTTAGAATTGAAAATGGACAAGTTATGCCCGAAACGTCGTTAACTTAAGCCATAAAGAAAGTTTGAAAGGTTACAAGTTCCCTGAAATCTAGCGTATAAGTAACTTTTTAATTATTCTTAATACAGATAATTTATTACAAAAATTGACATTAATTGCAATGTGACTAAGATGATATTACACAATGGAGGCAGCACGAGGTCAAGTTTGAGCTGTATCCGGGTCAGAGGGCCGCACTGTTGCCAAGCCTTCCTCACCTCAAACCTCCAAAATGCTGAGCCATCCTCGGGCAATTTTATTCCAAATTTTACAATGTAATAATTTGATTGACATTTTATTAAGGGATGCCACAAAGAAAAACAAATAGTATGGAATCCATATCAGGGAAAAAAAAAAAAAAAGAAAAAAAAAAGTAAACCACTAATATTCATAAACGGCCATGGGCTTGGTACTTAATTCTATTTCTTGACAAAAAGGATGTGATATGGTCAGAATCCAAACCCAAACGCTAGTTTTCTTCCAAACTCATTGAAAGGTGAGGTCGCTATTATAGAGGCTGGATAAGCCCCAGGAAGTGTGCTTGCCGATCTCAGAGTTAGCATACGGATACTAAATAAAATTTCATTTATAGTCGAACTCAAGGTTTGAGGAATTATGAGTTCATAATAAATGTACTTTGAAGCAATATCACAGAAATTCAGTATTCTATATTCTTTAAGAGAAAGGGAAACTTAAGAGAAGAAAATTTGATGAATTCGATTCAGTCAGTAGTTGCATTTGCCCGTCGATATAGTCGTTTTCATTCAACCAGGGACCTAAATGCTTGAAATCCTGAACCTGTTCCAAGATTTGCCCCTTCAACTTCAGGATTCTCATAACTCTTGGGTTCTCTAAGGCGTTTTCTTTCTACTCTCATGCATGTCGTTTTTTCTTGGTTAGTATCCATATTAATGCAGGATAGCTCTGCATGATATTTACATTAGGTTGCAGGTACCGGTCATTGGCAGCAATTGTGGCGAGGTCGTCGGCAAATGCATATGTTGTATAAAGTGTAGGCTGCAGGTTTCTATGCCAGAGTTGATAGTGCCGCAATCTATGTTTAGATTGCCCCGTTTATGCCCGGTATGTTTTTTCAGTGCCCGGTCTAGGACCAATATAAAGAGTTATAATTAAATCAATATTTAATATTCATCGAAAAACAACTATAAGCTAGCTATAATGTAATAAGTAAATGAAGAATAGTAATTACTTAATATTTAAAAAAAAATAATGTCAGGAAAATGAGTTTTATTATAATGCGAATGATCGATAAAATACGAAGAACTTTTTTTGTCAAATTTTTATTAGTTTTTAAACTTTATTTTGATTATTAATAATGGAAAGGAAAACTATCGATCCAATGGACACCTCCGTTAGATGGACACCTGCATCCATGCAACACATGGACACCTCCGCTAGATGGACACCTGCATCCATGCAACACATGGACACCTCCCTAACTCTCATCTATGTATGTGTGACTAACGTACTGCGTACAGACCATACAAGCTTTCTGGGGGAAAAAAAATCGAATAATTAATTACATAATAGTACAGAGAACAACAATCAAACACCAGCCACAGTAATTATACTTCGGCCGCAACTGTAATTAACAATAATTAATTGTCGTTATCCAGCTAGTGAAGACTATTGTTAGCGGTCTGGACCTTGCCTAGCCGCCAGCTAATCTAAAACCGCAGGATGAGGGCAATTATAGTTAAAAGCCATTGTGGCTTAAATAAACAATTTATGGGCGGGTAAAAGGCGATTCATTATTCAATTAACACCGGCAATGGGACAGATGTTATGCCATGTTCAGTCAATAATTGCAAGACTAATTTCGTCTTGCAACTGTCATTTCCTTGCAATATATAGCAGAAAATGAGATAGAAATACGTTCGAGGAAAACAACTGAAAGGATTAGACAATGCAAGAATAAAAAAAAAATAATCGATACATGACCATTTTTTAAATTTATTTCTTTACAGAGGGCTCACAACATTTGTCTATCAATCCTAAAACTTAATAAATGGATTTCTAAAATTATTTTTTTTAAAAAATCAGAGCAGTAGAGCTCCGTTACCCGCAGCTTCACTAAAATACAAAACTGAAAATATCAAAATTGCGGCAGTGAAAGAAACAATTTTGAGACACCCAAAAACTTTTTTAACATCAAATTCTAACGAGTTTAAAATTCACTCCCAACCCTCTAGTATGGTCTTCGATACAGTGCAAAATTCTATTATTTTGGGAGCAAATACAACTAAAGAAGATTACAAATGATGATTTCATATTAAAGTGGTGAAGAATAATTTTTATTCAAACAATTATAATGATAATTGGATAGGAAAGATCGAGTTTGTTACCTACATCAAAGATGCCCCTAGAACGACGAGAGTCAGTGATAATATCTACATCAAGAGAGCCAGAAGTCTCAAGTACCTTGGAGAATGGTTTTCAGAGGACCTCAGCGAAACAGTGGCTCTCGAACACAGGAGACTCAAATTAGACAAAGCATACCGTGCCTGTAGAAAACTGTATGCTTCCAAACATTTATCGATGAATGTCAAACTAAGACACTACAATGCAGTAGTCAGACCTTCAGTTCTCTATGCAGCAGAGTGTCTATATCTAACTAAGAAGACCCCATTAAGAGCCCTTGAAGTACAAGAAAGAAAGTTCCTCAGAAGGATAGTAGGACCAAGGATCCTACCAGATGGAAGACGATGGTATAAACCAAATCGTGAGCTCTACCAGCATCAAGAATACCTCATAGATGCTATCAGAAGACGGCGACTGACTTCTATGGCCACCTGTCGAGAATGGACTCTAACAGGTTGTCCCATAGGATCTTCAAGGTTGTTAACAAGGGCAAGACTCTTGCTGATTCTTGTGGATGAAGCAAGTAGAGAAGGATCTCGCAGAACTCCATATTAATCAAAATGACATAGATGACCGGAGTGACTATCATATAACTGTCAAAACTGCAACTTTCGTAACATCCCTCACAGAAACTACCCACAGACCAAAGGACGAGACCAGGAAATGGTCTGAGGAGCGCAGGATTGAATTTAGCAGGAAAATGAAGGACTACTGACCCATCAGAAAAGCTCAAGGCACATATAAGAAAGCAGCTGCCAAACCCACCACTCAGAACACCAATCGCAGTAAACAACGAGACGACAACCAGAAACATACAGCTAAAACACAAGCATCGTGATCCATAGATGGCCCTAACGAAATAAAAAAATAAAATAAAAATAATTGGAGTGGTAAAAATGTTATCCAACGTTTTTTAAGTCAAGAATGCAAATTCATTGCAAAATGGGATGTACCACGAAAGTATAAATGAATAACCTAAGCAACCGTATTTTTCTTAAGTGCTGTTTCGAAAATAGGACAGAGATAATAATAAAAACTGACAACCAAGTGTTGAATTACATACTAATTGTAATTAAACAGCAACTTTTTTAAATTAAAATTACATTATTCATTGTAATTAAAGTAATTTTTATTACGCGCTAAAATCATCGAATACAGTGAACATGTGATATGAAAATAATACAATAGTTTTTTTTATACACGAGGAAATCTGTTATCTTTCATTGGAGCATGGCCAAGAAGGTAAACAGGAGATAAACACTATTTTACGATACTTGCGTAATGGTCGATTAAACTAATCGTACCTGATGATAAGCCACAATGAAAATGATAATAAAAGTACTGATAAAGTTCAAGTTAATATCCGCCCCGAAACAGTTATAAAAAAACTAAATAAAACTGAATTAAGTGTAAAATATTTAAGAGGTAATAAAAAAAGAGAAAATAAATGAAAGACGTTTATATAAATAACTATAATTATATTATATCATAAGATGCACTAAACTAACGTTGAAGTTAAATAGCAACTGAAATCCGGAAAAGGCGTGAAAAAAAATATCATTATATTAAATATTAATATAAAATAATTTTATTTTGAATTACTTTCATTTTTAAACAGTTTGTTTTTCAAATTCGTTAATGAATTCTACTGTACCCTACCAAGATTTAAGTAAACAATAAATATTTGTACATATAAATCTATTTTGAAACCTCTCAACGAACAATTTCCCGGCCTGGGAACAGGAATTTCGACCTCTTTGCAACGGAAACCCCTCAAACGGACGCGGACAGCCGAAATGTCACCGAGAGATAAATATACCCCTCTGAAGGGACACAACAAAATGTTGAAAATTAAGAAAACCATGTTTTGAAATGAATACGTAAGTATATTTAAATATGTACATATCTTTAACTTATTCTTTTTTATTTAACAAAATGGTTGTCATTTTCCACACTATAAAAAAAATCAAAAAATTTTTATGAGATGAAACACGAAAACAGAAAGGTGCAATTTATTCCACCAAGTGACGGTTTATCAATAAAAATAAAAAGAAAAGGAACAAAACATAGACAACTATTTTTCAAATACATACATATTAAATACAAAAAATATTATGTGTATAAATAGAAATCAAAATTGTATTAATAGACCATTCAAATTAATTAACTTCTTTTGATCGATGCATTTATATATGTATGTATATATGTATATATATATATATATATATATATATATATATATATATATATTTTTTTTTTCTAATAATTTTATGAAACTGTTCATGATTTTGACATTTCTCTTTTAAAGGAAACTTGTTTCATATTTCATTATTATATAACAATGTTAATAGAGCAATACATATCATATTACTAGATGTTTATACTTCTTTAATTGATATTTTAACTACTTAATTACTTTTGTTTTTTTAAATGTTTTCCTAGTATTTCCTGTTTATAAGTCAATGTTCATAAATAATTCAAGAGCATGTGTATTATAGCATTGGAAAAAATAAAGTTAACGAATGCAAACAATTACAAGTTCCGTTATTTCTATTTTCAATGCTAATAGCAATTAATAATAAATAATATTATATAGTAAATCAAAAGTCGTAATGATTATACAAAATGACAGTTTACTTTTATAACAAAAAAAAAGAAGAAGAAAGTTATCCAGTTAAGAGACCGTATAACTTGTGATAAATAGCGTCGACCTGCATGCGTTTTGCATATAATTGTCGTAAACGCTATAATTAAATCCTGAGATGCAAGCTCCACTCATTAAGTGAAAGTATAATTAATATTCAATGATACTATCTCGGCTTAAAATTAACATTTTTGCCAATATAGTGAGAATTTTTTTTTTTAAATAAAAATAAGAAAGAATAGAAGATTGACAAAGCAAACGTTTAGCTTCGAACGGAATTTAAGCATATAAATTTAATCACTAAATAGAACTGACCTCCAATGGAGGTGTTAATAAACATTTCTCAAAATATTATTAAATATTTTTGCAATTAAAAATTTGGAAAATATGTAAATTACTTTTTGTATCAATTTAAAAAAAAAAAAAAATGAAGAATCGCGCGTATTGAGATTATTAAGGTAAATATTATATTCTGACCTTGGCTTCTTTATTACACCACTCACTCAACACAATGAATGACCTAGATTACATTTCCTTCCAAACACATCCCCGTTAAATATTTTAAGGAAGATATTCCTTTGTTTTTTCAGTTACAATATAATGAGGGATTCTTATAGAGCAATTAAATATATAATTATATCTCAGGAACAGCCGATTCGATTCATTTGAATATTTTCAGCTAGCCCTCTGACTGCATGCAGGCCCCGAATAAATTTCAGAACGGTAATGAAGCATATCAGATTTTAGTAATTTACATGACTGAGTATAACTTTACTATTTATTCTTTTATTTTACAATCATATCTATGGTTTTACTATTATCTAAGGATTTTTTAAGTAAATCTGGCTTTATAAAAATTTCTATATTGAAATAATTTTAAATGAATATCCTGAGCATCCAAATTTCGTCTTCCAGCCCCTTAAAAATGCTAGCTGCATTTCTTTGAAATTTAATATAAGTTAGGTCACTATTTTCTTGTTTCAGCATAATCTTAGCGAAACAGCACTTGTAAAAACCGAACATCTGATATCCTCGTGAACATTTTCTGTTTTCTGTATCCCAAAAAACATCGGTTTGTACGAACAAAACTACACAGCATAAGATTTCCTTAAAAATAATCTATATAACTTTCCTCAATCCATAGTTTAAGAAGGAGGTAAAATTGAATAATTAACAGGTGATAATTGAAATGGAAGGATATCCAACAAACAAGTAGGTATTTAAAAAAAAAAAATTACTACAACTCATAAAATATTATTGCATATTATTATTGTATTAAAATAATTATTATTTTATATTAATAATTATTTTATTATTGTAGAACTATTCGAAAATGGCATGGTAAAATCACAAATATGAACTATAACTATAAAAGCAAGATGCCATTTTACCTTAATAATTCGAAAATAATAATAATTTTCTGTAAAAAATAGCTTATGTTAATTTTTAAAAAGTCGAATGTATTTAGAAACATCAATACATAATTACTATTACTTTCGAAACACGTCTGTTTTGCAAACATGATTTCCAATCCGCATAATTTCAAGATGCAGAGAAATTTTTTTTTAACTCAATAATGTACGAGTACTTACTTAACTGCTATATTATTTTTTGATTTATGTTTTCGTGTTATTTAACTTGTTTTTATTTTGAAAATAATATTAGTTACACAATTAAAAAATATTTATTTTAATTTTAAAAGTTTATAGATTATATTTTATAAATGCCGTTACTGATTAAATTATAAAGATTATTAATAAAAGATATATGGTTTTAAGGTGAGAGCTGTTGGCATCATTGTTTAGCAATATATAGAGAAACAGGAAACCATTTTCACTCCGCTAACGTTCCACTTAATGTAGAAAGTGTATGTAATGAATAAAAGGGGCAAAGAATTTTCATAAATTTGCAATAATTATACGAATATTAAACATTACATATAAACGTATGCAAAAAAAAAAATTGCAGTTGTAAGGGAATTTTTTGTTATTAAATCTAGAATCCTTACAAAAAAATGAGATATACAACAAGTTAACCAAATGTCCTATGCAAGTATAGGGATGCCTGTATTCTTGGAAAATTCTGCTATTCTTGGACGGCATTGTGGTTAGCACTAAATCCCAACCACCTGATCAATAGCAAAAAATCATTTCAGGATTGGTTTGTGTGCCGGTCGGGGTTCGAATATGCGTTGTTCGCCATCGGAAGTGCTCCACCCACTTGGCACTAACCATAGCTACTTCATTCCTTTCCTCGCCTCAACACACCACGATACATAAATGCATACTTAAAAGATTTGTAGATGCCAGAATTGTTTTGAATGGAACGAACCATGGGAGGTGTACAACCCAAGGCAATCGACTCACGATTATAAAACACAACGCCATTACGGCAGACCGGACGACCTTCCCTTCAAGTTGTACCGTTCGGAGTGGCTTGGTGTTCTCTCCGGTTACTCAATAGCTATCTGCCCAGGGATATTCTACAGAGATAACGAACGGAAAGTTGAATATGAAAGAAACGACGTGAGCCCTTTCCCAATCATGAAAAAAAATGCATGTCTTCAACTTATATAAACGTTATAACCGAAGAACTCCATTTTTTTTTTAAATGTAAATAGGCCTATCGATATTTAACAAGTAATATACATAATAAGAAAATATAACAAAAAAACTGATTGTAACAAAACCATATCGTTGGGCTTGGTTATATAGGTTGCAGAGAATATTTTCCAAAATGTTGGGAAAAGCAATTATAAACTTAGTTCCATTAATAATGATATAGTTTATACATGATAATAAATCTTTAAAAAAATCGTCTTTAACTAATCAGCTTAATGACGTATAATTAAAATAAATAAACAACAATATTTTTGTAAATTCTTACATACATTAACAAGGGTCAAGAGTTTAATAAAATTTAATATTTATCTACTTAAAGTCAACTTAATTCTATTAACTAACTGTACAACTCAGTATTGTAATAAATAAATGACGAATAGCAATTACTTGATATTAAAAAAAAAAAAAATCCCAAAAATGAGTTAAATTATAATGCGAATGATCGACAAAATAGGAAACAAAATTTTACCCAATTTTTTTTAGAGTTTAAACTTTATTTTAATTATTAATAATCGAAATTAAAACTATCATTCCTGTGGCACCTCCGCTAACCATACTATGCAATTATGATCATTAACCACACATAATATATATATATATGAATTGATTATTCATAACATATTTTATATTTATTCAATTCAATAATGGCGATACTTAATCGGATCTACCAACAGCAAGTCATCAGACGTCCCCGACATGCGGAAGTCACGAGAACTGAGATAACCAGAGATAGAGATGCCATCTCAAGATTTCAAAATGTACTGAGGGACGTGCTAGGAAAACCAAAGGAATCATAAAAAAAATGTCTTTGTTTCCCAGGGATGGGAAAAACATGACCTTTATAGGGGAAGGTCGACACAGCAAATACTAGAACAGAAAAGTTACGGTTCGAAAAGTACTTGAAATAAAAGAAAAACAAACAAGATATTTTTTTTTTTTATAATAGCTATTATACAATTTTTAATTATTTCCTCTATTATCATCGTTTTATTCTTCTTACTCTCGAAACAATAAAAATTGTAGGGTCATTCATTCCATGCCAACCCCACACAGTTTCTAAACCTCACCATCTAAGATTTTCTTGAAATTTAGCACATGTGCACTATTGGTATAGACTTGGAAAAAATTGGGAAAATTTTACTAAGATATTTCAACTCGTTTTTGTCTTACACAGCTGTAAAGTTCTCATAAATGGATTCAATTTGTTTTTTGGAATTGTTGTAGGAGCTTTCCTAATTTAGCCAGAGACCTGGGATCGGTTTCATGTTATAGTTTTTTTTCATACCCCTTCTTACGATATACAACACCTTTTTACAAACAAAACCTTTGTATACAAACAGGTTACGTAAGATAAAAAAAAATCTCAAAACCTAATTTAAAATTTTAATCTCAATTTTTTTTTTAAATTCATATTTTAAAATTTTTTAATTTATTTCTTGGACATTGATATTGTGGTAAACCACAGGGCAAAATATAAACTTGGAACGATAATGCTCCATTATTAAAAAAATTGAAGAATTAAGCTCCTTTTAATGAAATACTAATAACTCTGATATCAAAATTTCAAAAACATCCTGAAATGATTTACTATTTTTGAGATGGGTTTTCTGTCCAAGAAAAAACCAAAAAACTTCTCAAACCTCTGCTTCCATGAGGATGATTTTAAACTAGAAGCGGCACTTAAAAAACTTAAAAAAGGGGCACTTTTTTGTGCACTCAGCAAAGGCTCTTGCGATGGAGTTGAGGAGTTTTTTTCCCCATCTCAAAAATAGAAAATCATTTTAGGATGTTTTTGAAATGTGGCTGTCAGAAAGGTTATGAGTATTTCATGAAAAGGAGCTAGTCATAAAAAAGTCTTCAACCTTTTTAACAATGAAACCATTATCGTCCGTTATAAATTTATAATATGTTCTCTGTAAAACAATTTAAATTAAGTTTTGAGATTTTTTTTTTATCTTAGCTTATATCTATGCCAGATCTCTAGCTTAATTAGGAAAGCTCATGCAATTCCAAAAAACATTATGAGAACTTTACAGCAGCATAAGTAAAAAACGTTCAGACATATCTCAGTGAAATTTCATATTCTTTTAAGTTCATTCCAATAGTACACACGTGTCAAATTTCAAGAAAATTTGAGATTTAGAAAAAAAAAATCATACGATTTATGTATTGCTTTGTATAAGTTTTAAACTTATATAATTTAATTTGTTTATGAGCCATATGGTTTTTCTAGCATAGGGATATTGAACCTAAAACAATATTTCGTCACACTAATTATAAAATCTCCTATCTCCGTGGTTTTATAATTAGTGTGAGAATATTTTACTGTTGCTTTTGCTGCGTACAAACACAGAGACCAGAAAGGAAGACAAGTATTGGTAAATGAAGAGCCGTTGTATTTGTCGATGTATTACACTCGTAATAAATTAGTATTAATTTAAAGATTAGATATGAAACCATCGTTGTTTTTTGTCCTTGAGATTTAATAATAAATTTTAAAATGTCGTCAGCGATGATACTAAGATTTTATTGACGAAACTCTGGGTCATTATTTTGTTAATTAAGCCTAGTACGAAAATATAAACGACATTAAATGGCGAAGTGACCACTACATAACATTCCACCTTACTTATACACAACATTCTAATGGCTACTTATGCAACTCGGAAGAGTGATGTAAGATTTGAAGGCAGTACATTTAGTAGTTTCTATCTAATAAATACCAGTTTTATGAATAGAATAATAGTTTCCCACCATTTATTGCTGTTAATTTTTTTTTTTTTGAATTGAATACGTTATCATCAATCAAAATATTTTATTATTTTTCCAAGTGCCCGTTAAAAAAACGACTAACACATACCCGAAATCTAAAACCAAATTAATCCGATCCGTTGAATAAAATAATCATAATTATAACAACATATATTACTAAATATGAAGCAAATTTATAAATCTGACAAACAAAAAAATAACAATTAATAATTAAGAATATTTTAAATTAAAAAAATGAATTATTAACAGAGCAATTGCGAAATACCGTTTCCACCACTTTTAAGTAACAATTGTGAATATAGCTACTTTTCAAAAGACCAAAAATGAACTCAATACTTTAACTTTCCCGGTGAGAATATCTTTTTTTAATTTTGGACCTTTTACTTCTCATAACCTTCAGATTTGTGTTTATAACATTTCACTTTGCAAATGTGATTCTGTTAAATTAATAAGACTAAGAAACTAGACACATGCGATTTTTCTCTTCGCGATCGAATTATACGGCCTATTGAACTTAAATTAGGCCCTAAGAAATAAATAATATAGAAAAACGAATTGAAATATTAAAAGAAAATTAAAAGAAGAAAAACTAGAAGATATACATACATCTAATATATCAAGAAATATATGGGAAATTTAGAACAAGTGAGAATATGTGAAGGGCTACATGAAGGGAAAGAATAACAAAAAAATGCTTTATATTAGTTTTAAGAGAGCAATGAGATTGCAAATACCCAGATATTGTTATCCATTCATTGAATCCATACTAGCGCTAATTTTTAATTTTTTTAATTACAGAATACATATCTTTTTCACCACTTTTTAAGAGCTTCATCCACAATAATTGTTAAAAAAATAGGCTTGCTATCTTACAAAACTATTGAACGGAATTCGATGACGGTTCACGAGGTAATTTTTAATAAAACGGGAATATCAAAATATATATTAAACTGAAAATTTGTAATATGGTTGAGTTTTAAAACAGACAACAAATAGATATAGTATAGTAATTTTTCGATCGAAAGGGAATCAAGTAGAAAACAAAAAAAAAAAAAAAAATTTATTTAAAACAGATTTCGTCACATTGTTGCTGATTGAAATGTCTCAACCGATTTCAAGTGATTTTTAAAAAAATTAATTCAATATCTTGAGGCCAATAACCCTCTTGGGTAGAGTCGAAAAAAATAAAATGAAATAATAATGTAGAAAAAAAAAATTGAATAACTGGAGTCAACACAGAGACTAAAGAAACCACGTAAATATGACAGAATAAAGAATTATAAATACAAAAAAAATTCTCGGTATATGATTCTGCTTCTATCTTCTGTGACAAGTGCGAATTAAGAATTATATATATATATATATATATATATATATATATATATATATATATATATATATATATATAATCATTCATTGGTTCATTTTTTGGCATCAAACGTAGTTCCCGTTTCGCGTCTTTACTAAATCTTCTACATTAGCTAGCAGTGTTTATCCAATGAACGGACCCCAAAATCCAAAGATAAGCCCTTGGGATAGAGGATATTTTCCCATTTACGCCTTCCTGTATTTTCCCCTCGACTGGAAGACCCCACCGCGGCCGAGTTATGTAACCATTTGGGAGGGGAAAGGCAGACACCTGCTTTACCCCCTCGCATAAATCCTTCTCCACCTATCCGCCTCTCTGGTCGCTACCCTCAGCTATATTGTGGTCGACAAGAAAAAAGGTGTCTGTAGATATATCTTTGTTAGCCTATAGTCCTTGATATAATGGCGATCCCCCAGTCATCCCGGGAACATCGACCCAGGGGAAAGTTGTGGGGCTCGGCCCTGTGTGAAAAAATTGTAGAAAGTTACCGTGAGGATTATTGTTTGGAGAGAACCGGCTCGCAGGGAATTCACACCTTTTATAACTAAGTGGTCACGCATTTTTTAAATTTAAGGCGGATTTACAATTTTTAAAAAAAAAAGTTAACTATTTTTCATAATTATAAAATTATAATCATAACAAAGCATTGGGAGTTGAGAGTTTTATATCGCACAAGCTATTATCTTGGTGGTTCCTGACCTTAACTTTAAATAAATAATCTTGAACTAACCAAGGGAAAAAAAATGAAGATCAAAATCAATTAACTCCAATAATGGTTAATAAACCACAGATTAATATTATACTAATTTCTCTGTTTGCAGAGCTATTTTTATTACTTGGCTGATAAACCGTTTTTGTAATATATATTTGTCAAGAGCTTCACTTCAACGAATTATTTCTCTAATGTAAATTATCAAATAGTTGTAGACAAATAGGAAACTACATTTTGAATATTATAAAAAGCCAAATGTGAGATAAGAGATGGTCAAAATTAATCATCAGACAGTTAATACCTTCCTTATCTAGATTAAATATTAAATTAAATGAAAATAGAAAACAAAAATGTATCCCAAAGCCCCTACACAAGGATTCCCTTTAAAATATGCAGAATAGTTTTGTAACATGATACCTCCAGTATTTTAACAAAGTACAAAATTGATTTGGTTTTTGTCGTTTTAGTTTGAAGCTTGACTTTTTTGGGTTGTCCTTCATTGGTTATAATCGCTGTAAATAGTCAAAATTTTAAGTTAGTCCCAAGTTAAAAACGCTCTAGCATACCTAGGCTGGCAAGTTAGCGGTCAAATTTAGCATAGAACGCGTCAATTTAAATTATTAATAATTAAAAAAATACCATTTTACAACTTAACTTAAATAGCAGTCAACTTATTGATGCATAGTTAGAACTAGAAAAGAGAAAACTGCTATTATCCTTGGACTGTTATTTTTCAAACTAAATAGAAGTTAAAAAAAGATTTACTAAAGAGATGGGCAGATCTCGGTTTAGTTCCATATGACAGTTACATATAAATTGGTAAGCAAACCAACCAAATGGAATGAGTTTTATTCAACGCATGACCGTTTTTTAACAATCGTTGGTTTAAAAGACTAAAAGAGATACAACATTTTTATAATTAATAATATAAACTTAAAATGTTATTATTGTTATATTTATATTTAAACTATTCAATATGTTGTACGTTTTCCTAATACCATAATGTACGTGCGGCTATAGAAAGGATCCAAAATAACCAGGAATTTCAGGAATTAAAAAAAAAAATGGGAAGTAGAGAATTTAATATTTAAAATGAAAAGCGTAAAAAATGAGACTCATTCTTCAAAACATTCCTATCATAGAGATTCGAATTCCTCAGACAT
This sequence comes from Rhaphigaster nebulosa, assembly GCA_948150685.1. NCBI lineage: Eukaryota > Metazoa > Arthropoda > Insecta > Hemiptera > Pentatomidae > Rhaphigaster > Rhaphigaster nebulosa. The sequence continues at coordinate 85,647,956 of OX411309.1, read as the reverse complement.
TAAGATCAGGGCCAAGCAGTTACTCGACTGAGAGAGAAAAGGTCGAAGCTAGACGGATCATGAGTGGGATAGGAATGTTGGCTGTGAACATGTCTGAGCCCGCACGGACATGTACGAACAGGCAGAGAAGCAATTTCAAAGATTAGGGGTCCGACCATTAGTTAACACTATGACATTAAAAACTAAAATGTCACTTCACTAAAGAATTTTTAAAATCATGGAACTAAAATAAAAGCGTAGGCTCGTAGTAAGGAAAAACTTTTACAACATAAGCGATAAAATATGTTTTGCAATTTATAATTAACGAAATAAGAGAACAGCTGATAACTGAATTAATAGCTACATACTCCATAGAATTTTCAAGGATATGTGTAAGGTAATGTGGAGTAAGTGCGTTTTCGGGGTAAGTGCGTAATAGATTCCTTAAATCTAAATCCTGAACTACTGAGAACTGCCCTTTTGGGAGCATGAAACACTGATGTATCACAGACCAGTCACGAGAATTCGCTAAGGTGAAATATAAAGATTTGTAAAGATATCAATTCCAACCTATTAAGTCGGACTTTTCAACTTCTACTGTGTTGGTGTTATCCATTACTAAGCCTTTTTTTAAATTTTTGTTGAAAGTGGAATAGTCAGAAGTTGTTAAAAATACTTTGTGATTTACATTTTTCTTTGACAGTTTTCTAGTTTTTAATCGGTAGTTGGTGTTGCCCCGGCAAAACACGATAGTAGGGGTACAAATCTCTGTTGCGGGACAAGTACAAGGACCCCCCCTACTATCATGTTTTGCCGGGGCAACTGGGGAATAGCGCATTGCAATAAAAATCCTTTTTTTTTTAAATACATTTATTCAATTATGTTTTTCACTTTCATGGTTGTCGCTGAAGGTCTAAAACGTGAATCTCAGACAAATTTCAACTTTTTTCGATTATTACATCAGTGTAATAATTCTCCGGAAATTTTGCACTCCCCACTACCCCTACTACTTTAATAATGAATCTTCCAGATACCTTATAAGCACTTACCAAAAAAAAAAGAAAAAAAAAAAAGGAGGAAATTCTAGCTTCAAAAATAAATATTTTACAGTCATATAAAGCCGAACTTTGTAAAATCTAGTGCGCAATTACAAATTAATTTATATTAAATAGAAGTGGGGCAACTGAAAGATTTACTATTTGAATAAAAAAAACAAATGACACTGACCTATATTGAGAAATGTATGTTTGCTTTTATCTATAGCATGTTTAGAAAATATACGATAAACTGAGAGCGCAATCAGTGAATTAAACAATCGATTATTTGTGTTTTAATTCCGAAACGATTTTAACATCAGATGAAAAAGTTCGAGAGGAAGTTTCTGAGCCGCTATGTGCTTCTTCTGTACTTCACGGGGCATTGAAGATAATAATTTAAAATTCCATCACAAATTATATATATATATATATATATATATATATATATATATATATATATATATATATATATATATATATATATATATATATATACTTAAGATATTATTGAGAATATTACATAATTTCACCAACTATTGGAAATTCAATTTGTAGAAAAACGCATAATTATCACGAAGAAACACAAATATATTTTACACTAAATTATACATAATATTAAAACATATCATAAATAATTAAATAAATATATCATTAAAACATATCAGCATTCAGGTTGTCATCAATTCATTATCAGGGTTTAGATTAAATTTTTAAAATTATCATTAAAAATTTTAATTATTTCAAATTCTACTGATTGCGACATTATTACACTGAGAATAAAAAATGTATGGATACATGAAAATAAATTTCTAATTAAATTTTGTTCGCTTATTTTTTCAAGGTCAAAAATAAATAAAAAATACTTTTAAAAGTAAAGATATTATAAAAATTATAATAAATTATAGTTTACAATTTTCATTCAGAATAAAATATACAAACGTTATAAGAGATAATAAAACGTAGAAAATATTTATGGTTAATTTCAAAAGCATATTGTCCGTATAAAATGACCGAAATTAACATTATAGTATGTATAGATTAGTTTAAACATTTTTCAATTGAAGTTCCACAAACAACAGCACGGGCTGTATTGTAAAATAGAGGATTCACTTAAGGCAACCAATTGGAAAAAATAAATGTATTTATCTAACATATCTACAAAATATAATAGAAGAGAAAGAAACATATAAACCATCACTTGAATATTTCATATTTGCCCATAATGTTAAATTTATAACCGTGAAAACAATAACTACAATACAAAACAAAATTAATATGACGCTGTTAAAAGGTTGCATAATGTGCATTTTGAAGGTTTGGTCGCCAAAATAGTTTGTAACGTACGAAAATTTCTTGGATTCTTTAAAATGTAACACTAATTTAAAATCATAAAAATTTAAGGGAACTTATATTTTAATTTTATTTATATTTTAAGAGATAGTATTACGGCGTTGTCTAGAATAAGCCCGTAAGCGTTTAATGTAACTTGTTTTTTTCTTTTAGCTGATGCTACAACTTTAGCTGATATGATAAATTTTACTTTCTGTACGTAGCGTATAACTATTTACTTTTGTAATATAAAAATAAGATGAACTGCTGAAGATCTACCAAGGTCTGGTCAACTATGTTTGTGACACCTACTACAAGTGAATGTGTCAAAGCAATGTCTAACAAATGAGGACAGCTTCTCTAGCCAAGAGACATTTTTCTTAAATAAATTGGGTGCTGTTTAATTAGGTGCGAATTATATACATTTATATCATTTTGATATAATTGAACATAAATAAAAAACTAATTTATTTTTATATTATACATTGTATTATATAATACACGCCTAAGTTAATTTCAATTAGTACTACTTGTACCCTGTTGCATATTACAGCCGCAGCAAACTAGGTCATGGGAACACACCTGTTGAGTATGTAGTCGATATAGGCTCTTTAGACCACTCAATCTAGAAGTTAATTTATAAATCTAAACAATTTAGGCGAAGTTGATCGAAATTTAAAGAGTGGAAAACCGAAAAATCATACTGTTGACATTTTCATTGATTTTGGAAAAATATTCCAATAAGGATGATTTTAATAAGCGAGCATTATAACCATATTTTCATATGTAGTCCAAAGTACTTGTCTTAACCAATAAATCCATTAGTATTTAAAATTTTAAACTTTTAAAATTTTGGACCAAATAAAGTGTATTGAAAATAAGTTATTTTTATTGTAAAACAAAAATTAAGAGGCATCCTATTTTCCAAGTACATAATAAAAACAATCCTTATAGATATAATTGTGAAACATGATTTAATAGAATCGAAAATTTGAAACAAGAATTAAGAAGCATTCAACTACACACCCAACAAACAAAAAAAATAATAAAAAATAATTTATAATTTAAAAATAATAACAAAAATAAATAATAATAATAATTTTTAAAAAGTATTAATAAATGCTAGTTTACATCAGTGCTCCCAAAGTGTGGTACGCGTAGCCCAAGGGGTATGGGATGGCACCACCGGCTTTGAACAGAGAAAAATAACTTAAAAAACTTCATTACTTATTAGCATTGAAAATGTGTGCTATTCGTATCTATGAGAAGTTGATTTTTAACATTTGTACATATTAAGTCGAAAAATAGGAGCAGCCTTTTAGCATCTCAACTTAAAATCAACAACCAGGGAACCAAACTATGATCATCTTTCGATTCAACAATTTCACCCTTCTCATTGATCCTAATAAATGTTATTTATGATATAACTTTTATCTATATTTTATGTTTATTTTTTTTTGTTATGTACTAAAAAAGGAAAAATAAATATATTTTACAAAGGTTTTTGTTTTTGTTTTTCATTGACGAAGGATACTCAGCGTTACTAAAATTATAAAAGGGGAGCACAGATGCCTAAAGTTTGAGAAACACAGTTTTACATTATACGAGCAAAATCCAAAGATTCAAATATTGGTTGCGTGACAAACGTTAAAAGGGCAAGAAATATTTCAGAATAGAAGATAAAATAATGACTTTTTACATATTAACATGCAAGATGATAAATATTTATTTTAAAACAATTCACAAAGTTGACCACCTTGGATCAAAGTTGCTGCTTTATATATGTAATATTCGAGGAGTCGCCGGAACCACCTGAAACCATAATAGACTGTAGTCGATGCGCTCACAGCGAGTTATTAAAACAAAGAGGGAAAAAGAATAAATAAAACAGGGCACAAATTAGACATTTCAACTCAAAACATTTATTGTTTCTAATGGTCTTACAAACCCTACAGAACAGGATACTCCTCCGCCTTTCGGTTTTGCTTGTACATAATGAAAGACAACTATTATCACCATTATTAGATGAAAAAATGATGGATATTAGACCCTCTGAACATCAGACGTTTGAAGTAGCTTATGTTGAAAAAAAAAAAGAAAAGGCCAAGGAGAATTTCATAGGTTATTATATATTCTAAATTATTCAATTGTTCAAAGAACTGATGGATACTAATTTTTATCAAAACTTGTTAGCGTGAAATTATTCATTTTATAATCACACCAACTCCACCGATTATTCATTATCCTTTTGGGTATCTTATTTAATACTGTTTCAATCGGCAGGTACTCCCTACGATCAGCCGTTGCTGTACAGATTAAGGCAAGGTATGGGCGATGATAGTGACTTGGACACCAGTTAACCATGATCGGAACAGCCCGTCTAATCTGAATAACGTTAACTGAAGAAAACGTAAAAAAATAATGTAACTACAAACAAAATAATGTGGCTATGTTAGAAAACACGTTGAAATGCATATATAGATAGTATATGATTGAACAATGAAATTCGGCTGCAACCGTCCACTATATTCTGCAGATAGGTTTTAAGATTAAACCTTCCGATAATATTTTTAAGGATGGAGTTTTTTTAAAGAGAGTGTTTTTACGAAAAAAATAAAATTTGAAATGAATATTAAATTCAATTATTATCATTTGATTTATATGAGATCAACATGTGCCCCATACACCCAGGAAAAAGCCGAAATCTAAAACTACGACAGACTGCTATGATCCCTACTAATAAGACGTTCTAAATTACCACTCTGACAGAAAATTTTCAACTATACGTATTAATTAAAACAGGCACAAATATATATATAATAAAACGCAAAATAAAACAATCTAAAAATACAGACATTCCAATTTAAATGTTTAAGACTGATGTCTGGCGCATCTCCCTAAAATAAACAACAGAAAAAAAGAATTCTACAAATCACGCTGGAAAGGCTGGATAAAAGTTGGATGAGGGATCCCCTTTACTTGTATAACCAATAATCTATTAGCAGGTCTAGAGTTAATAACGCAGAGTGCTGATCCCTTAATTTAAGAAATGATTTAATTACAAGTGCGAATGAAATGATAAAGTTAAAAAAAAATACAAAATTAAATTCAAGTTCCAAAATATAATAATATATCTCCCTGGTTTTATTGCATTACATGAAGTAAAAAGGATTTTTCTGTAGGACATAGATTGATAATAACGATTTATAATTCATTATCATTATTTATAAGGAGATATTTATAAACAAATTAATATTCTTAAACCATCAGAAATGGCTTGAGAATATTCCTTTTTAACAATGGTATTCATAGAAAAAAATAAGAGATTTAAAAATTATAATTTTTAATTCACTTATAGGAACCCAACTAACGGTTACAAAACGAGAATCAGCATTGGTTACATAGGAAATCGCACAATCGATTCTGATATAGAAAGTGAAATCGATACAGGAGATCGGCAGCGGGGAGATAGCCGGGGTTGCCAAGGTGCCTCTGCCCTAGATTCGCCTTTAGAATGGGGTCAGTTCCCAAGACTTTGAGCGGCTTCACAGCGCAACAGGGGGCAGGATCAGGGCAGCTTTTTATTGCAACATAAAGAGGTAATTAGTCAAATGGAACTGTCATTTACAGGCAAAGAATTGGATGAGACGTTACAAAAAATAAATAAAATACGAATTATGCTACTAAAATTTATCACAAAGGACAGAAGACGAGGTCCTACTCAATAAAAAAAAATACGAACGTCGAACAACTTTGGAGTGCTTACTGACTAAGCGGTAAAATTCATAAATTTTCACAATTTAAATAAATTCCGAAATATGTTGTCAATTTTATAATCCATTATTCTAAAATAGAATCCGGATTGACGTAATCAAGACACTAATCTTGAAATTCCGAGTCGAAAACACGGATAAAACTTCAGGATATTTATTTCAGATAGTCGAGGCCCTCCTTATTATCAGCTACATCTGATATCGTTGTGTCATTCTGAACGGTCTACATTTATGTCTAACAGCTTGTCTGAAGTAAATTAGGTGGCTGCTGCAGCACAATGCTGACCACTCTAGGGCTTGGAACGAATAGAAGAGGCTTTTTGGTTCTTCAATTGCAATTACATGGCTCATTTATAATATTTTATAAATTCGTAGAATAATATTGTGGGCAAGATCTGGTTACTATACGGTGATTTGGAAACTTTCGTCCCGTCCGTAAATAAAATGAAATGAAAAAAAAAAATACTTCAATTCTGGCACATGCCCGCTTAGGATAACATAGTTGCATAGACTGTGCGTTCATTTGTCTCACTATATAAAAAAACACGTTTTGGCACTTACAAATCAATTATAGATAATTGTTATAAACAATAGGCATTTTTTAAAAAACATGAATTAATATTTTTTGCACAGTTGTTTGATGATAAAGAAGGTTTGGAAAGTAGTAGCGTTAAAAGGATGAATTACGCATAGAAATAGGCAAGAAATAGCAAAAATAAGTATCACAAATAATGAAATATTAGCTGAAGAAGTTCTAAAAGAGCTTATAAAAGTTGCTAGGGTGAGATCTGGTATAATAAGAGTGGACAGCCCTCTGTCCACTCTTATTATACCAGATATGTTTCTTAAGAATATGTTTCTTCTGTTAGAGTAAAAAAAACCTCCCAATATTCTTAACTTGCTCATCTGATATCCCTATATTTTTATAGGTGATATCCCTAGGTTTTTTTTACTCTAACAGAAGAAACAAAAGCAACCACTCCATATACCAACTGGGAACACCGAAGGTGAATTTAATGAAATATAAATTATTAGACAAACCTAGACATGATTATTGTAGGATGACAAAAGACACTTAGGTGTCACAACAGCTCTCTTCGTGTCACAACTCTCCCCATTTTTTTTTTCCATGTCCTCGAAAATAATTTTTTTTTTAATTTAATTAAAAATTTTCAAATTTCAAATTATAATGATACACAAAAATATTTTTTTTGATATAAAGATGTCACATAATAAAATCGAAACCGGCATTTAATCGGCTCTGACTCAGTTAGCCGTGAAATTCAATTGTCGATCAGAAAACAATTTTAATAATTACCATACAATTTAAATAACTTTCCAACGCCGTTACGTCATTGTCGTCATTAAACTTGAACTGTACTTAACATTCTTCATCAATAAATATCAGTTAGATTAGATCATTTCATTTTTAAACTAAATTATTTCAATTGAAATAAAAATAAAATTTAAATCTTAACGTGGTGTATTTTTTAAGTATGGAGTGCTGAATAATAAATAATGTATTTGGTTTCTTATAAATCAAGGCAGTACTTTCAATTGTACAAGTTTAAATAAACGCAAACAGAAAAACGCAACTTGGAGAAAGCGTTCGTTCCAGACAGATTCACTAATAAAATTATCAATAAATAAAAAAAGTTTATAGAATTTTTAAAACAGATTAAAACAAAATGGACCATTTAGAGTTACGTGAAAGCTTTCCATTACAGGTGGATATATAAGCGAACTCGGTAACTGTACCCAATACTTAAATTTATACTTGAAAGGCGAATAATTCATTTTGGCAAACATTTATCAGGCGAATTTATGCAATGAAAACGTTTTCAGAACAATAAACGATGTTTACCAACACTGATGTAAACCACAAGGATAAACAGAGTAAAGCATGGTAGAACTATGCATTATGCAACAAGCAAAATGTACACGAATGGAACTCAAACTATCCCCTAATTTTATGGACTATAAATTAATTATTTGTTAATATTTCTGATCAAAAACAGTTAATATTTGCTTTTTTATATTGCATTGTTCATCTCTGCATGTTAATGCCAAAACTAAAATAAGGCTAATTAGCATTACATGTACACTTCAACTTCCGTGTAACACAAATTATCATTCTTTTGAATATTTATTTTAAGTAAATAATATATTTAAAATTTATTTAAACTAGGATAAAATCAACTTGCAGGTATAATTGGAAAAATATTTTCTTAAATTTTAAGATTCTGACGGTTGATATATATATATATATATATATATTTCTTATATATATATATATATATATATATATATATATATATATATATATATATATATATATATATAAGGACTGAAGCTCACCGGAGATTATAACTCTTAAAGCTAAAAAAAAAAAAAAAAAGTAATTCTTATTACAAACATTTTTATTCCCACGTTTCGACTTAAACATGAGTAATTTTTTAGTATAAAGTAAAGATTTATAATGTTATATTCATTTTAGGTCCATTAAATCATTAGCTAAATTGTTTCCAATATGGCAAGTATTCATGAAAAAAAAATGTTTGCCAGGTAGGCCAGTAGTTCCTCATCATTTCTATTAGGTACATAAGGAAAAACAAATATGTTAAAAAAAAAAATTTAAGAGGAAAAATGTACAAGGAAAAGCAAATTTAATATTTCAATCGTTTATTTCCGCATGTTTTAGAGAATGTATTTCCCCTCTTTAAGATATTTAGTGTCACAATAGTTTAAAATAAACTATCTGGGAGTAGAGGAAAGTGCCCTATTACGAGATACTTGCCAATTATGAGATACCTCTGTATCTGCTCTACATTTTTGCGTTATTTACCAATCACTTCACAAATTACACATTTAATAGTCATTTTAAAGTTACATAATAAGCTTTCTTTATTTTCTCTAATAAAACTGAAAATTTCGTTGTTACAAGGAAAATACGATAGCGCATGCGTAAACAAAAGAATAAGGAATTTGATAAAATTGATATGGGATCATCTAGGCACCAACACGCAGATTTATCAAACTCGTACAAACAGTAATAAGCGCCACATGGATTTGACTACAGATAGACACGAAATCAAATTTGTTTCTTGATGTCTGAAACGTGAAATACGATTGGACATTTTTTTTTTTACTTCCTGCATGAATAAAATGTTTCCCAACCTCTGGCTGTGAGGAAGTAATGTATAGTTAATATCACAAAACATAATAATAATGTTAATAAAAAGTTATTTTTCCCATCAACAAATCACAGACAAACGTGCTAATTCATCATTTTCTACGAACAAAAAAAACTTTAATTTAGTGTATACCTACATCCATCGAATTACAAAAAAATTCTTTAAAAAGATTAGAAAAATATATTTAATTCTTTGGACATGGCATAATATTTTATCCTTATTGCATAACTATATTTTCAGACTCCGAAGAGTGAAAACATGTGAACTAATTGGAATCTCTCTCCCACTCTAATTTGTGTCGTTAGCGAAGTAGAATAGGTGGTAATACTATTGTAGAATAGAAAATTTACTTTTTTCAATAAATATAATTATATATTTCACTTAAAATCATTAACAAAGTTATTTGATATGAGTATAATGTTTCAAATTCATTTAAAGAAATAAAAACACATAAGTTGCTGAAGAAAACAAGAAATGGAAGAAATGCATTCCAGCCCGTTGGGTGGTTTGGAGCGCCCATGTCTACGTGATTTCATTCAGGTAGGTCTTTCTTCAAAGTGGTAAGTTGCCATTGGAACCTCTTAACCAAAATTCCTTACAATCCGAAACTCATTGGTTCCCATTCATTAAATTACTATCGGATTTCATAATTTTATCGTATAATAATTGTTATTTATTTCGGCCATTAAAATTCAAAATAATTGGATATAAAAAAAAAGTTGCTGAAATCGGTTGCAGCATAAATAAATACTAATAAGTTCCATGTATATATACATTATATGTATATATATATATATATATATATATATATATATATATATATATATATATATATAAATTTAATACGAAGAAAATTTATTTCTCATGAAACATTACTTAAAGATACTGTTTTTACTAAATATATAAAAATATGCAAACCACAAAAATGTGATAATTTTCCTGATTCCATCAATTCAGTACAGTGATTAAAATGATAACGAAAGATCCAAATTAATAATCTAAGGAAATTAGCAACCAACAAAAAATTAATACTCAAAGTATTTTATTTTATTTATTGTTTTATAAAACAATAAATAAAATAAAATGCTTTGAGTATTAATTTTTTGTTGGTTGCTAATTTCCTTAGATTATTAATTTGGATTTTTATATGTTTGTGGATTTAGTTTTTATAAAGTATTTAATGAATGTTAGCATTAATATGTATATTAATCGTTCCAAATTAATTTTTTAAAAGCTAATAATGTTTTTTCTTTCTCAATAAAGAAACTGCAATATAATTTAAATATATATATATATATATATATATATATATATATATATATATATATATATATATATATATATATATATATGCATATGTATATATAAATTATATTGCAGTTTCTTTATTGAGAAAGAAAAACATTATTAGCTTTTAAAAAATTAATTTGGAACGATTAATATACATATTTATGCTAACATTCATTAAATACTTTATAAAAACTATTTTACAAGAAATACAAATATTTTTAAATGCTCTTATAATTTTTTTCAATGAAGTTATAAAAATAATTGTATAGTACTTTTATTCCCATATTTTTATTTTATTATATAAATATATTTTATCCATGACTGAAACTTGGGGTTTTTCTTAAGTCATAGGGGCACGTTTTAAAAAATATTTGTTTAAATAGAAAACGGTGATACGTAAAAATCCAAGGACAAAGAGAAAGTGAAATAAAAAAAATATGATTTGGTTAAATTTTACAATCCAGTATTGTCGGTCAGTGAGCCTTTAGGGTACAGGCAAATAAATAAAAAATTACAAATGGAGAATTTAGAAGACTAAACAATGAGAAATAAAAGGGTATATATCCGTTAAATTTAATTGAAGTGATAACATTGCGATGTAAAGTTACTGGACTAGATAATGAACGTATTCCTGAATGACAATTGAAATTATAAATTAATAAAATTGTTATTGTATCCTTTGAAATTGCTTATACATTAATGTATCCTTAGTGGTGGAGGTATTGTTGGCCGTAGAACTATAATTCAAGAAATTGGATGGGGGATGCGGTCAGGAAAGAAAAACACGATATGTGACTACGTTTCGGCCTAAGTTGCAAGCCTTCATCAGGGCTAAGCAAAAAAGATAACAAAAATAAATAAAAGATGACTCCCAGTTTGAAAATAGAGGACTATGAAAATTAATATAATACATGAAAATATGTATATATGAATTATGAAAAATAAAAATAAAAATAATGAGGAATGACTGGAACAATAAGATATGATAGAAAACATAAAAATATGAGCAATGTAGAAATTATGTACGACAAAAGAATATGTGGTCAATATTCAATAGTCTAAATATTCTTTTAGCTTATTTATTTTATTTTGTTATTTTTGTTTATATATCCTATTATATATTTCATATCTTGATCTTTTAGTGATTTCTCATTATTTTAATTTTTCATAATTTATAACTGCATATTTTCAGATATATTTCCATGAAATATGTAACTAATATACTAATGATCAATGTAATATAATGAAATATGTAACTAATGTCATGAAATATCTAAATATTTTAATGTATTTTATTCATCTTCCAAAGTCCTCTATTTTCAAACTGGTTATCATTTATTTATTTTTGTTATCTTTTATGGTTTAGCCCTGATAAAGACATAGATACAAAATTCGATATACTTACTTTAATAATAATATTAATATATTTTCATACTTCTATACTTTCAAACTCTTTATTATCATTAATTAGTCTTATTTCTTACTGGTTGTCTTGTTTTCCTTGGTTTTGATAAAGGCCTGCAAATTAGGCTGAAACGTCGGCACACATGAAAATAAAGTTATATTTATCAGTGGGTTTTTCTTTCCTTAATCGACTTCACGATAAAATAATTTATTCTGTTTTTGTTTTGTTATTTTTCTTCAACCATCACCTCCTCCATTTCATCAACGGTCAAATATATCTCCAGCATAATGAATTCTTGACAGGTAAACGTCAGATGGGTAGACAGAGAAGTTGTTGGGAGGATTATGTAAGGACTGACCATGTAGTTTTGAGTTTATCGGTGTACAGTTGAGGGTGAGCATAGGCAGTGTCGGCATCGAACCTTCGGATTCGCTAAGCCTTATTATAACTATAATTATATTTTCAACAAAATAAATTATTGGGCTTTGTCAGAGTGGGAATTGTGGTATGATTGGCGCTTTCTGGATTCTCGCATGAACCCTAAAAATGTGTGCTGGATGAATGGATAAATAAGACGGATGGATCTGAGTGCTCAACGAAAACATTAAGCATTTTTATCTGCAATTCTAACTTGTTCAAAACGTTCTTAATCTTAATGGACTCCTCTGATTTATATACATATATTAAAATTATTAAAAAGATAAAAAAAAATTTAGGTACCACTAAAACCATGAAGAGTCTTGTGTTCAGTACTTGGTGAATATATAATGCTTCTTGACCAAGGGTTAGAGAAGTTGATCTGGTCAGGAGGGCGCTGATAATTCCATTCACTTTCTATTGAACAATGGACCAGCATTGTTTCATAAATCGAATACATTTCATCACAAGAGTATTCTTAAGAAAATTAAGTTATATTTAAAAAAAAGGACAAAATACACAATGCATAATGAAGTTCCCTTATCTAGGCTCCGTGTCGTAACGGTTGTCAACGGCGACATTTATCTTAATTCTCACTATCTAATCAGAAAACAATTAAAAAATAGAATCCGTCTGCTATGAAGGACGGCGGTTACTATTAAAATATTTTCATTTGGCTGTTGACGATTTAAAATAAGCTTCTATTCTTGAAGCGGCCAAGTAGTGCCAAAACTCGGTTTGTTCTGGAGTACTCTACGCGGTCTTAGCCTTGTAATGCTGCTTTATTATGCAATGATATTTTTTTAATCTTATATCTATATAATAGCATTTTTAATAGTGAATAATAGCGATGGGATCATTTTATATTTTAATAAATTTGAAACAGAAAAACTAATTACAATTTTTAAAAAATCAGGTGAATTAATTACCAAGTAAAAATGCCATATATTGTTTTATTATTATTATTTTTAAAAGAAAAACTTTCTAAATTTCTATATAAAACTAAATACCTATATTAATAAGAAACAAGATGGTAAATATTAACACACAAAACCGAATAAACCAACTCCTAATAATAATAAGTAACCGAATATTTTCAGAAAAATATTGTTTTATTAAATTTGTATTAAAAGAATAATAACATAATTTTGAGATAACCAAGGACAGTCGATCATCCAAATCCTGCCAGGAAAACAATATCATAAAACATTATCTTTGAAATAAATATAAAATAATTTTAAAATATAATAATTACTATTATTTTATAAATACAATAAAATTGTTATCTGCATGTTAGCGTCATTTTAAAACAAAATGGGGGAAGATCAAAAAGTCTAGATATCTTGATTGCTTTTTATACCAAAATTGAACTGAAAAACAGAAAAAATGCTGATAAACCAAAATTGTTTTTTAAAGGCGTAAAAAGGTTTTAACAAAAAAAAATGTTATCCGCTATCTTGAAACAAAATGGTGGGAGTACCAACAAAAATTAGATTTGATTTTTTTTTTTTAAATTTCCTTTAATTAAAAATTCAGGTTTATAGGACCAATATCAATTGGGTTCTATTGTTTAATAGTTACATCCTTCTTGAGCCTTCTGCAACCGGCCGTCGGATAGACATAAAATACAGCATCAGTGGCTTACGCAGAGGGGATACTGAAGGGTATATCCCCCTTCCCTCCTCCCCCCTCTCGAAATATACGAAAAAAATTTTTTGTATTTTAAGTAATATTTTGGGTAATTTTTAACAATATTTTTTTATCCACTTTTCATGCTTATCCTTAAAACTTACCCTTGATTTGATGATTATTGACAGTGAGGTGATCACTTGTCTTCTTCTAATTAAATCGCCTCCCCTCCCCCGAATTTTTTTTTCAGATCTCCCCTCCCCACGACATTTAAAATTTTGTTTAAAACATAGTAGGCTAATAATCGAGTAATATTACGTTATCTTTAAGTTTCGTGCTTAACTCAGCGGGTCAGGATCCTTCTGTTGTATGCAGCCTGCTACTCCAGGGTCAGAGAATTCAACAGTTTGCTTTTCAATGTCCCAGCGGAACGGAACACTTCGGTACAAAACTTTAAAACCTTTTGCTAACGGTTTTTTAAGCATAACAAGTTATGCTAAGATTAATACATTATTTATTAGTATTTACAACAAAACATCAATATTTTACTATAAAAAAAAAAAAGGCAAAGAGCGCCCAGTTTATAGAATGGTTTAAATTCCATTCTATTCGGAATCAAAATTAAAAAAAAATAAAATGTGTATATCGAACAAAACAATTATATCTTCCACTCTTTGTTATAAACTCCGGTCTTATGTTCTGATGAAATATATAACTTTTTTTTGTTTTCTTCTAAATAAATACAATTTTATTTATGAACGAATAAAAAGGTAACAAAGCATATCAAGTCATTATATTGGTAAGGATACGGAAATACTTCCCAAACTGGTTCACTAACTATTTATGCAGAGAAGCAGCATTTCTCTGATTAGTAATTATTTAAGATTATTTTTAGCTGACTATTTTCGATTATTCCTTGATTTTTTGGCCTGAATCCAAGGGAATATCTTGACGTTTCCATTATTTCTGGCGTTTCCATAATCCGAGATCATCGCAGTGGCAGGATATTCTCAAGAATATAAATTTAATGTGAACGAAAAAAATACGTAATATAAAATGCATATCAGACAGAACAAAGGGGATGCCGGTCTGAACGACGATTTCAGATTTTTTTTTTTTTTTTCTCATACTATCAACACTGAATATCTTAGGTATGAGTTACTCAAGCCTAACAAGCCCAATCATTGCTTTTAGGTGCAACTATGTCGTAGCAGAGGGCTGTGTACACTCCATAGAAATAACCTCTATACTTAACAAAAAATAATTTGAAATAAAAAATACTTTAAAAAAAAAAAACATTCTTTTCCGAATTTCTCTAAAAAAAAAGTTCCATTTTTCTCGAGTTACAATGCAAATCACACCAATAATAATACAATGATCTCGAAAGGCCCAATTAATTGGAATTAGGTGCCAACCAACGGAGAAACAGTGAACTCCACTAAATGTTGAATAAAAATCATTTTTAGTAAATATTTTTTTAAATAATAATTTTTTATATTTTTCATCATGGATTATTTTAAAACTAATTTTTCATGATTCTATATTCCTGTTTTATTAAAATTGATTCGACGGATTTTCTTTGAATTTAGGTCATTAGTTTTTGAACGCCAAAGGGAATATGTACTTCAAGAAACGGTATTATAGAAAAAACATGACTCTTACTTTAGAAAAAATGAATGGCATGAATAGACCTTTACATTAAAAAATATACCATATTAAAAGATTTTAAAACTAATTCAATCATACAAATTATATGAACTGTGACTTAAGAAAAAGGTAAACCCGTCTTAAGTTAAAAAAAAAATTTGCAATAAAAATAAAAATTAAAAATTTCTATTCATAATTCTATGCGAGGAAGAAATATAAAGTTAAACAGGTCATCTTCGTGCCTAAACTGCAACAGTTTCTTGAGGTAGGTCTTGATTAAATTGTTTCGCCACACAATGGACTGGACTTCGTCCGTGACTATGCTAAGGGAATTCCTCACAGTCTTAACTAATCCAAACCTCTAAATACTTCCAAAGTATCATTAAAAAAAATAAATAAATAAATTAAAAAAAAGCAACCATAGAGCTTTTTTTACTTTAATAAAATTTTTAAACTCGAGGATTCTAAAATGTGTAAATGAAAAATATATAATAAGTATAAAGTTGAGGATATAAAATTGTTTTTGTGAGAAACAAATCGTCAATACTCGAGAGAGCAATTATTCTGAAACCTATCCATAAAATATATTTCCGGCGGTTCGTTTCTCACGTCATAAACTCATTAGCCTGACCACTGACGGTAGTGGTATTACCACGAAGACTTTTTATTACAATTGCGATAATTATTTGTCATAAATTAGCATTGTAATAAGTCATAAACAGTCAAATACTTTTATAAATATAAGCTTTTAAATTCTGAAGTTATAACTTTTAATTTGACGGAACCCTCCTTGGTTTTCCCTTTATTTTTCATATACGAGACCCTAAGCATTGTAATATAATATATTATTGTAATATATTACATTAATATGTTACTAGTAATTTAAAAATAAGACTATAGTCCAAGAATGCTTGCCCACCACTTACGCAAAAGGGTGAATTAATTCCAAGTGTGCATTATTGGTAAAAATTTAAAGTTTTAAGAAAAATTAAGAAAAATATACTGACTTTCATCAATTAAAATTTTATTAATCGTGATTTCAAAGAGGAATAGTTGGTGGAATCACTGGACACGTTTTAATTCTCAAAAGTACCTGAAGAAATCATTGGGCCTAAAAAAACAATGATTTCCTTAACTGTGCCCACTACTGGTACATTTACCTTATTTAAGGAAATTAATTGGATAATTATTATAATATTTTTTTTTTTAACCGGCAGAAACACGTTTCCGAAAGTTATTTTATAATAATGGTTTTTTTAGTAATTTATTTATTAAATTTAAATTTAATTTAACCAATTTATTTTTAATCAACGTATCAAATTCAAGTGGTACGATCAGAAAAATAATATAAAAAATTTGTTAGTAAACCCCATGAAGGTTCTAGAGTTTAGTAATAGGTAAGAAGGATCTGTTTCTCGAACAAATTTAATGCAAGAATTTGATCTGGCCACAATAACGTTCAGCTATTACATTTTTTTTATACCCACTTTACATACAGAAGAGACTGGGTATTGATGAATTTTTTGACATTGTAAGACTGGAATCTGGGTACGAAGGTTTCATGTGCCGAGCAACTCCTTTAATTATTTGGGAGAGTTAAAATCTCGGATTAAATTTTCTAATTCGAAAAAAAAGTTTTTTAACTGAACTTTTTTATAAATTTTATATTTACAGTTTTATAGTATTAGTTCTATTTTGGATATTTTCGTTTCTATTTTCAAAATTAATCGTTTCAACATAATTGCTTTAGGTCTTCTAGACCGTGTAATACTTTTTATTACTATTTCTTATTCATTCATAGATTGAGTATGCCACTCTGTCATCACATTATGAAATGCTTCAAGGTATGCTACGGGAATTTCTCCATTATGGGCAGTTCCACAAAGAAATTCAATAGATAAGACAATTTCCTATTAGGAGAGACTATAGTAAGACCATGGATAGGACTAGATAAAGATACAGATATAGATATCTATAAGGATAAGGATAGGAGCGTGTGAGATGGGTTCGGTGACCCCCTCCCCACCCGCCGAATTCCTTCCCACTAACGGGCGACCCACCTATACAGGCTCCAGGACCACCACAGCATCTCGGATCAAACAGTCCCCAACGGTATCGCCCATTTTTTTTTTTTCTAATATATATATTTGATACCATAGGATAGATATGCTAATGGAAGTCATTAAGGAAGCCTGGATAACAGTTATATGACAACCAGATCTGCACTTAAGGATATAAAATAAAAAATAATGTTCCAACGGTGCATATGATTCTCTACCAGATAACGCGGATGAGAAAATATAGTAAATAGTTTGCAGTAACGAATAATTAACTGGAAAAATATACAAACAACGACACGGGAGGGAGGGGGGAATTAAGAATTTTTATTTTTATTATCTCGGAAATATTATCATAAAATTCAACACTCATATATAGAAACAAAATATTAACAAATTAAATTTAACAATCACAAATTTATTCCATTTGAGATAAAATTTATCATTCTTTTTTGTTCAACACATACGTATATTTTCCCATAATAACCAAATAAAGAATGATTACACTTAAATCATCTTCAGGATTTAAAAAAAAAAAAAAAAAAAAAAAAAAAAAAAAAAAAAAAAAAAAAAAAAAAAAAAAAAAAAAAAAAAAAAACCTGTTAATTTAATAATTATAACTGACAAAAGCAGCATCAACTTATTTTTTTTGTTTTTTGTTTAGGAAAGATTTTGTAATAATAATGTCATTATATTACATACATATGTATGTGTTTCAGTGTTTTTGACTAATATAATGACATTATATATACTTCTATCAGCATATACTTTTATCTTCCGAGACTTATACACATAATTGAGGAGACGCTTTTAAAAAGAGATTACAGTTTAAGCTAAATTATAGCCAAACGAAAATACAAAGGTAATGGATTAGTAAAAAGTTGATTTTGGACTGAAAATGGATCAATTAATTAATTCTGAAAAAGGATGTATTTTAAGTGAAAATACGTACACTTCTCAGGGTGTTTCACTTGTAACCCGACGTTATATATTTATTTATTTTATATATTTTACAAGTATATAAAATTAGTAATTATATACCGTCCGATTTTTAGTGAAACAGGCTAAGAAGGCATAAGGGATCGACAGGTTTCGTTTTTGTTGTATTGTTAATATTGGGTGAGCTACTATAAAACAATATATCCTTTTATATTGCATATTTAAACTTATTACCCATCTACCAGTGTAGATAATTCAATTTTATTAGTTATGAATTTATGATATGTTCAAGCGTGAGACAAATTTTTAAAATTCATATTATTATCATGTACAACATTAAATTTCATATTAATTCTCTCGATATAATATTTTTTCGATTCGTTTTTACGTGTGATTATTTTGTACATTCTATATAATTATATATTATATATTTTGATAAAACCCTGATCAAAATATTTTGTTTTGTTTTAATACATGGCAGTTTTCTTGCTGAGCGTAGACCATTTTTAGTTCAAATATGCTTATATATTTTTATCCTCAGGATAAATACGGTATGCTATTAATTAAAATAAAGTACTTAGCGTGATTACAAAGCGTTAAGAAAAAATAAATGCCTGGGTTTCACCAGTTCAATTATCTCAAAGGGCATAGTCCGAGAATAAATTTATTTTTATTTTTATTTTATTCTGTTCTATTTTAAATGCATACGCAGCACATATATTGCTTATTATATTAATCATAAAATAAATTGAAATTATGTACGTGAATTAATTTCTTATATCTGTACAAGAAAAAAGAAAAAGACGGTATTCAATAAAAAATATTCGAATATATAATTAAATGTTTATTATCTAATAATTGCTAACCGCGTTTGAGGCAATAAGGTCTACTAGATTGCTAAGGGAAACCGGGCTCGTACGTCATCAAGGAGAAAGATTTCACTCAGCTAAGATAAAATTCGAAGCCTTCGTGTACGGCTGAGTGGAAGGAGGCAGTGGGATCGGCTCATATTAATTATGTGCAATGTAAATAAAAATGGAAGAATTGGAAAGTGAAAGATAAATTGTTGGTAGAGATAGTATGCTACTTCTGCCGAAAACCGCACTGCCAAGAGACTAAGAAGGATGAAAATAAATTTAAAAAATACGTGCATATAACAAGAAGCACATCGCTATTTAAAATAATAATACTATTTTGAATTTATTTGTATTTCTAACAATAATTAAAATAAAATAAATTCAATTAATTTGCTCAACAAAGGTTAAAAAATAAATTAGAATTTATTAATTTGATTGTTTAATTTAAATAAAAACAAATCATTGTATATTATAAATTTTACAAACGGTAATCAATATTATAATCATTTTCTTGGTCTCAGAACGAGCATTACAACATTAGGGGATTCAAAAAATAATCTTTATGGATTACATATATTAAGATGTTTGTTTGGAAATATTTCAAGAAACCAATTATATTTAAATTGAAAAAAAAAATAGAAGGAAAATAATGAAGAATTATATTATTTATGCAAGATAAAGCTCTAAAAATTATTATTGTACGATTTTACGAATTGAATGAACGAGATTCTTTTGACAAAAATATCCCTAGCCATTTAAATTCAACTTATTTCCATTTACAAAGAAAGAGAATTTAAAAAATCCCTTCCCTAAAAGTAACACTTTTTTACAATTTTATTCCATTAGGCACTACAAAGGGTAATTCCGGACGCAGAGTGCTAAAATGACAGTTTAAGGAAGCAGAAGGCTCTTTTCCTAAATGCTTTTCCCCCAGAATGGATTCCGCTCAGATTTTCTTTTGCTTTGACTGAGGAAATACTTCAGCCATTCGAGGCGGGACAATCCTTCGACATAATTTTGACATTAGGGCAGCTAACGGTCTCTCGTGGGAGCTTGGGTTTCACTATAACGGAATCGATCTTTAATTTATTTTATTTTTAAAATACTATACACTATAACTTATAACTGAGCTTTAATTATTGAAATATATTGAATACAGTTAATTCAAAACTGTTCCAAAACGAAAAATACTTAATTGTAAATCTATAAAACAAAAGTTTGCTATAAATTCTATAGAATTATTGCTATAAAATTGATTTTTATGGATATATTTAGGTGTGGAAAAGACAAATACAATTTCTACAGTTCTATACAGATGTAAAGCGTGGCAGCTTACATTTTGAGAACAAAAACTAGAGGGTTATTGAAAATAAAATAGTGCGTTAAATCTGCCAAGATAATCAGAACTGCTAAGCAACTTGGTAAATATAATATTACTACGCCGCGACGGTTGAAATAGGTGTGTATAAAGTTGTTGGGCTGGACGAAGGACGAATAGCTAGAAAGTAAATGAGCAGTGGACCGGTTAGGCGCTCGATGACCGAGAAATGTTAAGTCTGAGCTAGTGGATTTGAATTCGATGGTGTTCTGGTGGTGTGGATCTGGTGGCGTCGGCATCGAACCTTCGAGGTCAAAGCCCATTGTCATCATGAAATACGCAGGGTGACCAGAGAGTAGTAGAACAAACTTAAGTAGTCTTAGTTAGTTCAAGTACCAAGTTGGATAAAAAGGTTCTTTTAAACGAAAGGAAGGAAGGAGAAAGAACTCAACATAAAGAAAGCTCAACGTTATATATATATATATATATATATATATATATATATATATATATATATATATATATATATATATATATATATATTTTTTTTTCGGTTGGCTCTATAGACCTTGTAGATCTTTGGCCGCGCGATGTGGTGTTCTTACAGACATTTATTGCTTGCGGGAGCACAAACAGCCTGGAGGGTGTCCAACCTCACGTTGCTGCGAACCATGGTTTCCATGGTGCAGCGGCAGGCTGCCCATTGCTCCATAACCGGTCCCTTTGGGGCCAATTCGGCAGTGTCCTTCCCACCGACTCACTCGGGTTCAAGGACAGTGATAAATCGGTCTAGATCCACAGATTATGGCTGTTCGGAGTCAGTAGGC
Source organism: Rhaphigaster nebulosa (assembly GCA_948150685.1). Taxonomy (NCBI): domain Eukaryota; kingdom Metazoa; phylum Arthropoda; class Insecta; order Hemiptera; family Pentatomidae; genus Rhaphigaster; species Rhaphigaster nebulosa. The sequence continues at coordinate 85,626,258 of OX411309.1, read as the reverse complement.
GCACGAGGACCTATATTTCTTTTCCCGAGACAGATATTCCATGGACCAAACCTCCGGGCGGCTATTTTATGTCCTGGAAAACCACAACACGATTCACAATTAAGGTACACGGGGTAGGGTCATCACTCCTACGCCCAATATATATATATATAGTTAGTTGTTTATATTATTTTATAGGTTGTCTTAAAACAAATTGAAATATATTTTAGGGAAACAATAGCTTTTGAAAATTCATTAGTAAAAGAAATTGGTAATTACAGCAAATCTAAAACGTTACATCCATAAAACCAAGCATTTGTTGTGAAGTAAATATTGTTCACTGATTTACTATCTTTTTTTCATGGAAACAAATTTTAAACTGGAAGACTTTTTAATTAACAATTATTAAAACTTGTGAACATTTATTTCATCTATCTTCCATTACAACCCTACTAACACTCTTCTACAACATTCCAGGTTTCGGGTATTGCCCCATTTTTAAAAATATAACCTACAGTGCAATGAATACTTTAAAAACCTTTTTGCCACACTTCAAACAATTTCAAACTGTAATCACATTAAAAATTAATTTACATATACGTCTATATTCTGTTGGTCGAAATTAAATAAATTACTTAAAATGTTGACTCATATATATAGTCCATACTTAATCCATAACCGATTAAACTTAAACTTAATCCATAACCGAAAACTATTCATTGTTTTGCATTCACTAAATTAAAATGATAGTAGGAGCATATATCAGTCTATTACAAAGTTACATTGAACTTAAACCTGGTCTGGATTAGTCTAAATCTGGTCAACTGTAGAAGAGTGTTAGTAGGGTGTAATGGAAGAAAGATGAAATAAATAAAACAAGCTTTAATAATTATCTTGTTTTTTTGTGAGTGTAGGTGTTTGTTAAATTTATTTATAATTTAAATGTGCTTTAATTTCGAAGTATGTGGCATCTGAAATCATGTAATTAATCACTTTATAAATTGTAAATAAAACCTTTATTATTAGGTTCTAACAGTGCGGCATAGGATATCCATAAAACGTAGTCCATCTATTCGTTCGTAACTGGTTGATACTAAAACGGTTAATTTACCTACTTATATTATTTTTAATAGACTGAGAAAAAGTTTTAAACACGAAAAAAATGTAATTTTTCATCTCCTTTCTAATTCTAATAGATCTAATATTGTAATAATGTTTCTAATAATAATTCTAATACTGTGCTTTTAAAGCAAAATTTGACTTAAATTGTGATTATAATAAAAATAAAATTATATTTTTTAAGGCTGGAGCTCCGGTATGAGTAGAAAGAAACATTTTTGTCAGATATGTTAGAACTTAAAACTGATTCAAGGTAAAGTAAATTAACTATCGATGTACATTTAAAGACGCTGCAAATTATTATACCATGGCTTATTAATTCTAAATATTTTTACGTCCTAAAAAATAAAAATTAAATTATTTGAATTGAATAATAATTCCAAAACAATTGATATTTTTCTTCTATCTTCATAAATGGCTGAGATGTGGGCGCATGAAACCACTAATGGAACGCCATTTTGGGACGAAATGGCTGATGGTAATGTCGAGTTCCAAGGACCATCTCTGTGTTACCAGTGACTTTGGTACCAAATCACAAAAAAAATCTGCCGAATAGTCTCGGAAAAAAAAAAACGGACGGATTTTTTCGTATTCAATTTTTGAATTCTATGTATCGTAAATCTTAAATCCAGAGAAGGGTTTACATTTTTCTTTTTTGGTCGATTATAAAGGCTCATTATTGAAAATAATAAACCAAAAGATTTTAATTCGTAAAAGCAGTGTTCCATACTTTTTTTTTCTCAAGGAAAAGGGTGTAATTTTTTATTTCTGATTCTTTAAATATTTAATAAATACATATATTATTATAAACATTTTTTTCATATAGTTGAAACAACCTAAGCTACTAATAGAAAAATATTGGAAAAAAAAAAGTTTAAAAAAAATTTTCAAATACTTTTTTCAGTCTCTTCAGTTTTCAATAGAGATATAAAGAAATGAACTTTGTTGAAGTATTAAGCCTAAAGTTCAGATATAATATGTAATAGAACGATTAAATTAAAAAAAAAATTTTTTTAGAAACCAAAAAAATAGCGAGTTAGACAATTTAATAATTTCGTTGTGTTGTGCTAAGAGAAAGAGCAGCATTTTGGCTGGGACTGGAAAGTGGGGCACTGAAATCTGGGTTAGGCTGATTCAGGCAACGGCCGTTTCACTTCGTCTCGCCTCGACCCGCTGTGCCATCCCTCAGGTATTCAACAAGTTATATATATTTTATTAAATAATATATTATTTTAACAATATATCTCGGGGGACTTAATCCAAAATACTGTGAAAATTTAATTAGAGATATTATGAGGACTTTTTGTGCAAGGGAATTAGTAAAACTAATTTCTTGAAATCTTTAAAGATGGAAATCATACTAATGATGGAAATGACAATTTCTATTAAAATAAAAATAGAGAATGAAGAAATTCAACGTTACCTATTTAACACATCTATTAAAATTCAAACTTATGTCTTCGATTCAAACAACTCAAAGCAGCTAATATATATATATATATATATATATATATATATATATATATATATATATATATATATATATATATATATATATTCTTATAATCATTGATTATTTAATATTTTGACAGAATAATTATAATTTGTGGCATAATACCGGAGAAGCTAGCTATGAAGTTAACTTACTAATTAGAATTTTTTAGACTTTTATAATTTTCTCCTTTTTTCATGATTCTATGGGGAGCGGGGTAGCTCAGTGGGTAAGGCCCTGCGCTACTAATCTCAAGGTTCCGGATTCGAGACCGGCTGAGGCAGATAATTATTTATTCTGTATTCAACCGTGGATCGACCCTGTGGGATAGGGAGACCCTCCTGGGGCTCACCCAGCCTCTATAAACTGGGTACCCTTAATTGGGGGAAAAACCTGGCAGTTGAGCGTGATCTTGGCCGAATCAGCTCCTTGCACAACCGTTGGCCTAGAAACAGTACGGTCCTTACCAAGTACTGAACCCAAGACCCTTATCGGATTGTAGTGGTACAGGTTTTTTCATGATTCTATACTGTTTATTTCGCGCTAAACGCTTTCATTTTTGTAATTACTTACTGTAAAATATAAGGTCAGCAGGCTATCCTTTTTGGTGAACTAGATAAAAGGAGAAACACTTTTTAAAATGTATTTGAGGTCAAAAATATCAAATAAATAAAATAAGAGGAAATAAAAACGTGGTCGAAAAAGGGATTTTTTTTTTTCAATTTCTCCCAGTTTGACAAGACTACTTATTCTTTACGGATACGAACCGTAGAAATACAATTCCTTAGTGTTTTCGAAAAAAAGAAGCGTCCCATGTATATTGTACGACAAATCAAATACAAGGAAAGAAAGTAAAGCATCGCAGCGACATTGCTAGATAAGAAACAACACTGAAGAAAAAAAATCAGTAGACTGAGACATATGTAGGAACATATGTTAATAACATAATAAGAAGATATCATATCAATTATGAGAGACATAAAATATTTATGTTATGTCTGATCTTATCGTCTTTGTTAGTTTAACTAAATTGGTTTTGCAGAGCTCAACGGAGGTAGGCAATGATTGTAGAGTGATTTCGGCATCGAACTTCGGGGTGCATTAAGCTATAACTTATTCCGTCCACGATATATTCATTATTAACTTTCTTAAATGCTTTATCTTATACTACCCATCTGTGGAGGAGAAAGGTTATCTTTTTCAAATTAACTGTAGAAAAAAAAATAATTGATTTAACATTTTTGTTTCTTTATAGTTTTATTAGACAATATTATCATCGGATATATAATACTTCAAGAATCATTCTGTTAGGAATGGTATCATTTGCCATTTTTCTTGGTCACTTTCCTTTACATTAAACGGGTATTGTGGTTTATCTAGATGTACTGCAAAAAAATACTTGAAAAATGCAGAGAACGAACTGAAGATAATTGATTAAACTAGACAATAAAATCGGGTATTGGATAAGAGAGAAACTAGGAAGGTATGTGGTATGAATGACAGATCCAAAGAACTTAGCAATTACTCAAGGACATCGTCATGGAGGAGGGGGAGGGAGGAGGGGTAGAGGGAGGGTGTCAACCTCCCCTTCCTCCAATAATTTGAAAATCCAAAATGTTGGGAAATTTGAGATTTGAGAAAAAGCCTGAATGTTCCTCCCTGGCTTTACTCCAAGTGGCTACAAGAATCTCAACGTTTTTGCGAGATTATCACGATAGGCCGAATAATAAACTTTAATTATTGTAGTGGCTTTTATTCAATGATTTAATAAACATGTTAGTGTGAATCAGAAACAGGATCTTTTGTTATCGGTAATGTTACCAGGTATTGTTTTGTATTTAAGAATAAGCTGAAAGGTTCAATTCCTTTCTACTCCTTGCACCTATCTTCTCATTAAATCGATTAATTGGCATCGATAGGTTCAACAATGAACTTGATCACGCAATCCAATTCTGACATTCTTCCTTTGTATAACATATACATCGATTACAAGGCTTAACAATTGCAAAAACTACGTTTGCTGAAACTTGTCCATCGATTAAACATACTTAAAAACATGATAGACTGATATAAATTGCACAATCAGTTGATTTTTGCCGAAGATAGCTAGGCTATTGATATCTAGATTGTATAACATACGGCCGGATGAGAGAAATCAGCGCGGATAGCGGAAGCCACAAATCAATTAATAGCAAAAATTATTAGTAATGCTATAGGTTTTCATAATGCATAAATAAAGATGAGATGAAATAAATAGAAAAATAACAAAATTATGTCCTTTAATAATAAAAAAAAATTAAAAACAGAATATATAAAAAAAATCACTATAAAAAACTAAAAATTTTGAAATAAATTGTATCTGATAAAAAAAAAAAAAAAATAATTAAACCTGAAAACGGAATTATACAAAAACAAACACGCACAAATATTTTGATTAACATATTATGCATTGAGCATTGCCATAAAAGTGACAAAGCCAGTCCATCGTTTTGGTTTATTTTAAATAATGAACCCTTATAATCGATAAATAAAAAAATTAACACTCCCTTAAATTTGAGATTTTACGTTTCAAGATAATTAAAACCCAAAAATGGTGGGAATTTTTTTTTTTTTCACCCGCAGCTTTTCTCCGAGACTATTCGGTAGATTTTTTTTTTTGCACCATAGCAGCAATATGCCATCACAGGCTGATCCTCGGAACTCGATATTCTAATCAGCTGATTTGCCCCAAAATGACGCCCAATTAGAAGCTAGATTTTAACTCAATCATTACGTAGACAGAGCAAAATTATAACAAATTTTGGCATTTTACATCTTGAGTTATATTTACCAAAACATTTATTATATTTTTTGTATGTAAAAAGCCTCATTAAAATTGTATTGTTCCAGAGAAAATACCAAATCAACTGCAAATGAAAAAAAGTAGATAAACATTTGACAATAGAAAACAGTTTCTCTCAGTAAAATAGTGTATGTATAAGAATACTGTTCCTGATTCACTTTATAAATGAATAAATTAAATATAATTACTAACTAAAGAAAACATAATGCGAAATTCATATTACGTTATTGAATGTTTCCGATTTAGAGGACTAGAATATAAGAAGGGAGTTGCCGTTAAATGAGAGTTTACTAACAGCAGATCCTTTCAATAAATGATAAGATAAGAACCTTTTTGTTAAATGATTATAAATAACTCTTATTTACTAGATTTTCTAGAAACATGCGGGGAGGATTCGTTGATCGACAATGGTATCTGCGCAGTGAGATCCTGACCTCGACCCTAATTCTGTTAGCTCAACAAGAGGCCATACGCAGCAATAGGCAGGCTCTTACATAACAGCTTTGTTAAACATTTGTAAAACACAAATTTTAATAATATTAAAATTAATTCCAACGACGGTTTATAGATAGGAAAAATAATAATCAATTTATTTTTGGGTCAAATCATTATATTTTGGTTCTTCATCAATAAAGAAGGCCTTAAGGTAGAAAGCGAAACCTTTTCGGTTTGGTTTGCTTAAAATAATGAATAAATTAAAATCTAATAAGAATATGAAACAAATTAAAAAATAAAATACAAGCAATAATTTTTACATCGACTCTGTCACTTCCTCCATATTTTTTTATAGCATCAAACAAGGTATTTTTTACCTAGAAAAAAAAATTTAAAACCAGCTCTTCCTGGGTTATATTTTGGCCAAACAAGAAACTTCCCTGAATTGCGACGAATCCAAACATATAAATAGTCAAGACTCCTGGCCTCAAGACACAACGTCTGAAATCTCATGCTTCATAATCGGGTTCTTACTAAGCCAATTTATTATACCTATTCTTAAATATAAACCTGTAAAATGATTTTTTATTAGGGAAATTGTATTTCAGCTCAATGAATTTATCAAACAGTTTTTTTTTCTTATGTTTTATTAATGCTTATAACATTTAGCTATCACTAATGCCACTAATTAATTCTTTACTTGAGCACAGAATGTGTATACAATAATAATTAAGGGCTGTATAAAAGAAACATCCACCAACACTTAAAAGAGTCATTTTAATATTGCTCTAATACAGTTTGTAAACCAAAATTAATTCTAGTGTACTTTTATAACTAATTATAAAGCTATACAATAATTAATCTTATCAGTTTTTGTATAGGGTTGTTCAGAATCCAACGGAAATACACGTTTCAAGGTCCAAATAACCAAGTCTCGCAATATGGGCTGTGTGTCTGTGGGTATGTGAACAGCCTAGCTCAAAAACGAAAACTTTTACGCAACTGAAATTGCATATTAAAGGTAGGTATATATGTCTATGATGTTACAGCAACTTTTTGTCAAAATCAACTAACCGGAACTGCTACTTCAAATAATCGATTTTAGAATTTTCTCGAAAACGCCTTTAACGATTTTGATAAAACTTGCCTAAAATATTCTTCGTAAAACCCTTTAACTTTTCATACATGTAGTAAGTACATCACCGAGGAAATGGAGGGAAAAAATTAATGATGAAAAGGATACTTTATTAGCGTATAACTCGAAAAGTATGCATTTTAGGGTAAATTATGTATGAAATTATATGAAAGTTGATTAAAGTATCTAAAAAACCAAAAAGGAACTGACCATCTATGCAGCTGAACATACAGTCTTGTAGTTCCTTGACAATAAAATTGTGAGAGAAATGTAGACATTTATTTTTCGAGCTTTATAGCATTTTTTTTTTTTGTTTCTGCGAAGAAATTGAGGTGCCAAAGTTGAAATTTACATTCATCACCCCAAAAAAACATATATAATTAGATTTTTAGAACTTCTTCAAATTTTTCCACCGCCTTTCTGGCTTCCATTTGACTGAACTACATCGTGTATACTAATTTCGACTTATTTTCGCTTCGAAACAGATACAAAGAAAACAAATCTTTAAAATCAAAATTGTAGGTAATTTACTCTTGTTACATTTTATGTGAAACGAATATTAGAAGTTATCCAAATTAATGATTTCAAGTAATGAGCAAAAACCCGATTTTTTTTTTATTTTGTTGATACTTTCAGAAAACATGGAGGGGGAAAAGTTGAAGATCGTAATCAGCACCATAATAAACATAAATGATCAAATTTTCAGAACTTCTCCATACCTTTCCACCGAGGTCCCTTTCTGGACACGTTCAGTCAGAACAATACTTTTACGAATTAAAATCAATATATCAACAAAGTTCGCAGATTTACGCAGCTGGATACTATTTCCTCACGTAAATAGAAGCGTAATAGGTTAAGAAAAACAAGTTAGAGCTCGGCCGCGCTCAAAAGATTCACACTTTAAAAAAAGTTATTTCAACAATTCAAAAAAAGTGAAAAAAATACATATAAAAAAGCTCTTAAACCTAAAATAAAGTGTCATATATGTCAAATAGATGTTCCAACAGTATAATTGCATATTCATAGATAAATTAGTAAATATGAAGTGACGCAGAATTTTGACATCAAATTCCATATTTCTGAGTATGATTTTTGTTTGTTACGAATTTGAGCTAAGCAAAAAGAACTGTAAAAATGTCATTTGTCCCTGTAAACCTGGAAAAGGACCCGTGAAATATCCTAAAATTATGGAAAATATTTGAATCGGCATTTTGAGAGGGTTGCGATTTAGGTTTTTTTTCTCGAAGTTTTTACCATCATGCTTCGCACAGTGGTTCAAAATGCGCTTTTTCGGGACTAAACTCAGCCCAAGTATTTTATTATACATAAAATACACATTGTAGTCCTAATAGAGTCCTTATAATGGTTAGTTACGGTTGTTCCATTTGTGCAAATGAGAACGTGTTTCCTCTATCTTTATAAAAGAAGAATATAGTTACATTATAGCAGAATATATATATATATATATATATATATATATATATATATATATATATATATATATATATATATATATATATATATTTATTTATTTGACATTGAGCAAATCAACAGAAACGGAACGCCTTCATTTTTACAGACACTACCTGCAAAGCTGGTGCAGAGCTCCCCTAGATTGGGCTGAGAGGTGAGAGGACTGGTTGCGTTGGAAGGGGTATTATCTGCCTCGAGTGTACAAAATTTGTGTACGAATCAGCTCGGTGGTCGAGTACATGAATGTTTAACAACAGCTAATTAAACTTACAATCTATACATTAGTTATTTATTTTGGCTGTATCAATAACCTTGTTAAAAATAAATAAATTATTCTTAATTTCACTAAGAAATATGACGCTGTATACAATTACACCTTTTAACGCTTTCTGGTTATTTGGAAACTGCCTGCTTTACATTGACTTAGCCGGAGTAGCAAAATCACAAAAACTGAAGGCGTCTCTGCTGACGGGTATTTTACTTCACATTTTTGAGCTGGTTACTATAAAGATTATTTGTGTGAACCCCCGTTTCCATTATTCAGGAACCGTCACTGACAAGGTAACAGTACAAGAAGAAAAAAATGGACCTAATAAACATATAACTAAAGAAGAGACAAAAGGTTTAAATAAAATGAAACAATTTAATTTCATTCACAGAAAAACTATTGGCAAGCAATGAACCATGAAAATTTTGAAACACAATCTAAAATATAATCTGAGATCATAAAATTTATAAGAATTTGGCGTTACAAATATCAAATAAATAACCAAATCGCTGGTACTTGGAAAAAAACAAAATACATTATTATAATACTTAGTAATAAAAGAAATATAGACTAGATTATCTAAATTTTACTAATAATAAGAAGAGGATTCAACTTTCTATATCTAAAAATAGCTGGTCATTCAGTTCAACAAAACTAACACTGGGCAAGAATCCAAGGCAAGGGTATGGCAATCGAATATCAATTCCGACCGTTACAAAACCAGCCCCAGTGCATACTTTGTATATAAACTTATAGGAGAATAAGTAATAAACATAAACATTATTTTATTTATGAGAAGTTGACTAATTTATTAAAAGAAAAAAAAATAAGAGAAATAGACGATATTCAACAAAAAACAAGTTGGTAATGAGAAACAATGAACGAAATGAGAAGATATAAAGAGATTCCATTTCAGAAATGAGTAATGCAAACGTTATGTTTTAGAAAAATTGGGGCAGTTCTGTGATAAAAACAAAGCCTACCGAATCGGATACCACTTTCAAAAACCGAGTTAACAAAATGATTTATAATTGGAAAGTTTAATAAGTAACCATACATTCCAATCGTTTCACAAGAGAAAGTGAGAGAGACCCATTATCAGCTATATGCAAGAAAATTACAGAAACTACATTAGTGGAAAGTGTTTTTTTATGATACTAAGCTGAGAGCTATAAAAATTTATTTCTGTGAAACTATGAGCATATTTTGAAAAGTTGGGAAGTGATAAGATAAAAAATTCAAATTCTTTAATGCCCACCGTATTTATCAGACCTATCCGAAAACCTAGGTTCTAGAACCATTTGCTAAAAAAACACATTGCTGGCGGTATTGCCACAAATTCAATCCATCTAGATTTCTACTGATTTATGAGGAATAAATAAAAAAGCTTTCAGTCTCTCCGATAGCAGTAGATAACGAACCAGACTCAACTTTTGACAACTTAAGGATCATCAGGCCAGGAAAAAAAATAAATAGCATTTTTGTTTTTCACATAAAAAAAAAATTCTACTCCATCTTTTGCATCGTAGAAACGCTCTATTGATCAACCTAAATGGAGAGTGACGAAAAACATAAAAATTTAAGTGATTCCAGTAGTTAATCATTTTTACTTTTATATATTAAATTGAAAACTAAATTTTTCCATAGAAACTAAATAGAAAATTTTATAATTTATTTCAAGTAACGTTGTGAGCAAACATTGAGTGATGCGCGCACTGCACCAGATTTTTGTTTAGCTGTTGAAGCGAAATATACTATTTTTATTCTGCATTTAAGTGATCTAATCTTTTTGTATACTTTGTTTTGAAATCTTCCAATAATATTTTAACGTTATCTTCTGTCTGTATTTTTTTTTTTATTGTTTTCGCTCTCAATAATAAACGACCATTTATCTTCTTCTTCTTTTCTTTTTATGATGTAAAATTAATTACTCTAATGTTCACAAACGCTTTTTCAGATTTTTATAAACCCTTTTGAACCGTGATCTGGCAAGTAATAGGCCAGGTCAAGTTTCCCCAGCCATGAATTGAACACTGTTCCTGTATAGCTACTACTAGAGAGGGAGGGGCTTCAGGGCAGTAAATCACCTGCACAAAGGGCTTTAATTGCCTTTAAAAGTGCGAGGATGGAAGCCTTTAAAGGCTCCAAGAGCTAAAGTGCAGGGCGGTTGACAGGTCGCGGGCACCTGCAAGGTCATGACGTCACCAAGGCCACGGCTCTCCCGCTATCTTCTCCGCTGATAACTGTAATCTTGGCGGCAAACTAGGCAATGCCTGCTAGACAGGAGGGGGCAATTGTGAATAAATATTATTGATAAATATCGCTGCAGAAATAAGTAGATGAAAGTTAAATAGTATAAAAAAAAAATGTTATATTTTATTTCAAATTATAATTCTGTACGTAGGAAGTAAACTGTTGTAAGTAATATTTTCAAAGTTTTACAAGAGAGCAAAAATATGCTTCAGATCGCACTGTGTTGCTTGTTGTGGACAGCGGTAAATCTTTATATTTGAAATGTAGCACTTTTTACTATCCTTATAACTAATCCACGATACTTTACCTCGGAAAACATGGCCAGAATAATCCAGGTAAAATCAAAATTCGCAAAATAGAACTTACGGTAGTTTACCTTTTATACTTAATTAATTGAGCCCATACATACATAAAATTTATTAAACTCCCATAATGATTTCGGCATAGAATTTTTTTTATGAACCGTGAATATAAATTAGAAAAAACTTGGTGTTTAACGAATAAAATCATTCGATATATTTATTTAAATAAATAAATTTAAATAATAATTTTTTTTTTTTTTTTTTTTTTTAAATTTTGTCCTCGTTTACCGCTGAGCGAAGAAACTCCGCCAACTTTCCTCTAGAGGGGAATTGCAGGTCCCAAGCCCTGGTAAAGGAGGAGGGGTTCCCACCGCAGCCTGAATGGGTGTACTCTATCGGAGACAACACAGGTCAGTAGCAGCAATTTTCCATCTACGCTGTTGCGAAGCAGTGGGAGAGCTGGCCAAACAGCTTTGAGGAAACAGCCCTTCAATTTGGTTATAGGAGCAACGGGCTCATGGCCCATTCCCCCGAGACACAACAACCAATGAAAAGTAATGAAAGAAACATATACATGTTCAATTGTAATATGTAAATTTAAAAAAATATACAGAAAAAATATATTAAAATATATTCATAATACAAAGTTGAATGTAGCACTGGATGTAAGTTTATAGATCATTCAGTAAAGATTTAAACATTGGGGATCAAAATACCTGTACTTGGGGATAGTGATAACTCGGTATTGTATGCCTATGATAAGGAAACAATTTAATTAAATACAAAAACGTTGATAAAAGACGATAACAAAATAAAATGAAGTGTGGCAACTTATGCATGGGGGAAAACAACGGATAATGATTTTTGAAAATAAAGAATTAAGCAGAATATTTGGTCATGGAAAAATGAGCTGGCAAGAGGGTTTATACGGTTTCTTTGTATATAACACACTTATATAAAATTCCGGAAATTAAATACATAACTTGCAATATTTAAAAAATGAAATCCATTATATTTAGGCCTAACAATATAACTGTAACTCTTTATAGCGAAAGATCTATTCTATGGATCATTTAAAACTTACTTGCACTACTCAGACGTTACGTTTTTTTACAGTGTGTTTTTCCCCGTTTTCGAACAGCTACCAAACTTTAACCAAGGAAATAAACAAGCAAGGTTTTTACGTACAATAAACGTTTTCTAAAACACAGTTACTTTTGTGAAATTCAGGATTTTAAATCCAGTCCCATCGGAAATATTAAAGATTAAATTTTGAAAAATTAAACAATTTCAAATTTTAATTTCATTAAAAAATCTAAAAAATATTCAAACTGTAAAATGCAACTTTCATCCACAAAAATAAAACATGGAGTAGGTGCAGGGACGTAAATAGTAGGTGGAAAGATGGCAAATGACATGTTCCTCGGCCCAAGCGAGGCCTCGAATTCATCTTTATAATAATAAAATTATAATATTTGTGGCAATACAATTAATAACTGATATTGTATTATTATATATTAATACAAAAAATAAAATAAAATTTTGAGTAAGACGCTTAGGGGGCCTCAAAACATGGCTTCCACGTGCCTCCAAAATCATACTTACGCCGCTGATTGGGTGGATTATGTTTTATTAAATTTTGCCTTTAGGCACACAGACATGAATTGTATGTGGGGTTCGTATATCATATGGCTGTTTAAAAGATAATATTAAAATCGAGAGTGGGGTTTCGATATTCCGAGGATCAAAAAAGTTCATAATTATTAAGCACTGATGTGTTATTATTCACTATATTTACTTATCGCTTTTTTTTTTTTTTTTTTTTTTTTTTTTTTTTTTTTTTTTTTATAGCCTAGAAATTGATTATAAAATGTATTCTTCTTTTAGTTTTAACATAATTACTATCGAAGATCGTGGATGTGGCCAGAAATGTTTAATTATATTTCGAAACTAAAATTACTTTCATTGAAAGTTTCCTATATATTTTCTATCCAAGGAAGGTAGACAATGTACCATGAACTTATGATGGCTAAGTCGATTTTTTTTAAATTACTCAACATGGAAAAGGATTGTTTCAATTATCGATTATTTTTTTTTCGTCAAAGAGTAATAATCATGATAGTGTGTTTTATTCTAAGTACTGTGAATTTTTATTATAAAGCAGGTCAGGAGAAAAATTAAACCACTCCGGTTAAAACGAATATTGAAAAGTAGCTATGTGGAAAGAAACGAGGAATCTACACAGTGTAACAGGACAGAAAAATAATTGTCTTGCAATCCCCTTCAAATATAAATCAAAACTTCATTAAAACCGCTCGATATTTAAACAGGAAGGAGTAAATGAAGTTATGCTTTTAATATGTCCCTCGGTAACTTGTGAAATCAGGACACATCCTGTCTTTCCTGCTGAGCTAACTTGATATTTCATTATTGAACACCTGCACCTTAGGATTGAATTATATGGTAGGGTTATTTTTACAACTAGAATTGCAATTTATATCCTTCTTAAGCACTCTTATTCTATAGAGTGTGTAGAAAACTAAACAATGCATGTTGATGACTATTTTCATAATCAACAGAAATTGGATGAAGGATCTATACCCGCGTTAAATTAAAATACGGGATATACATAACCGCGTAATAAAGAGCATTGTGATTGTGAGCATTGTGACAAAAAAGTACACAAAATTTTATGGAATCTTTATTATGCTATTGTGAGATGTTAGGTTATAGAAAATTATAAACTTGAATAACATAACTAAAAAATAAAGAATATGCCTACAAATAAAAAAATATGTACTGATATTGAACAAGATGAATGTAGCTTGATAGTAACAGCTCGATTGGTGGGGTGAAAGGAAGCCACCATCCCACCCTCCCCCACAGCCTGCACGTAGGCACGCCCAGTCCTGCAATTTCGATACAAACCTGTCACATCATCACCTAATGATAAAGAAATTGAAGCTTTTATATCGATATTTACGGTTAACGAGAGCAATCGAGAGATCAACGTGATTAGCCGGTGACCTAAGATTTCCTATGTGCTATGGACTACATAAAATCCAACTAAGTCAAGTAGAAAGGTCTGAAAAATCAGATATGAGAACCCTTCGGGACTAATATCCTTCTTCACACCTGACCAGACTGATTACCTGCACTGATGCATCAATAGTCAACAGCCAGGAAAATGTTGGTGATTAATCTATTACAACATATCCTACAACATATTCCTTCCCAACTGAATCGAACATATCGAGACTGTGATGTAGGGTATGAACTATAGCTAGTGTACTGTTCTTTTAACCCCAGTTGGAATACTTAAGGAGTAATAATAAACAATAGTAATGTTTTGAATATTCAAAATTATTAGAATACAAACGCCAATCGTGCTCAAAAGTATTACAAACGCATTTAGGAGAGTAGAACAAGTCCCTTCTGATAAAAATGGAACAATGCTAAGCATCATGTAGCTTAGCTACAACAGGTGGTGAAGCCCAATAGACAAACAATTAGAGCGCTAAAATATAATTGATGTTTATAAATATTTTAATTTTTTTACATCATATCATTTTAATTTATCAGAAAACATTTACATTAGATCCATTCGTTAGAATAGATAGACAAGCTTTGAAACTTTATAAACCACGTTTGTCCAAGATGACAATGGCTAACACAAATTACGGGGATCGTATAAAATTTTCTAGATGAAAATTGCATGAGCAATTCGAAGTCAGTTATGACCATTTCTAGACAAACTTGTGAATTTACTATTTATGTCAATAAAACTTTGAATGCAGAGCCGGACTTACCCTCTACTTACTAGACCCTCTAGGTCCCGGCCTTGGAGCACACTTAAAAAAATATTTCTTTGATTAACTAGGAAAATGTTTATGAGTTAAGAAAAAAATCTTATAAAGTCATAAGCAGTGCCTCAAATGGACTTTTTGTGCCTGGGTGCGTAAAGTGCGACCCATTGATATTTATAAACCTAGTATATCGGTATTCCGGTAAAGTAATGTGAAAAAGTAATCAACATAAAAGCCACAGATCAAATATTAGAACGGAGTATAACATTAAACTGATCTAAAATCTAAAAATTTCTGGAATATTTTACAAATATTTGTTATATTATATTCCATAGGTTAAGGAGTATTTGCTTTATATAATATTTAGACAGATTGTTTGCTCTCACTACTTAAATGGAAAAAGTGATTAGCCCGAACCGTATGAAAACGACATTAAAAACAAAAACCCTCCTGGAATAATTTGGAAACAGCTGTGCTAGGTAAGCGACGAAGGAGAAATGTAGTAGTGATGAGAGAGATGGTGCTCCGCCAGTGGCGTAGTTTCTTCAGTTTACTCGGTTTTAGAATGTCCTAATACAAACCAGGGAGCTAACACGGTGTGACAAAAACATCAATCCCTAAGATACCTACTGCCGCATTCCTATTTTATTGCTTCTTAAGTAAACATTCATCATTCATCCTTTATGAAAGTGTAGACTTCCTTTCAGTATACTTGGTAAAAACGGAATTTTTTTTTTGGCGCCCTTCCAGGGTAGCCCATTGTTGCCTGGCACCACTGCGTCCATCTAAGTTACGCCAGTGGTCATAAGTGATGTTATTATGCGATAAATTTAAAATTGTCACCATAATGATTATTTTCTTGGAGGAAATTACCGGACCGACCATCCACCTCCGATGGTTTGAAGGGGGCAGGAAAAACCTAAGGGGTCTAGGAGCGCCTAAACTTCAAATCCGGCCCTGTTTGTGTGTTTCCTGAATTTATTCTGGTAAGAGAAAGAAAAATATACAAATTTTCCTGATTCCCTCTCTGTCTCGGTACTTTCCCAGGAAACCCTACCCCACTGATGAGAAATTCACACCTCGAATGGTTAAAAATTAAAAATTAAGCACCTCTTTGTTATACAGCGTTTCTTTCTCTCTATCTAATTTCGTGGAAGAATCCACAAATTTCTATTTCTATACTAAAAAATAAGTTTAGAACATTCGTCTATCAACCCTTCGAGGTCCACGCTGAAATTGATAGGAGATGAAAAAAAAAAAGCAATAAAAAAAACTTTTTTAATACCTAATTTAGTAAATCCTTGGGAGTTTAAGATTCCATACTTACGGAATGAAGTAATGTTGTATTCTGACAAATTTTCATAAAAAATAATGGACCTTGAAGGCCACTTGTACTTCACAACTACGATTTCCCTTATTGGCAAAAGAGGCTATTTTTCAATGGAGATATAATGAAATTGTTAACTCTTAATAGAAATATGCATTTCAATTAACATTTATTTATTAATATAAATACGTAGGGCATTCGGGCGTCATTTACTTCTACACCTTTCAAGACTGAGCTTAAAATTACTTACCAATAGTTACTTATCAGTAATTTCTTATTGTTCCAGTCTTTTGTATGGATTCCATGGAAGTTGATTTTTAAGACGAAATCTTAGAGTGAATAATTGATGTATATAAATAGGATACAAAATAAATAAATAAATCACAAATAGAAGAACATTGCTTTCTAAAAGCAAGGACCAATGTCGGTTTCCGAATGATCGGATTAACAATCATACCATTTACTTCTCGGTTAATCAATCGAAAAGGCCTCTCATTTATTTTATTTTATTTTTTTTTTTTCAACTCGGATATATTCAAACATATTAATGTTTAAAAATGTGTTTACGTGTTAAAAAGGTATAATTAATGTTTACGGCTCATGAGAACTAATCACGCAACCAGGCCTTGTCACATGATAAATAACAAGTACAACGCAATCTGCTAGTAACCAATATGCCGGTATATTATCGAGATAACATCAGATTAAAAAGCATAAAAAAATTTAGAAAAATAATCAGTACTTTACATTATTCTGAGTAGTTTAGATTGTTCTGAAGACTTAAAAACTCCGCATCAGAAAATAGAGGCAATTTTCAGAGAGGTGGGAGCGGGCGGGAGAAAGGAGCCGGAGAAAGTGCACAAGTTTTCAGCCCTCCGAGCTTTCTAGCCAAGCGTTTTCCAAGGCGAGGCCTGTATCGTCTTGCGCCACCTGTACTGAGAAAATATTCTGCAGGAGCCGTGGTACGGAGTATTCTGAATCAATATGGGAAAGGGGACTCTGTTTGGAGTACAATAAATTCACAAGGCAACCCCCACATCATTAAAAAAATTAATGAATCAGCAAATCACCTTTATAATTTGTAGCAGTCAGCGTCCTCAGTTGAACACAGGAATAATTAAATTCATTGCAAGATTCACAAAATAAATGGACGGATTCCTAAGTGTAATTTATTAAATCGTGAGCTAAGGAATTTTTCTTCATTAGTTAATAATTTACAAACCATTATAAAAGTACTAACAACTCTACACTCTCATCCTTGAAACAAAATTGAATTTTCATTTGTATTATTGTTTCAAATTTCCTAGGAATCTTGAATAGGTGAGGAAAAGATAATTTCCAATTACTCTTTATTTTCTTCCTCTACAATAAGTAAAATCAAACTACGTATTTTACTTGACAAGGAGAGCTAATATAATAACAGTAGGATTAATTTATTATTAAATTGTCGTCGATCCCATTTAAACTTACGAATGTGAAAAATTTTTTTTTTTTGTTTTTGTTATTTTTCAATAGTAATTCGGTTGATACAGCCTGTAGTAAAGTTACGATAAGTTAATGCATTCGGAAGTGCTGAAATCGCAGTTGCATTTTTACGAAAAACATCTCTGTCTGAAGTTTCCATATTTAAGTAACAAATATGCGTATTAATCTAAATTCAAAACAATAATCACACATGAAACTATCCAACGAAAAATTTTAAATAATCGAAATCGGTCCCTATGCACAAGAAAGTAAATGTTTTTTTTATTCTTAAGTTGGGAAGGACGGTATATAGGACTGAAATACCGCAGTAAAATGCAGTACATATATCCTTAGTCAACTATTTATGCTCCGCCAAACATTAAAAAAAAAAAATTAAAGAACTAAATCTAGAGTAAAGTGTAAAGTAGTCTTATTGTAGGTCGTGAAAATCAGAGTATCAAACTTTCAATAAGAAAATTTAATTTAATTTTAAACTAATGCCATTTATAAAGGAATTCATGAGCACGAGAATGCAATAATAAAACTGTATTAAAAAAATTAATAAAAAAAAGTAATCTTTTATAAATTTACTATAGGACTATTACTAAGCCAATTTTAGTAAAACAAGTATTTTCCAATTTTAACATAACCACTCTAACCAGAATATCCTTTATTATGGCAAAGTTCATACACAGAAGGCATATCATTAATATTATTAGGGGCTCATTTATAAAATAGTAAAATTTTGAAATGAAAATATTTTCAACAATTTTATATATATATTTTTTTTAATATATAGAAAATAAACAGGAAGTACATCAATAATCAAGGATGAATCTATTTCAAGAGTAAATTTTAAAAAATGACATTAATTCGGAAGACAAACAAACAACAATTAAAGCTACAAATATGATGATAAAAATAAAATAAAATAGAATATAAATGAGAAGAAAAGTTTGAAAAAGGGAATGGGGCACTTGAAAATGAACAAACCAATAAGAAACGTATAAAAAACAGTAACTAAATACAAAATATGACGTATGATGGGTAACAAATTTATTCCTCGAAATAAATATTAAATTTTTAACAATAAATAAAGTGGCTTAGCACCATTCCTTGTTCTAAATTAATCTTTAATAGCGTATTCTTATTTTTAAATAATTCTGCAAGCGATAATATATATATATATATATATATATATATATATATATATATATATATATATATATATATATATATATATATATTAAACTTACGAATGTGAAGTTATATAATTATTTTAGGTTGGTTAGTATTCAAGTATTCAATATTTTTTCTTAATGAAGTAGTGGGTAATTATAAGGATTATTTGTTAGTAATTATTCCTTATCATCATTATAACGAAAAAAGAATGTGTGAAAATGCATTAGGAACATTAATATTTCAGTCGCAGGGATTTTTGGAACATTATGGGGGACTTGATGAAAACCCACCAGGCAAATGCAAACAAGAACTGAAAATTTATTTATTTATTGGAGGTTTATGACGCATTTACCAATTTTTACAGCGCTAGTTACTAAAAACCTTGTTACTAAAAGACGGATGTGAATTTACAAATAAAGATAATAATAAAATAGAAAAATTATCAAACATGGCACCTGACGGAGAGAATATTTTTAGGAGGCATGGAAGTTTTTTAAAAATAAATTTACAACAAACTGAAATGAGCACAGAAATGAAATGAAAAAAAAATTTCGAAACGTCTCTTCCATAATACTAGACCTAAAAAGGGGGCAAGTGATGTAATCAGGCATGCGCAAAAGTTTTAGCCCTGACGGTCTTCCCAAGGACATTCTTGTTTATATGGCTATCTAAGGAATGGGTTTATTTCCAACTGAAGGAACACCTTCGCAACAAGATGGAGTGGGCATACACCATCACACTTCCACCATTATTCGGAAACAAAAAGGCATACAAATAAATATAAAGAAATAAAAAAACGTGACCAAGGTGGCTGGCGACGGAGCTAACTACAGAGCTCTAGAAATCTCCTTACGCAACAAACTTCCTCAGCACTAAACACTCTTCAGCCATGACTTGTGGATTTTTATGAATAAATATGTTATACATTCAAAATGTCTACGCACATAAATAATTAGGATAGAGGAATTAGAAAAATAAATGTTTTAAAATAATTTTGAAATTTGAGTGAAGAATATGAAACTAAAATAGTTAAAAATATTTTTAAAAACCTGTACCACTGCATACAACCCATAAAGAGTCATGGGTACAATAATTGGTAAAGAAGTACCGTTTCATGACCAAAGGAGGAGATGTGGTCAGTATTATCGCTCAAACCAAAGAAAGGACAGGTACCCACTTAATAGAGGCTCGTTGGGCCATGAGAGAGTCGATCAACGGAATAAATAATATATTATTTAAAATCATATAAAATTATAAAATAAAAATAACATTGCAGACATACACGATGTATAAAATTGCAATAGCCTTCAAGTACAGAATAAAGTCTCGGCAATGGGTGTTGGAAATTATTGAATATTTTTAAATAGATATTGTTTCATTTTTTTTGTGATTTAGGTAACATTGTAAAATAATAAAATAAAGTTCATGAAGTAAAATACAGCCAATTATTATTAATAGATATTGTTTGTACTTATAATTATTCAAATTATTGTGTTTTCCTAATTCTGGCCTCTTGAAAAATCTTTTTATAAAAATCTAAATGAAAAGCAGAACTAAATCGCGTCATCAATCATTGGTCAAACGATTTTCTTAGGGCAATGTAATCTCACAGCCTTAAACTTTATAGTTAGATATAAAAATTTAATGTAAGATACATATTGTTTTTAGTTTAAAGCAGCGAAGTTTTTGTGTCCGTCTCCGTTTTATTACCAACATAAAAACGCACTCAACACAACCACGATAAATATATAAATGACCCTTCATACATTTTTTTCAAGTAGTAAAACGCTGAACTTTTCATAAAAATTTATTTTGAAATATATATATATATATATATATATATATATATATATATATATATATATATATATATATATATATATATATATATATATATATATATATATATATATATATATCGAACGATGGAGATACTGGATAATTAAATAGAAATAAGAATTTCTTAATTGTATTGTGACTCAAAAGCTCATATAATTGAAAATATTAACATAATACATTTTAAAAAAAAATCAAATTCTGTAAATATTTGAAAAGATCACGGACAATTGCATAATATTGAGCAAAATATTATTACACTTTTAATATTTTAATAACTGTCTTTTGATGTTTTGCCTATGAAATATTTTAAAAACAATTATTCTGAACCAACAATGGGCCTTTAATAAAAAATACAATTACAACGATCGCAAGCCATAAGAAATTTAATTAAATTTAATTTTTAAATAACAAATGTTCCAACATTTCTAAATAGTAGCTTACATAATAACTTATAAATATTTTTAGAAAGAGGGGTGGGGGTTTGGTGGGAGGACACAACTTTCACGCCAGGAATTTTTATTCCCAACTTATATCCCATTACATACTTGCTACCTTCAAAGCAGAACATCAGCTTGAAATTCACTAGTAAACTATTTTATCAAATGAAATTGTTTAAATGTACGACAACTAATCAAATAATTGAAAATAGTAAAAACGAATGATTAAAAATATAAAGCAAAAGAAATAAAAGTTAATAAATAAACGTAGTAGGACAAAAAATTTTGATGCTTCGATAAAAAATAAATAAATAAACAAAACACTTTTGTTTGTTGACGAATAAAACATCTCGTTTCTTTCACCATAAATGTAAAAATACATTAACAAATTTCTCTGTTCACTTCTTATAAATTGGAACAGGAATAGAAATAAAAGTCATTCCAATCGCCATTTTTAAGAGAAAATTAGCAACATGCCATTTTCAGATTCCGCTAAAAAAAAAATAACATTCAAAACAAATATTCTTTTCATAAAAAGCTATTCATTATAATGATAATTAATTATTATTCCATTAAAACGTTCAAATTTGGTTGTTTTTACAATAAGCTCATTGCTTATTAGGATTTTTTTCTCGCTTTATTGATGTATGTAGTGTAATTCAGGGTAAGTGCATATATGGAAATTTATTTAGTTGGAAGAGCAGCCAAATATGGAGATTACAAGTACATAATTAGTAAAATCCCAATAAATTGCAGCTCTCCAAACAAAATAGATTTGAAATAAATCTTTATGTATGTACTTGCCCCGAGTTTTCATTTACACCGACTTATAATAATTTCTAATATACTTTTACAAAATAATTTCTAAAACCTTTTTAATCTGCTCTTTCTGAAATCTAAGTATTCCAGAAAAAATTGAATCCTTGTAATGCATTTTTGATCAAAACTAAATATAATAAAACTTTACGAAACCTGAGGAGTGTAATTGCATAGTGAGATGGAAGTAAAAATACCACTAAAAAAAATATTTATACCAATAAAACTTTTTTTTTTCATGGTATCTAACGATTCCTTAATATTTGAAAACCACGATTTGGCTATAGGAAACTCAATTAATTTATTTGAATTATATTATTATTTTTTTTTACAAGCAGCCCTCGGCAAGTGTGAAGTTCACGGTATGTTTATGTTTATATTACTATGAAATACTTAATATACCATTAATAATTTTTGAATTAATTATTGTCTATGTGTTAATAAAAATATATGTACGAGAGGAAAAGTAAGAAACTGTGCATTATGAGAATAAACATGATGGATAAAGAATTTTTAAAAAAGAAAACATAATAATAGTAAAACAAAATATCAATAAAAAAGAAACACGAAAATTGTATCGTCAAATGGAACAATCAGAACAGAAAATATAAATAACGTTAAAGAATAATTTTTAAATACTAAAGTAAATAAATAAATAGTAATTTTTATTTATTTGTTTTCCTTAGTGAATAAAGAAAAAATAAAACAGGATGGACTGCAATATAAAAGTTCTGAAGATGGGATGTGAATTTATAAGCGTCATGAACTGTAACAAAAAATATGAAACAGCGGAAGTCTTATTATTGGAGCGAATCTTATAATCCAGAAGATGGCATCCCATAAATACAAAAAAAAAAAAAAGATTATTTAATTCAAACAAGGCTTTATTTTGAAAATTAAAATGAAAAATGTGCAACGCTCTTTTTAAATATAATTTAAATAAATGTTGATTTTTATTTATTTTTTTTCCATAGTGACTACAGAAAAAATAAAACACGATGGACTACAATATAAAAGTTCTTAAGATGAGGTGTAAATTTATAAGCATCATGAACAGTAACAAAAAATAGGAAACAGCGGAAGTCTTATTATTGGAATAAATCTTATAATCCAGAAGATGGCATCCCATAAATACAAAAAAAAAAGATTATTTAATTCAAATAATGCTTTATTGTGAAAATTATAATGAAAAATGTGCAACTGTCTTTTTAAATATAATTTAAATAAAATGGTATTCTAAGATTAATTCTGAACCACCACCTTTTGGAAATCTATGATTTATATCTTATATGAATGTTTATAACCAGTCTCGTAAATCTATCATTGTTTTTGAATATCAAAATTAATCAAGCATACATTGATAAATTGATAAATATTTATTATATCCAATTTTGTTTAATTTTAGCCACTCCTAAAAACTGATATTCGATCAGATATTACCAAAACATAATCCACACAGATGTTTTCTATAACTACTTCTTTTCTTATAAGAAAGGGATGGGGGGTTTAACTTCTGAAATTAATATTTTTTTATTTAAATTTTTTTTTAATGAATAAAATTTCTTTATTGATAAAATACTATGGAGACGAGATGGAGGTCATATAAGCCTCGCTAGGTGGAACCATCACGTGGGGCACCGGCGGTGGAAGGGCGGGCTCTGAGAGGGGAGACACGTGCCGGGGTCAACGAACTCCGGTCGAACTAGGGCACATACAGCTGACCCCCATCTTTTATGCTTTTAATTAAAAATGCAAATAATAATACGGTAATTAACCAACAAGCACCGAAATATCAACAAAAAATAAGAGTTGCACATAATTTCGACACCTGCCAATAATGGAGCCGGTAGTACAGGTGCTTACTCGGCGGTTCTCAACCAAGGGTGCCAATAAGTATTTATACGGGTGTGAGGGAGGTCCCTTAGATGGAAACTACTGCCAATGGGAAACTAACTTGTACACAACAACCACATAATGAATAATCTCAATATCAATCAATATACCATTAACATATTGTATTAAACTGTCTTGCAACGATGTATTATATCTGTTTGATTAAGTTTTTTTTTTTTTTTTTATACAATTGATGTAGGATGTGCTTTATATCTTGTCTGTATTTAGATAATTACTTTTTTCCTGTCCTGATGATGTCTCAATTGAATTGTTGGCTGGAGTAACGTTTTCTGTGACTCTGGGCATGGGAGAGTTAAGAGTTAAGTTCTTAAACTAATTGCCAGATTGTGTTAATCGATTAGATTGAGAACTTACTACTCAACTTTCTCATACAGTGAATCACGGCAAGCGTTATTCCACTAAAAAAAAAAAAATTGTGGAAAAAAGGACTTCAAACCTTACTCCAGCCACTGGAGGTTTAGTTATTGGATGTTTAGTTATTTACTGCTATTAAGAGAAATTTAAGCATTTGTTTTAGAATCTTATAATAATATCTTAACAGTAATATATGCCTTTTTCTTTTATTTCTTTTTTTTTTATCTCATTACTTAATTCTAATCTCAAAAACTTCAAAGTTGTCATAGAACACTGCTACAATCCGAAGGACATACTCAGACCAGAACTATTTTGAATTTTAAGAGGAAAAATTTGGTACAAACACAAACATTTAACTTTAGGCCCTTGTCAGAAGGTTCTTATGAAGTGGCATATCAGAATAACAAAACATTACTAATTGATATTCTGATTATCTATCATCCGTAAAATAAGAACATAATAGCTAAGGAATTGGAAGAACGAGAACAATAAAAAAAAAAAAAAAAAAAAAAAAAAAAAAAAAAAAAAAAAAAAAAAAAAAAAAAAAAAAGAATATACAAAATTCTAGAGGAAACATGAAAGAATTTTTTTTTACAAAAGATGATGCAAGAATAAAAAAAATAATCCAGAGTATGTTAACAAATCAACAATTTATTAATTTTTCATAAATTAATTGTGTACGGTCCATCACAGAGTCTTTTTTCCTCTTTATCAAAGAATTTAAAAAAAACATTATTGAAAATAAAATTTTCGATATTTCAGTGGTCTGGTACTGTCATTGTCGATTCTGTCAAGTACAGCCTAGATAACGGCGACTTATATTATTTTTACTAGCGAGGAATTCGTACTCTAATATAAAATTATGGGTATTCAAGAAATCTATTTTTTTTTTTTTATCTCAAACTAGCTTTTTCAAATCGTAATCATCACATTTTTAATTAAAGAGCATAAGATTACATAATTATTTAAAAAATATTAATTTTCAATACTGAAAAGTTCAAGCGGAAAAAAATAAATAAACAATAGGTTAAGAATTCGAAACCACTCAAAATTGAATAGTAGTACAAGGCCCCTACACCCCTAAGTCAGGCTCCCTCCGATGAGATATATAGGTGTGCATATGTGCATAGGTCATGATGATATTCTATGAGATTTGCCTAATGGTATATTATATTTCAATTTTTAACAACCCATAAAACTTTAATTATAAAGTCCTACTATTTACCTGGAGCCGGTAACATGTGTTCGACATCCTTCCTTTCCCCACCCCTCAATAATATTCAATATATTTAAACATTGAAATTCTTCACAAAGTTTAAACAATGATAATATATTTTTTTTATTGTTTAATTAAACTATTATAAATCGTTGGAATTACAAAAGATAAGATGTTGAAAAGCTCACTTGACAACAACAATATCGATTACACATCAATCGGAAGGGTCAGGGGTTGGCCGACATCCCATCAACAGGCGACTCTCTTTTCTTGAGTAACTGAGGTCCACAGTTATCGAAATAATTTCAGTCCCCGCCATACGTTTCAATATATTCATTGTCAATATATTATTCATGAATGAGTTATAACTTATTCATCCTCGGTTATTAAGCACTGTTTATTCGAGGTGAATAAAAAGTAAAATAAATATGATAAGAATACGCAAAAAGTATTATATTTTTTTTTATAGGCCGAGCTATATCCTGTTAGTTGCGATTAGCATCAGTATTTTATTTTTTAATAAATTAAATACATATATTTTTTTTAAACAGCCTATATAAATTATTAAAAATTGATGAACCTTGTTCAAAAAGTTTCATTCTAAAGGTTTTATAAAATATTTTAATTTTAATATTTTTAATCATAAAATTTATTTCTACGTTTTAAAAATGATTATTTATACTAATTGTTTTATTTTAAAAAACAACACTAACTTTCATCGGCTTCTGTTTTGTAATTTTGGAAGAAACAAAAAAATGAATTAAAAGAAATCCTTAATTTTTTTTTAAGTTTAAATCCAGCCCAAGAGATGATTTGAAGGTGTTCAGAAAATGAGTTATCAAGTCTGATGTAAAAAAAAAGAATTGTTTGGTATCTCGACGAAGACTAAACCAAAAAAACCAACAAAAGTTAATCGATATACCAAAACAAACGAAACCGCAAACACTGGTTTTGATTAATAAAAGTTATCGTTATATAGACGAATTCATTTTTTCTTCCTTGTGCACAGGATTTATTCTCAAAACTGAGAGTTCTTAACTCTCACTAGTTCTTAACTCTCTTAACCTATCACTAAAAAGCTCTAAATATTTTGGGAAAAAAATTAAATAGCAAATGGAATAACAGACTTCTTAGACAAAGAGAGAACCAACAACTATAGACGTAGTGTTTTTTAAATAACCATTGTTTTTCTTGATTAAATCAACCACGTTACATAGTTGAAGTAAAAATTTAAAAAACAAAAATCCGTGATCAATTTTAAATTTTTAACAAGCCGATTCAATTGTAACTGATTTTTTTTAAAAGCCGGCGATTTATCATCCGAACCTAAGGATTAAAATAAAAGAGAAAAAAAACTGGACGAAGTATCAATTTCAACCGGTAGCGTATATTTATATATTTTCATTGTCAAACCTACCAACTCATAAAACCTTTAACAATTAAAACCAATACAAATAGATTTATCGGTTGTTAATTATCATAAATCATCAGGTGATTATTGAATTATAATATTTAAGTATTTCAGATCTGTAGTTTTTATAGGTTTAAAGAATTTAAGGGAATATTAAAAAAAAGTTATAAAAACATGTAACATGTATATGTTGCTAAACTAAATTAACTGTTTTGTTCTGCTATTAAATATAGAGGTGTTTTGATTTTAGCAATTTTTGAAACGACCTATTTTTTTCTTTTTGAAATAATAATTTTAACCGTATTTTCGACAGTATAATTGTGATACGATTAAAGGTAAAATTGTCTTATTTACAGTCTACTTTAGCATATGATTAGAAATTTCAACAATTATACTTTATTGAAAATGTAAATTTCAATATTACTGTGGCTTTGTCCTAAATAGACTCCAATCCATCTAGTTCCGACTAGATCGTTTGAAAATTGAAAATATTGCTTTTAAATCATTTTACATAGTAACTTACCCTGAACCTTGATGCTTATAGGTTTGTACTAACGTATCCCTTGAGTCCTTCGTTAGTCCTAAAGACCTATAAATGTACGATTGTATGTTTTTATACAAGATAGCTAGAAGAAAAAAAAAACGATAATACAAAATCATATATTTTTTCATTTTTATTAATAGAATCATTAAAAATTTGTATATTTTGCATAAAAAAACAGAAAGGGATAATAACAATAACTATCGCATACAAATAACTATATTGCTTATTTTCAATAGCTCATTAATATTGAATAATTATTGTTTGTTTCAATAATTCTACAAGCTTAATAAAGACAATTATTATTTTTACAAGAAAGCGTTATCAAGTAATAACGATAATATAAATATTAATCATATCATGTAAAGAAATGAAACTTTCTTTGAAAAATGAATTCAACCATGAATATAAAGTAATAATTTTTTTTTAAAAATCAATAACAGTGATCAATAAACAAATAATTACGTGAAATAGTAGAATAAATGTTGTTAAATAGTATCATTATAATACAGCCGGGCATTAATATAGAACTGATAAAATAAAGGCACATTTTGCAATTTAAAATAAATTTAAAAAAATTAAAGCGCCATTTTATAAGTAGGTGGGCTAGAGGACTTTCTAGAACAGATTTAACATGTAGCTGAAGCGCCAATCCTTCAAGGACTACAAAGATGACCTTCTAATAATCCTAGATAGAGAGCTTTAGTTAAATCCCTACTTTTATATCAGTCAACATAGCTAACAGTAAATAGACTAACTAGCAATATATCATCAGAGGTATCAGTTCTCTTAAACTGAATCATTTAGAATATATTGTACGTGCAATAAAGTAATATTTTATACTTTGCATATCAAATAAATTAACAGAATTAAAGAACGCCATATTATGTGTATAACGACCATTTAAATATCCATGCCTAATTTTGATTTTTAAAAAATTGTACAACAAATATGTATATAATAAGCATAAAAAGATCATCTTTATACCAACAACAAAAGCAAAAACCGCATTTAACTAATCAGATGCAACTTTAAAAATGGTTTGATATAAAATATTAATTAAAACGTATCACTTCCGAACTCGAAGAAAGGGCAAGATGGAGACTATAATAGAATTTAAGATCACTAAAACGAAATTCACACTTATCTTTAAAGAATAGAAGTTTTCAAATTATAAAATAAAACTACTGTACTTTTTAATGTCAATTAAACTGCAATTTTTTAGTATATAATATACAATAGTATTTAAATTGAAATATGATTAAATATTGAATATAATTATCAGTTATTAGCTGTAATGAAGACTAATTTCCTACCTTATTAAAATTTTTTGCTTGTAATCCATTCCAGTAAATGTTCACAATGCTAAGAAAAAGTTATACCAACTTTATAAATCGAAAAAAACAGTAACATGCTCTATAGGATGATTTTTTAATTTTTTAAAAAATGAATTCTTATTAAAAAAAAAAATAAAAACATCGGAAAGTAAAACTTAAAAACTGCAGTCAATAATACAATCATCAAATTGCATAAAATAAATCAGAAAAATATAATTAATATAAGTTTTCAACGATTGGCGGCATAAATTTCCGCTAAAAAAAAACGATTGAGCCGATTGAGTCACTGATTCCAAATAAAAAAAAAAAAGACAGAAATACATATGGGGTTCATAAAATATAAACCAAATTGGATTTCATTCTTATTAATCTTCCTAGCTTTTCTGAATATGTTCCATGGATAAAAAAAAGAGGATTTAGTATCAATATATTTGGGTCACGCCTTTTTTTTATTGAATAACGGTTTTCTAGTTATATTATGAAATCTCGAAATATCTATGAGTGATGAAATAGAAAATAATATTTATCAATAGGCTTATCCTTAGCACCGCACCATACACAGTAGTTATCCTGAATCTCTATGTATTGAAGAAATAGAGACATACGAAAATATTCATGACAAGTAAATAATTATAAATAATTGTAAAGTACTACTTATTAATTCTTTCGTAATTAATTCGTAAGTGGATTATTCTTTTTTTACTTTTTACTGAATTTATCATATGTAAAATATGCCAGAAAGAAAGAAATTTACTCAAAATTATGTAAATTCCTATTATTTAAGTCGAAGAACGTAAATAAATAATTACAATTCACCTTAAAATACATAAATAAAACCGGAATTAACACCGAAATCCAAATCGGTTGATTAAGAAGATTTTTCAACATTTTTCAATAAAAAGTTTAATATTGGATTATTCTCAAAATTGCACATTCATTAGATTTCCACCAAAGAAAATTACATTCTGTAATATTTTATGTGAAAGGAATTAAGAAGATACTGAAAAGTATACCCTGATAAGAGATTAAATAAAATGACAGTGACGTTTGAGTTGCAACTCTGTTCTGTTGCATAAATTGATAAGCAATTTTGGAAATAATTTGTGATTGTATTGTTTACGTATTAATTATATTTGATTTCCTAATATAACTTCAAATAATTTAATAATTGATTATAAACATTGCATAGAATAGATGCGACTATATTAATTATATTAGCTATTACGATAGTTTTGAAATAACTACCTGTAGATCTTTATGAGTGTTATCCTTGTGAGTTGAAGCTCGTATCACTCCCGCCCTCCAACACCACTCACTTATTTTTGATAATTTTAATTTTGAATAACCACTCACTGATAAAAATCTTTTACCAACTATCTCTTCACGGATTTTGAAAGACATTATGAAGACCTTATAATTAAGTATATGAAGCCAGAGTCGACATGAAACGTTGATTCACACCTTGGGCACAGCACAAATTTGACACTACACTCCTTCGAGGACGCACAACCGTTGCTTTGTGAGAGACCTACATTCCGCCCCTGCGCGCGCTCCCATCGACTCCCCACTCCGCGGCCAAGTCACGTGACGAAAACAAAACACGTCACTAGTCATTTCAAGATGGTTCCACAAAGGAGTGTAGTATAGTTTCACAGCTCGGACAAAATACGTTAAATCTGGCACTCCTCCTCGATTTTAAAAAATAACAACACGAAAAAATGATTACTGCATTGATCTCTCGTCTAGTAATGTAAGTACTTTTTACTTTTCTTTGATATTATTTTTTTTTTCCACATCGAAACGTTTTAGGTTGAGCGTGGGTATTAGCCTTTGTTCCAAGTTTTTATTTTCTTTGATTAATTATTCTATTTACTGTCATGGGAAAATAACTGTTTTTATCTTTATTCACATTTCAGAAGATACCCTGTGTTGATTTTGATGTTTACCGTTGATTTTTCGTCAGTGTCTGTGAAGTTAACGTGTCTTGATTTTTCTGTTAGTATCGGTTTCAACTTTAAATACTACAGTTTAGGTGATAATTAACAGTTTTAAAAAATCTTTAAGGTTTCTTTTGATTAGAATTTTTAATTTTCAATTGTTTTTCGATTTTATAACGTACTTCTACCAGCGGTGATTGGAAAATAAATTTATTTTTCAAATATTTTGGGAAAGTTTTGCATTCTCTTCTTTGATTTACAATTGAATTTAAAGATGAAATAAATTGATCTGATCAAGTTGGAACAGGAATGCAGTTTTGTATACTTATTTGCCTATTATAGTTTGTGCAAAGTTAACTAAAATCTGGATATCATTAATATTGTATATTTTTGATTCTTCTGCTAACATCAGGAACCTTCATGCCCATTCATTGCGCCTGGAGTGTAGATAATCAATTTTATGGAGGGTTTTGAAATTTTCCAAGTGGGAACATACTGCCTAAAGTTACAACACAAATCTAGTTAGAAGGTTATCCTTGGATCTTAGCCATATATGGTCCAATGTTTTACCAAGTTGAACTAACTCACTCATATGCTACTTTTTTCAAATTCTTTTTAGCATTTACTTATGTAAGATTGTATGGCTATGCAATGCATATAACTATTCCTTATGTAAGAATGTGCTAGCTATAATCGAAATATTAACATAAATTTTAAAATATAAGCAAATACATATTTACTAGGGTTTAAATATTAATCTTTCTAATTGAAAGCAAATTGACATTGTGTGAATGATAGATGTTAGATATTAATTGAATTAGCTGTTAATATCTTATATTTTAAATTTCATCTAGATCATTCTTCTAACTAATTAATAAGCAATTTTTTAATGGATATTTTCCATTATTACTGTCAAAATTTTGTTAAGTCCAAAGTAAATTGTTCTTCTTTACATAATGAATTTTTTTTTTTAGCTCCATGTCCATTCACCTTTTTTTTTCATGCTCTGTTTGGTTTCTGTTATCATATACCAATTAAGCTGCTGCCCACTCTTTAATTGAGTTCACCTACCGTTATTGATAAGTAGGTTGCAATGCTACATTAAAAAAAAAAAAATATTTAGAGGCACAATACTATGATAGTTTTCTTATTGTGTAATATTTAAGACAGAGGTTTTTAAAAGTGGGGTTGGATCCATGTTCTTTGGCTCTTGTTCATGTTATAATTTTAGATGCACCAACTATGCATACCTCTAGCCAGTGTCTCTCAGCCCAGACCAATTTCTACAAGATGTCTCAAAGCCTTAAAATGGAAGTACGCTTCACGGTTTTCTTTCAGAATAATGTGATCGTCGTTTATATTTGATCACTGATGAAAAAACATAGTGAACATTTAGGTGTTCCTGCCATGATGTGAAATGTTTTGTCTTATACTAACAGTGTGAAGTTTAAATGAAGATTTCATGGATAATTTTTTTCTATAGTTCTGATTTGTTTTCAATGTCTGTTTCAACAAAAAAAATTGTTTCATTCTATTTAAAAACAATTATTCTGCAATAACTTATTGAGCAGAAATTTTTTAGTCATAATTGATGTATGCAGCTTTAAATAATATACATTTTTAAATTGTAGTTTTCTTTGTTATTATACCACATTTTATTCATTTTAAGTAATTTATTATTTTTAAAACAGAGCTATTCATTGCTTAATCTTACTATCAATTCAGCGCTCTTTTACAGTTATTGTATTAAAGGTTTCAACTATTTTCATAGTAATATTATCAGTTTCTTTGTTATCATCCATTTGAAAATTTTATTTTTTATCTCCAAGATACTACGGCATTGTGTTAAAATCAATGAATCCCGTTTGCGATCCATTATGGTCTTTGTGGACAGTTGTTTATTAAGTGTTGTGTCCTTGGTCGGTTCATCTATTTGCTTGTTACTGCCAATTGTGCTAAGAACTAAGGCAGTTGTCCCTCTTGGTGCTTAACTGTTAAGGAAAAATCTATTAGAAACTCATGAATGGCATTGAGCTCAAAACATTTTATACTGATTACTCCTTTATTTCTACAAATATTTGCTTTCAAAGTTGCTAAACATGAAAAGTAGTATTGCAAATTAGTAAAACCATGTTTTGAAATTTTATTTTTTTAACATTCAACCAACTACAATATTTTTATTTATTACTTAGTTTTAGACTAATTTTGAGGTCTGCATATTGTATAAAACATCATTTAACTTCAAATGTCAGTGATAGGATATTCATCACTTCTTAAAACATTAGAATTTTTGGATGAAGTATTTTTTTTATTTTTATTATCCGTTCAAAACATTTTCTTTAGTTATTTTTTGAAATTTATATTTTACCATGTATTTGTCACTGGTTCTTAAAAAAACCTTTGAGAAATTCTTGCTATCAAAAGGAATACACAAACCATACTTAAGAGATACTGTTATCGTTGGAAAAAACTAGCCTGACAAGTGGTCCTTTTTACTCATTCCTGATGGCTACATAGAAGTTGAGGTCCTGTACTAATCATTGTCAATATTTATTACATGGGACAACCAAAATATAAATATGAACTGACCAATTAAACTAACCCACACTGCTCTAAGGCCACTCTTGGACTCTCGTCCCAATATGCTTGGCCATATTGTACTAGAAGGAGGAACACAAATATGAAATGTGGGAAGTGTGTGTCAGGTGATGGCACAACTGAACATTGATCGTACATTGAATGAGGGCAGATCTGCTCAGTATAGTGTTATCACATGGTTTCTAGAAGCCAAAGCGGAACTTCCCAATGACTGGGCTCTCGGTCGAGATCCGCTTCTGGACTCCTCGAATCATTGCGGCTAGTCTAAATATGAAATGAAATGTTTGCTCTTGAAAATGTGAAACATGTTTGCTCACAATCATGCATTTCCCCATTAAATACATATCTTGAATCTGTCGATTAGCCTTCTCTCATTTCTTCTGCTATAGTTCATGATAATAAAAATAAAATTAAAACCTATGTGTAAAAGTAAATTTTCGCTGGCACTGCCTGCGGTTGTGACTGGCAGAACTTGCCAATCGTTTAATGTCATATATTGACTGCCGGTCAGTATCAGCGAAATATGTCCCTACCTATTCAGTCAAAGTAGTAGTAAACTGCCCGCAAACTTTGCCGGCCGCAACCGCAGTACTAGCGAAAGTCTACCTTAAGGAGGTAACTGAAGGATAAAAAGCTAAAGAATTATTAGGCATTCTACCTGCAGTTCCCCTGGATATTAGTCATGATTCAAATAAATTTGGACATGGAGCATAGGGCTATTCCCCAGTGGTTGTGCTCTGAAGGGAAAAGAATGGCTGATCATTTGTCTTAATTATATGGCGGCTTCTAGTTTCAAATAATAGTCTTCTCTTTCTAAAAGTAGTTCTGCGATTTTCTTGCCTGCGAACTATTCTCCTTGAATCTTATCAGAGCTCTCCTACTGATAGTGTGGTTTAATCCCAACATTCATATTGAACTTGTGACTCTGGCTGTGCCCCCCGTCTCTCTCTCTCTCTCTCTCTCTCTCTCTCTCTCAGATTCCTTCTTTTATTTAAAAACTCTTAAAGACAATATTCAAATTGAATAAGATGGCAGATAAAGCTTATATACAGTCTAGTAAAATGACACCATGGACTGACTTTCTATTATGTTTTTGTATCAAGTGATAAACTTATTTATAAACAAAGGATTAGCATTGCTTAAGGAAAAGACTAAAAAAATCTTATTAGGCATAGAATATTACTGATATAAACTATAAAGCACTAATTTATATTTCTACATTTTTTTTTCCTTTTCTAATACTTGAGGTGGTGCACTAATTTTTAGCTGGAATCTATTTTTTTTATTATTTTTTTTTTTTTAATATAAATTTCAGCAATCCATAATATATCAAATTGAATCTGTGGCTTGATTTTACATAAGTAAATGATTAACTAAGATATTTCATTTTCTACTTAATCCTTCTTGTTGACACATTTTCTCCTCCAAATCGGAAGCACTTTTATCCCTTCATTCTAAAAAGAAGGATAGATGCTATTCCTTGAGCCAGTTATGGACAAAACTCTTAACCCTTCATCTGCTTGCTCTCTGGAGTGTAATGGTGGACCCAAGTCACTATGTGAGTGAGAAAATGGTTCCCCTCACCCTGATAACGACCAAGAGGCCGTTAACTAACAAAGGTGGAGCTTCTTTGTTCCTCAGGCAAAAGGTGTGGCATCCAATGAGTCGACATTTTAGAGAAACTAAGCTCATAGTGGATACTCCAAATGCTGATTGATGCTAACTTCGGATGCAAGGCAGAGGTTCCCTTAAATAAGGTGACAAACAGCTTCAATATGGTTTTCTGTCAAATTTGCCATCGGCCGGTGATCTTGTGGTTCATTTTCCACTCTTTCTCTTCCTTATTTAGCAATAAAACACCCTTCCTAAGACAGGCAATTTCTTGTTAATCAATATAAGTGTAGCCTCTGGTAGCAGCTTGTAGTTTCTAGTAAACTCGCTAGTATTACTTCAATTCAAACAGTTTTTGAAAGTGAGTTGGTTGATTTAGCTTTCTATTCTTAATGATCATAATAACTAAAAGAAAAAAGATAAATAACACATTCTTAATGGGGACTAATATTGTGAAAAGTTTTAAATAACACATTCTTAATGGGGGCTAATATTGTGAAAAGTTTTGTAGAAAACAAAACTAACAAGGTTTTCTTCTTAGCTTGGTTAACTATATTAAATGAAGATTAGCGTAAGTTATTATTATCATTTTTTTTTTCATCATTATACTTCTCTGATCAAAAGGAAATTCAATAAATGACAATAATAATAAATAATTTCTGATTCTGATAGAAATTAGGGCATAAATATTTTACTTTACTTTAGAAGCGAGTCTTTAAGTTGATACTGCTAATTGTGGGTGTTGTTCATTCCAGTGATGATTAATTCTTTTAACCTTATCTGTTTCTAGACTTGTAGAAATAATCTCACATACCAAGAATAAACTTGAATTGCTGCAATATGCAGACTGAGGTTCCACTTCGTCTTTCGCTGTCTACTCCTTCTTTAGCAGACAATCAGAGACATAGATAGGTATCTCTGGGGAAAGGTGGGTTCGTTGGCCCTCCACAGAAAATATTTGCAAAAGAAATACTTAGAAGTACCAAAAAAACAAAGGAAAGCATATAATTGTTTTGCAATCGGATACCTTAAAATAGTAATAATAATTGGAACCTATCATACTTTGATAAAAATTAAATGTTGTTTTTTAAATTTTTATACATGTGTCACCTGATATTATTAGGTAGGAAGGGAAGAGGGGAGAGTTGCCCTCTCCTTCCTCCAGTTCCTGGCTTTCCCCTCCCCTCACCACTTCCTGCTTGTCCCCTCCCCTCACCACTAGTGATGGGCAAAACTGTTTATTTGGAGTAGCAGTAGCAACTGTTTCTGCTAATTTAAAAAAACAGATACAACTGCTTCAAACTAAGAAACAGAAAGTAAAAAAAAAAAAAGAAAAAAAAGCTATTCTTATTAATTCACGTATTAATCTCGTTTGTTTTTATTCTGATAATAGAGAAAATGCTCTAAGTAAACTTTGAGGCATTTATTAAAATGTTTATGTGTAAAGAACTTTCTTTCCCCATCTTATTTTTATTTACTTTTTTTTACTCTACATAATTTAATTAGAAATGATTATTTTATTCGGTATTTTTAATTTGTAATTTTAAATTACATTATTACATTTGTAATATTAAATTACATTAATTGGTTTTAATTAATTTGTAATGGTATTTTTAACTTTTTACCATTTTAAAAACATTTGTATTGCTAATAATAAATACTTCCTGTTCAATGAATACATTTTTCCCTAATTAATTTTGAATTTTAATTGTAAAATTACATTATACCTAGATAATAATGTTTGTTATATTAATTTTGTTTCAGAAAATAAATAAATGAAATTTAGTTTGTGTTTATAATTGCCGGTGATAAAAAGTCAAATTAACATTTCAGCTTTAATTGCAAAATATAATACATTATGAAAGCCAATATAGGTTAGTTTCAGTGAAGCAGTTGAAGGAGGCTGTTTCTGCTAAATTAAACAGATACGCTCGATAAACTTTTTCAAAAAAGCAGATAGCATCTGTTTCAGGAAGCTGCTTCTGCTAAATTCAACAGGTACGCTTGATAAAATGTTTAAAAAAAGTAGCTAACTTTTGTTTCACATCCCACCCCTAGGTGTGACTAGCATAGCTGTTGCAGGAACCTGCTTCTGCTAAATTAAACAGGTACGCTCAATAAACTTTCAAAAAAGCAGATAGCATCTGTTTCAGGAAGCTCCTGCTAAATTCAACAGGTACGCTCGATAAACTGTTTTAAAAAAGCAGCTAACTTTTGTTTCACATCCCACCGCTAGGTGTGACTAGCATAGCTGTTGCAGAAAGCTGTTTCTGCTAAATTAAAGAGGTCGTTCAGTGTTTCCCTCTTTTGCCGAG
Organism: Rhaphigaster nebulosa; assembly: GCA_948150685.1. Classification (NCBI taxonomy): domain Eukaryota; kingdom Metazoa; phylum Arthropoda; class Insecta; order Hemiptera; family Pentatomidae; genus Rhaphigaster; species Rhaphigaster nebulosa. Next base: position 85,588,855 of record OX411309.1, on the reverse strand, counting down.
AGTAGCGTCCTACCCATCTACTAATCTGCTCCTGCTGTATCTGTTTAATGAAAGAAACTGTTTCAAATAAACAGATTGCTAATTAACACCCCACCACTACTCACCACCTCCTGCCTGCCCCTCACAGAACATTTGGTTAGCTACACTTGTGCAAACAGTTCTACTTTGTCTAGCGGGACCCCAATACTAATTCAGATTTAATAAATTAAAGTCCTATGGAAGCCTGGCTTACAAGAAAATGCCAAATAGAGACACTGCTTGCACTACCTTCAGATTTTGAAGGCTGGGAATCCAATCCCTCCAGAATAGCCCTTATTCTTGATTCGTCTGTGGTTATTTTTATTCTTTTTCACACCATTTTAATGGCTGAATGCATTTTATACTTTTTGCCAGTTGAGTCATCAGGCATCCTTAACATGGGAACAAGTCCTGACCTGCAAGTTGTCCAAAGTGGACCTAGATATGCTTGGTTTTGGTCTGTCCTGTGCATTTTATTACTCTAGTACACACCATATCTGGTGAGCGTTTCTCTGTCTGCCATTTGGGAAGTGACACTCAACTCAACATGGGTGATAAAAAGAGTCCAAAAACTGCATTTTCAGCCATTGGTCTGTGTGTCTGTGCCATTACATTTCCCGGAACATTCCAAATGCTCATTTGAAAGATAATTAAATGTTATACAAAAAAAACCTTATTGGACCAATATTTGCGAAGATATAGCTTACAATTTTTGTATATGACTTAGCACCACAGCAGTAAGGAAAGTCATGTGAGTGGACACACCAGATATTTAATGAAGTTATATATTAATGATAGAGTTAAATGCAGAACTTGTTTTTCTGGAGATCGTTATCCAAAAGCTAAATAGAGGGATAAAGAAGAAATGTATATTAAATTAAAGAAGTTACTTTTAATTAATGCAAAGACTTTTATAATTAATTAATATTTGCAGTTCTTTTAGTGATTACATTGCAAACTAGATTGTTGGCCTATTACCTATTTGTTTAATCTATTATTACCTATTTGTTTATTCTTTACATTGTTTAAAAAAGAAAATTACATGTTAGCAGTATACATCGTACATGGTGGATATAATACTTGAATACTTAATAAATTGTTATTAGTTGACAGCCGCATGATAGTATAAAAGGATCAATCTAATTAGGGATTGATAAGTTATTTGCCACTTTTATAATTTTGTAATAGAACAACAGAATAATAGAACAACTAGTTTCAAATGTTATACATTCATCTTCAGTTCTAAAAACACACAAAAATTCAAAAATAAGCAATTTAAAATACAGTTTGGGATTATTATGTATATTAAATTAAATGTAATATAAATTAGTATGTAACAAACTTATAGATATGACAAATAATTTATCAATCCCCAATTAAATTAATGCTATGGCTTTTTTTTTTGTTATTTTTTTTTGTTAAATTAATGTAGTGGAAATTTTGCTGAACAACATTTCAATTTTTTTAATAATTGCTTGAGAGCGGAGGTCCATCTGAAGAATGGTTCTAATTACTAGATAATATACAAAGCATACTTATTATACTTCATTTCAGTAAAAAAAAAATTGGAAAGAGGTAGTAGCAAACAATAACTGCAGAAACATAATTAACCACCACAACAATACAGATAATTATAGCCAGTTTATTTTAAGTTCATAATTCCCTAAATTACAAAATAATCTTTAAAATATTTACCTATAAAATTTTGTTCAGTCTCATTTCTTGCTGACATTTTCAAGAAAAAGGATGACGATGACAATAAATCTGTCTAAATGGCAATAAAATTTCACTTAAATAATTTGTCACGACAGCACATATGCAATTTGGATTCATTTTCTCTTAGCGATTTATTGTAAGATTATTGGGAAGTACCGTATGTCCCAGAAGTTTCATTCATTTTTTTTTTGTATATTTTTTTAAATTCTTGTTGTTATTTAAAGCATGATTAATATCATTTGCAACTTGTTTTCGTTTCAGTCTAGCTTTAGGAACTCTTTATCCAGCTTACGCTTCATATAAGGCCGTTAGAACAAAGGATGTGAAAGAATATGTAAGTCTTTTCAGTTTTATATTGTATTACTTAATAAACATTTATTTTATGTTTTGTTAAGTACATTGCAAATTTGTATGATGTGTCTATAGTTATTATTTAGTGTATAACAAATTTTAACTTGTAGAGTGAATACATGTATTAAAAATGTGTTAAGCTATAATTTTGTTATCTGTAAAATCAATTAAAACATGTTCCAATCGATTAGTTACTAATTAGTTGATTTGCTTTGATGGGATTGAACTTTTCTGAAATACTACTTAAAAATTGACTAACTTTATTTTTGCTATTGTATTTATATAAGGGGTTAAAGTTAAAGCTCTTAACAGTCCAGTGACTTGTTGGAAGTAGCATTTTCTGATAGATATGGCATTGAGGAGTAACTGGACTCAAGTGGTCTTAAATATGCAATCATCCTAATCATGCAAAACTTCTCCATTTGTGTGCATAGTTTTTCAATGAGGATAATCAATTCTATTAAATTTTTTTTTAATTTCTTAAAATTGTTTTTTAACTGTTCATTAATATACATTTTTACTAAAAAAAAATTACTGTTACTTAAATTTAAATTTAATGCAATTAGTTTAACTAGTTCTACAATTATTTTACAGATAAGCAATTTCACAATGAAAATATTCTCTAAAATTTAAAATTATTATTATTATTAAATTTTGAATTATTTGCTTTTTAACAATTTAATGTTAATGTTGGCTTATTAACAACCCCATGTTTCAGGTGAAGTGGATGATGTACTGGATTGTGTTTGCTTTGTTTACATTTGCAGAAACATTCACTGATGTTTTATTTAGTTTCTGGTGAGCGTTGATCATTATTTGCTTTCAGTTGCTATTTAACCATGTTTAATTGTGTATTGTAAGTTGTTATAAATGTAAACTCACTGATGCTTTTTGTGTTCTGTGGTTGTCTCATTTTGTAGGCATTTGTAAGTATTTATATATACTACTTAAGAGTATGAACTATATATACTCTTAAGTAGTAGTTCCTGATTTTTAACACTCTAAAACTCAAAATCATTAATGATAATGGTGTTTATGTTGCTGCTATTTGAGATGTTTCAATCTTTTGGTAAGATAGAATGCCTTTTTGTCTAGCAGGAGGAACGGAAATCTCTTTGGTCTTTACATTGTTTTCTACTTCTCCTCATGCTACTGTTTATTGAACCAATGATTTGTTGGTTACCAGCCTTCTATCACAAAGTTAATTTCTGTTCCTTTACTTCTTGTTATAAGTGGAAACTACTCATTAAAATTTTCTCATTTAAAAATGCCCACAGGTGATATTTTAGTTTCTCCACTGCACCTCTTAACTTATGGACCAAAGTATGTTGAATTTGTTACAGATTATTTCTTCTTAACATTATTTTAGCCTGTTACAGCCAATGGGAGCCAAATCTCATAGTAACATAAGGAATTCCAGTTAACTTTTTAACCCTTTACCCTGAATCTATAGATAGCCTCTTGCTCTTGACATCAGTCTGCAAAAAAGCAATTGCTCTTAACTCAAAAAAAAAAAGTCCCCAATCCATTCTTAGGAAAAGACTCATTTTGTCTATTTATTATTGAATCTCTCTAAGCATCAAGAGCATCTAGTCTAGGACTAGATCTTTTTTTTTTTTTTTAAACAGCAACTCTACAATTCTGGTTTCAGAAGTTTTTCCACTTTATCAGTACCAAAAAAAAAAAAAAAAAAATTGCCTCTTTTATCCTTTAAATGAACTAAGATAAAATCACCATTCTTATCATCTTTGAATTCAGCTAAGATTTTGGCTCCATTGATCTCTCTCGACTCCTATCTACTTTAGCTAACCTTTTATTTTACAATTGTGTGATCTTGTGATTAAATGAAAACAAAGAAAGTTATGGAAATATAATGAAAACAAAAGTATGAGAAGAATATTTGGTCCAATCAAGGATGATGCGACAGGATTGTAGTGAATGGCTAACTTAACTCCTTTTTATGCCTTTATTCACTAATAGGCATTGGGACTGCCGATAGTAGTAGCATTGGCAAGGGACTGTAGACTAAGTTATGAAAGATAGATATTCAATGATGCCAAGGAACACCTCATTAAAATAGTTAACATATCTGGAAGAACAACAGGCTGACCGAGAATGGTCTGATCAAGAGAGATACCACCAGCCACCAAATTGTTAACTTACAGCCAATCGCTCTGTTTCCAAACAAAGTTGAAGAGGTGACTAGATTCTTAGGATTGCAGTCTACAAAGTGAATGAGTCCAATCCTTCATCCCTGACCATTTGACCATTACTAAGCTATCGAGCCCTTGGTCATATTTTTCTCAGCTCCTTTTTATACTATATGCATCAGCCCCATCATTAAATATTGTTCTTCGCACTTTTACACCAATGATTTTCAGATTTACCCCTCTTAATCAAAATGTCAATACTTTAATAATTATAAGTTGATATTAACTAGTGCTCCAAAATAACTGTGCACTTTTATTTTGAGTAAGTTCTTGTTCTAACTTATACTTTTTCTAAGGTACTTTTTTGTTAGACCTTTTATCGTAATGTTCTTTCGAGAACTATATTGTTAGAAGTTTTTTAATAAAAGTTCTTCTAAGAACTTCTGGGCTAAGAATGTTATATAAAAGTTCTCGATAGAGCTTTTTAGTGAGATTATGATAAAAGCTCATGTTATTAAAGCTCCCACTTAAATGTGAGAAACACTCAAAGAATTTTGTGTTGAAGTATACTGAATATTGTTTATAATGACCATGAAGGGGGTTGTCGGTTTTTGTCGTAATAGTCAGTGTTTGTTATAATCAATACAAACTCTGGAAGGGGGACAAGTAAAAAACATATTGTCAGAAATTGAAATTTACTTTAGCTTTATTGAAAGTATGAAATTTCCATAATTGTTATAGAGATTTAGTTATCCATATCGTACAGAACGAAAGGGGCACAACTCAAAAAATGTGATTTTGTTACAAACAATAGACACTGGTTAAGTTCTACATAGAAGTCCCTAGGGTATTGCTGACTGATCATCTATTATGTCTAAGGGTTTGGCCTGAAATTTGAGGGAAGTTTGCTCTTTGGGATGATAGGGATCCAACTATTAAAATTTCTAATGTTAGCAATTTTGAGTTGTGCCTCTTTCATTCTGGATGTGCAAAAGGTAGAATAATTTTGCAATTTTTAAACTATTTCTCAAACCAACTGTTTAGATTATAGTATGTAAATTGAATATTTAAGAACACTTTAAACTTTTTTTATAAAATAAAAATCAATTATGCAGGACTGCTTTGAACATTTATTTATATTAAAATGATAGTATATTTTAGCATCAATACCTGTTTTATGGTGTTCTGAAGGTAATTATTTACAAGTAAAAACTTGAATAAAGTACGAATTGAGTCCAAAGCATCTCCTATTGAAACTGCCTGCTCATCATCTTCTTTCTTGAAAATTTTTCCAGGATTTGTTTACAGTTTGCGCTGACTCCCTCTTTCTTTTTCCACTGCTGCGCTATTATAACCGATGTCCTTATCCCCATCTAAGTGAAAAACGAATCGCTGTGACTGACATGTCGTTACAAGTTATCCAGTTAAAATTGCATATAATGGGTAAACCAAGTTGAAGGGATCCGACTATTTAGTTACTATAACCAGTTTGTTATTATAGGTGTATCCAGTGTATCTGGCTTGATATGTTTTTTGTGCTCATCAACATTAATTCAAACAATTTTTAAAAAATGAGCTTTTTATAAGCTTCTTGGTGCTGATGCTGGATTGAAAAGTTCAGTGGTTCTTGGTATATTTGCAAATGTGAATAAATTTCACATTTACCAAAGCCATTTTGTTTCTTAACACTTTGTCTCTAACTTATCTCGTCCTCCGAGTCTTTGGAATATGCTAATGTTCAAATTATAAAACAATATACATTTGCAACTGGAATGTTTTGGCAACCTTATAAAATAGGAAAAATCCTATTTGGCATATGTCTAGATCTTTTTATATAATAATTTAATTTATACTGGAAGATTTATTTATAATTTCTTTAAAGTAATAGTGAACAAAACTTCTTATTATTTTTAAGTTTTCTACATTAGAATCAACGTTTCGTGACCATTTGCCTTATCTTCAGAGTTACATTAATTTATACTTTTTGCATGTATTTTTTATTTAAACTATATGAATCATTGAGTTGACAAACCCTATAAGTCACTTTTTGGGATATATTTAGATAAGTCCAATGCATTTTCCCTGTTTTAGAATGGAGTTATCATTAGTTATAGTTATGACAGGTTTTGTTATATTGTTATATACATATTGGTATCTTATGGTTACGGCTATCATTTAGTTATGGTATAGTCATGGCTAGTTATCATTTAGTTGAGAAACAACATAAGCCAGTGACTTAAGGGGGTTTCTCTTCTCAATGAGCTTGGTGTTTACGAACTGAGACCCGTCAGGAACTCATAGTTCTGAGACTCTCATTCCTAAAGTGCCCAGTTTAGTTTTTGAACCTATTTGGGATCACAAACTACTCTTTTAATTGTTCGAGATGGTGTGAATATCTTATTTGTTCAAATGTAAAAGAAAATTAATAAGGCATACATGTCAACAAATTATATGAAACAAAATCATGTGTGTTCAATCAATTGTATTAAAAAATAAAATAATTAAAATACAAAATGAAAGAAATAATGTCTCATTGTTTTAGTCCAGTCAAATTGTAGATATACCTTGCAAAAGGTGGGGTAGAAGGTTTTATTATTTTAACTTGTTTATATGGGTGGTAAGGTAGGAAAAACAAGTTTGCCCACCAAATATATTATGGCTAAATTTTTTGTAACCTAAATATCATGAAATTTTTTTTATTATAACAGTTTTTTGCTTATAACTTCTAAAAGATACGTTCTAGCCGAAAATACTTTATTACAATATCTAAAAGCATTCAATTTTCTACGATTTGCACTAGTAAAACGCTTTACTAAACGGAATATGTACTGAGATATAGTCCATCAAACTACAAAGTCTTCCTTTATCCAACAGTGTTATGCGCTGGTTCCAATCCTTCCTCTCAGATCGGGCGCAGTGGATAGTCGATCCACTGACCATCAACCAAGCCACATGCCATTTTGAAATTATTTAGTTTTTGGAGAACGCATCCAACTCACTAGGTAGTTTTCTGCTTACCCTGTTTACCTTAATTCAACTAAAATTAAGAATAATTTTACTTTAAGCTGAATTGAATTTTATGTGAAAACTTTCATTGCCATTTATCTCAAATTGATTTTTTTGAGGATTGGTAGGTTTCTGCATTATGCTGCCCTTTTACTGTTGCCCAGCGAAAATAGAAGGTGGCATAGGTTCATAAGTTCATCGAGAGAACTTTAAAAAATTACAAAATGCAATAGCATTTAAAATTTAGCAGGGTTAGGGTCAGTTGGTTGTTACTGTGTACCAAGAAAATCTCAATACATTTTAAAAAGTGATAACTGAAACTTATTTATAGATTTGGCTAATCATAATTTTTATTATGTTATTTCAGGTTTCCTTTTTATTATGAAATCAAAGTAGCTCTAGTGCTTTGGCTTCTTTCACCAGCTACAAAAGGCTCATCATTTCTATATAGGAACTTTGTTCATCCTGCATTCTTGAAAAGAGAAAATGTAAGTTTAAGAGAAAATAATCATTGCTATAAATTTAAATATTATTTGGTTAAATTATAAATGTTCTTCGGGTATTCACAATTTACTGGTTAATTTTTTTTTTTCTTGATTTTCTGCTTCAGTACTAATACTATTATCTTGCTGAAAATCTAGTGTTGTTCAGATAATTCTGTTATGAAGTCAAATTAATATTTCATATTTAGTTAAATAAGTCTAATAATAGTTGTGGAAGTAGATATAGGCTCCATTTGTATAGGGTTCTTCCCTAAAAACAAATAAAAAAAAATAAAAAAAATTCATATTTTAAAAATGATAATGCTTTCTTTGGAAATAACACCTAAAGAAATATCTTGTCTTTTTTAAATACTGAAGAGGTGCTCCACCTGTCTATGATTTTGGTGCGTGTACGCAACAGCCATTGATCGATTCTTAAATCCACCCTGTTCCTGAAGAGGACTGATTTTGATTTACTTGTGCAATTTGTTAGCTTAGCTAATGGAAGGTGTATCCTTTTATCAAAATTAACGCTAATTAAACATAGAAGTAGAATTACCCTGAAGCATTGCATTTTTGGTCAGCCATTGAGTAACATGTGTGTCACATTTCATCAAAATCTGCTGTTGTAGGAAAGTGATACTAATATCCCCTCCCCTCAATATAATTTTAATTTTAGCTTTATTGGCTGGTCTTATCATTTAAAATTCTTTTTAATATCTGCTAAATCATTAAGTAATCTCTGTTCATTGTTTCTTATATTGTCTTTGACAGCAGGTACTTAAAAATATATAAATCCATTAACAAGATATACTATAATTATCCATATTAATCCTTTTAAACAATGAGGTCTCATGCATCCATGATTTTTCTGTATTGGCTGGACATATTATTACAGCACAATATGATGATGCTCTTCGAAGCTTTTTCCAATTTATTTCAACAGCATTGTGCTCTATGATAGTAAATTCCCATTTAGTTGGCATTGTATATGCATTCTGATTGGAAATTCTTCAAAATTTCCAGAAGCTGTTCAATTTCTACCAATTAGCCAGCTAGTACCTTAAATGTACACATATTTTATTTTATATAGATTATGAAAGCTTCCTTCTTTTATTAAAAATTTCCATCTTTATCCATATTCTTATTTGTCTTTACTCTTTCACTTAAGGTGCAGGCCCAAGGTAACGAATATATATCTTTTAGTGATAAGACTGAACCATCTTGTGTTCGATTAAAACTTTTTATTTTATTTTGTCTTCTTCCACTTAAAATATACAATAACTGTTTTTTTTTCATTCTCGGAAGATCTGTTGTTAAGAAGAAGAATTACATTATTTTTTTCCCATTAACCAATGTTTTGTCTCTATAAAGTGCTGATTTATGTTGTTCACCCTATTTTTATTCAATTCCGTCGAAAATCATCTGATAAAGTAAGTGGTTGTCCTGATTAAGCATTGTAGACTGTATTTTGCTCATAAAATCTGACTGTTCTATTTTGGCATTTGTTTTGTATACTTATTATTACCATTTTCGAAGTAAATACTTATGTTTAATTTAATTTTAAATTTTATTTACTTCTATCATTTAAAGTGTTATTCTTTCCTTGTACTCATCATTATTAGCAAAATTCAATTACCAAAAACTCAATAGCAGTAATAATGATAAGTTCACGTTTATCCTTCTACTTTATATTCACTCCTTTTGAGAATTATAGTTTTAAAAAAAAAGATATTTATTTGGATGCCCTAAAATTCATAAATTTTTGTAAAATTATTTGTATGTTCTTATATAATTTATGACTTCGTACATAGTATTTAGTGATGTATTATTCTAAGGAATTGGTTATAACTAGAGCCCGGATTTTGTACTGTAAAAAAATTATAAAAAATGCAAAAATGTGCACCTAAAAATAAAATCCTGCCATTTGCTTCTTTTATGCGAGAGAAAAAAAAAATGACACCTATACATTTTTTTATTACATAAATTACTCTTTACATCATAAAATTAGATTGGGTGAAAAAATAAACCAATAAAATAAAATCAAAGGAATTTATTTTTATAATTTATAGAAAACATTTTTACTAAAAATACAAAGTTTTTGTTTATCTCAGTGTTTTACTTACAAAAGTAAATAACTTTTATAAATTACTTCTAAAACAATTTACATTTGGAACAATTAACATATGGAACAAATAATTAAATAAAAGATATGGAAAATATAACATTAATTATGCAAGTATATAATTTGGATTTTTTTTAAAATACTCGAAATTACAAAAAATATAAAATGGTTTAGAATATAATTTGGTTTAAATTAAATGTATAGCTATGTATTTTTTATTTAGTCATTCCTAGAATTGAAATTAACAAGTCGCTAAGAATATTTTTTAGCTGTGAAAACAATATTTCAATTATTATGCTTATGAATATTTTTATACTTATGCTCTTGATAGGGCAATTTTTATAGCTATTGATTGTTTGAGATGCAGGGAGGACTGCCTCAGGTCCTACATCTTCACCATTTATCACAGCATTAATTATTTTAAGATGCCCGTAGCCTGTATTTTTCCCGAGGATTGGTGAAAATTTGTTCATCAATAATTGACCTTTGTCCTTTTTTATATTTTTTAATTCATTCCCAACTTTTTCTACTATGTCTATTTGGTATTGATTCTAGGGTCAAATTTTTCGTTTCGAGTTGTAATATTCCACAAACCAAATATCCTAAATGTAACTGGATGAAAGCTAATTCTGTGTTGATTTTACTCGAGCATAATATGCTCTTTATTTTTTCACGGATCGCAGGAACTGTGAGAATAAATTGTCTAAATTTTCTAAAATTATCTGCATAAAACATCGCTGGCTCCAACCATGTTCCACTTAGAATAATCACAGGTTCTGGAGGAAGCTGACAATGACTGTACAAAGCATGAATTCTTTGTACTCAATTACTAGCTGCATAGCTTTTAAAAATATTTGTTTCCGTTATTTAAGAGTGTTAAAATCTAGAAAAATATCGTACATCTTTTCCGCCACTCAGTTTAATCCATGTGCTAAACAAGTAACATGGATCATGTTTGGGTTGAAAATGATCAATGTAAGGAGCGGTATCCGTTACTAATAGAAGAATCTTTTTCTTGAAATGGTGTGGGGCTACCTGTCTTTGAAAAATTCGAAATTAAACTACTATTTACAAAGCGTGAGAGCGTTTTGAAATTTGTCCTCTCCAACACCTTACTTAGATTAAAAAAGGGTTAGGGTCTTTTTCCAGATGAAGTTATTATCAGATTAAACATATATAGCACCCTTGAATCTGTGGTATTGTCTACCATTGTACAAATATAGTGATCTCCTACTAGTCGAATTTTTGACTCGTAACATGTTTGCAGGTAATTTTTTTTTCAGAGTGCTTTCATTTGGAATTTTTAATTTATAGTAATGGGAATTTTTCTTATAGTAAAATTGTTTTGAAAGACTGTGACTCTAATTTGTAGAAAGGAATATTTGAATTATCCATAGTGTAACCTAAATCCTCGTTGGATTGTTTCTGGGCTTCCGTCACTGAGTTGCATTCAGTAATTAAAGTTTGCACATGCTTTGAACTAGTTTGCCGAAAAGCTGTCAACCATTTATGTCCAGCTAATTTCATACAAAAAAAAAATTAAATACCTAGCTGATGTTTTTAAATAGGAAAATAATAAACTGTAGAGTGTATTACCTGAGTTACAATGAGGATCTATTTGAGATTTTCTTTCAGACCCAAAGTTCTATCAAACGATGTGCATAATACAGTTTTTCATCAAACTTCAGTTCACTATAATTAATTATCCAATTTTTTACTTTGGAACATTAACTTGATCCCATTTCAAGCAGTGTTCACTTTTTAACAATAAACTTGGACTGAATGTAGCACTATGGAACATAAAACGGAGTGAATGAATGATGGAGTTAACTAGCTTTTCACGAATATAAAGACAGAAAAATAAACTTCAAAAACATTTTGAGGATTCCCCAGAAAATTAGATCTTATTAGGTATGTTATAAACAGCCACATATTGTTTCATAAAATTTTACATTGTAATTTTGTTACAATGTTTACATTTTCAAACAATTTATTAAAAAAAAAAAAAAAAAAAAATTAATAGCAGCTAAATATGCATTTAACTCTAAAAAAGTAAAATCGTGCAATTTCATGCTAAATAAAACTTACACTTGTTAATCAGAATGTCTTAATTCGTGTAAATATATTGGTCCCAGTGAATTTCAAGCCAGCAGGAAAAAAGTGCAATTGCACGAGAATCCGAGCTCTTGTGATAACTCTTTATTTGGTTTATTTGTCTCTTTTGCTGCTCATTATATTTGACAAATGAATATCTGAATGACCAAGTAGTATCTAAATGTAACTATAGAGCCTCTCTATCTACATCTTAGCTATTGGAAAAAGTAGGGCAGATGTTTTGATACTTTATTTAAGGTTTAGAGTTTTATTTTAACAGTGCCCATATCAAAATTCTCTTGAATACGATACCCAAGGATTATGCTATGCCCATATTTGGAATGGATTAGTTGTTAAGACAAACATAAGGAGTCTTCTCTCTTAATGAACATGACTAGTAAACATATCTTATAGTTTCATATTTTATGTTCTGGTGTTCAAACCAGTCACCTAATTGTGCTAGGTAATGCTTTTGTGGACTTTGTGATATAGTTGAGGGAACCTAAGAATGATAAAAGAGCTTGTGATTGATGATTAGGCTTGGTGAAACATATATTTGAGTGTGTGTATTAGTATTAGCTACTAATCACTTGTACTATGCTAATAATACTGATAACATAATTTGTTTTATTTTAGGAGATAGATGAAATGCTGGCAAAAGCTAAAGAAAGGGGTTACAGCACAGTCGTCAGCCTCGGTAGTAAAGGTGTAACATACGCAACAAATGTAATACTGCAAACTGCAATGAAAGTGAGTTCTGGAACTTGGCCTCAACCTATAACCCCTGGTGGATAACAGTTAACAGTCGCATGTCCTGTCAAAATGTTTTGTTTGTTTGAACTGTTCTTATGAGATAATACAGCATCGCAAAATTATTTATTTTTTATCTTTTAATTATTTATTTATCTTTTCTTTGTTGCTTATGTCCGAAAAAGTTGGTTTTGTTGACTAACAATTTGGAATATTTTGTTTTAAGTAGTTAAAGAGAAATTTTAGATAGTACTTAGCAATTATTAGATAAAGAGTTATTTACTGCAATTTTAAAACTTTTTCTTATAAAATTGATACTGCTTATATACATTTTCCTTCAGCTCAGATAGAAAATAAAAAAATGTCTTAGTTTTTAAAAAATATCTACGGACTTAATAATACTAAAATTTAACAATATTAATATTTCTATTTAAGAATTTCACATAACTTTTTCTGTGATATCCTAGTTTTACCAATGACATTGTTACCGTAGTAGTGAGGTAAAGATTTTTTATTTCACTTTTTCTTTTAGGCTCCTTAAAACAAAGATTTTTGAACTCTTCTCCTAATAGTTCCTTTTTGGATTAGATATGAATGGAACCCAGTCTAGTTCCTCTAGTTTTTTATACATTTGCTCCCCATTCATAAGACTATTTTAGTACAGTAGAATCCTGATAATTTGTATTGTCAAGAATCTGAGGGTTAAATATTAATTATCGATATGCTCAAATTATCAAGATTACCAATAATTGGGAGTGAAAAATAAATAATACAAACTAAAGAAATTAATACAAAATTTTATGAGTATGTATAAGCTTGTTATACAAATTATTATTAACCAATGTTAAGAATATTGGTTAATAAAGCTCATAAATTCTAGTCTTTCTCCCAACTTATCTTTTCACTCGCAACAAACTTCGGCCCACACACTCACACTTATCCCACTATTTTATACTCTGCATTTTTTATAAATCTATCGAACCAGCCATCGCTCGGAAAGATAGTAGGTTAGAATTCTGTACTTGTTCAAACCATTTCTTTAAATTCTTAAAGTTGTGGATACACACCAGTCTTAAAGCACTTTACTTTGAACTTTTAAGTCTGGAAGGTGATTTTTCTTTGTTCTTCAAAATGGATGTTATTGTCGATGGAAGTAAACTATAATGTTTGGACACATCAGTTTATTTTAACCGTCGGCCACAGCTTTAATGTTTTTTCTTTAATGGAAAGACTTAAAACACATGGATATGTTATATGGAAAGACCTAAACTGAACAGAAACAAACCTCATATTCAAGGTCTATAGCAGAAATAAAAAATACAAATAACCAAAATTCATAGAAACTACAATTTCTTATTCGCTCTATTCTCTCCCTCTCCTAACAACAAAAAGAATTTTTTTTCTTTTTCTAAATATGAATTATAAGAGGTTTACATGACTTCGGGGACGAAAATAAATATGGTTTATCGAGGGGACAGGAATGCATTGTTTTTATATAGGAATCTTTCTTGAGATCGGTGAATTCGTTCGAATTATTAGGATATACGAATTACTGGGTAACGAAATATCAGGATGCTACTGTATTACTGCTTTTTAGACAAAAAAATATGAATAATACTTATGAATATGAATGAATACTTCCTCGACTATCTTAAGTGGAAGAAGTATGGTGATCGGCTCAAAATTTCACTTACATTGCCTGTTTTAGGATGCTCTAATTCTAAAAAAAGTGATTTAAAACAAAAATTCAATTCCTATTACTAAATGTTCCTTATTTTTTCCTTAATTACCGAGCTTTTATCTTTATTGATTTTATGTAGCTTTTAGTACAGAACCATGAAGATTGGAATGTTAAAAAAAATATCAGGAACGGTGATCTAGGCTGCCAAAGTACAATCTGTTTAGCATTAATGATATGAGTAAATTTAATTCAATTTTCCTTAAATAGTTTTTCTGAGGTGTTCGTTTTGACATCTAAATAGATTGCATAATGTTAGTGATTTTTGGTTGATTCTTTGCCGAGATATTAAAAAAATAAAATAAGCCATTGTTTCTTTAATTATGTCCCATGTTCTTTCCCAAAAATCATTTCTGAGGTTCAGATTTAGTGTGAAAACCCCTTCAAATCAATATGAAATAAGTTTCTATTTATGTTACTGGTATATATATTTTTTAAATAACAAAAAAAATTTAATTCTTTATCACAAAAATCTTTTTTTTTTCTAAAACTATTGAACATGATTCGATGGGAGTTGGATCATCTTAATTAAACAGAAATACCCCGATCAAAAAACTGTTTATTTGAGGGAGGAGGGTGGAGGATTTTTGAAAAAATATTAAAATAAATTTTTAGATTGATAGAAAAAAATTTTAAATGATGACCGAAGTCATTACTATTTTTGAAACTTAAATAATCTTTTCTGGTTAAAAAAGAAAGTAGATTAAGTTAGAGGAATAATATAAATTAATAAATCATTGGGTTTGATAGGATATTGAGGAAAAACTACATACCATAGATAATTGTTTTTCAAATTATGAATATTGCAATTTACTACTATGTTTTATATAAAGTAAGTAAGTATTCATAGTAAAGGTTCTTAAGAATGTCCCAAAAAGAACGCAGTTTTTAAATTACACTCTTATTTTGTGTGTGTGTGTGTGTGTGTGTGTAGTTGACATCAGTGTTATTATTTCTTTTATCAGTTGTCATTGAGGCTAGTTGCGATTCATCTTTTTATTGAATATTTTTCCTTTTTGACATCACGGAGTGGTTTCAATTGAATCGGTCATTTGGAAAAGGGCACATGTCCACAAAAGTAAATCGTGGACATGTGCCCTTTTCCAAATGACCGATTCAATTGTTAAACTATGCTATAAATATGGCGAATATATTGCGAAACTCTAAAATAACTCGTTTCATATCTCGGGTATCATAATGCTCTGACTGTAGCAGATGTTGTGAGTCGAATGAGGAAATCGTTATAAACCATTATTTCTGAATTTCTTTGGCCTCTTTTCATTATTCAAGAAATTTGATTTAAGTAGAATGAGGTTACCTGTCACACTTTTCGCTATATGATTACCGTGAGAAGTTGTTAATTTCGACTACCCAGTGTTCAACATTTGTCAATCGTCCGATGCCCAAATCGTGTTGCTTAATTCTGTGTGATTTTTTTTTTCCTCATCTGAGGATTTTTTAAATCCCAAGTGTCTAAAAACTGTGAACCATGCTGAAACTGAAGGAAGGAAGATATGCACCGAACTCTACTGGATCGTCAAAACGTCATCAAGAGAGCAATCACTTGGAGACAAAGCGGAGGTGGTGATATTCTGTTTCACTCTTATATCTAACAACATTAAAAATTGCGTTCTTTTCGGGCCACCCTGTACTGAGATTTTTAGTTTTTAAAACTTATATAAATTTAAGTTGCTGTCGAGAATCTGCAGTTGCTTCAGTTTCTGTTTACAACACTTTTTTCTTTTTTTAAGAGGTACTTATTTTTTTTCTTTCCTCATTTTTTCTCTATTATTTTTTCCTTCATATTTATTCTCTAAAGAATATTTCATTTGTTGGATTAAATACAAACAACCATTTATTTTTAAATTTTATTTTTTATAATATGATCCTTTTTTATTTTATTTTATTTTTTTTATTATTTTGCTTATGATGTAATTTAATGGTTGCTGCTAGAATATGAATGGTCTTTCTGAACTTGGAGCTACAGGAGATGATGGGGATGGAGAGCCCACACTTGTGGAAGAGATGATTATAGAAGAGCCAATGAAGAAAAAACGAACACGGAAACCCAAAACATAATTGATTTTAAAAAATAATAAAATTTAACTTGAGCTGTTTCTTGATTAGTGCATGGATTATATAAAAATTTGGAAAAGAATTTTGTAATTGGTAAATGTTTAGTATTGTTGATTGTTAACTTTTTATAGCTAGGATTATTTGCTTTCCACAATGTTCAATGGCTATTAAAGTGCTCAAAAAAAAATACAGTCCTATCGTCTAAGACTTTTGTATTTTTTTTAATTGTATTACTTTTAGTTTGTGTATTGTTAAAGCTTTACTTTAACTACAATTGTGATGTAAAGTGAGGCCTTAAAATCTAGGTTTAAGACTGAAGTTGTGATAACGAATGAAGGGGCTCTTGATACTAAGAAGCATGTGATATTCACTCATGATATTGATATTTACCACTTAGGATAATTTTAATAATAATTGATTCTTAAATATTTTATTTTGCAACTATTTGTTACTAATTTTTTTTTTAATGAAATAAAGATCTGCTTATTTTTAAAAAATTTATTTTTATTTGAACTAACATCCACTGTGCATTTCAAAGCTTATCACTTACTAATCACACCTAACAAAAAAACTTACAGGCATTTTATTTTTTTTTTTTTTTTATTAATCGTTTGGTTTTTTTTTCTTTTCTTAACTTTGCCTTAACTTTTGTATAAAGTAGATAAAATTCTTTCATTTTTTTCTAGAAAATCAAATTTTCTTGATTAAATTTCTGAAAATTTTAAAGTAGGGGAAATAATAAAAGAAACAAAAAGAAAGAGAGAAAAATACTTTGTGTCTGAGTCGCAAATAAATATTTCAGGGTGGCGGAGGTTTGGTAGAACATATTAGAAAAAGCTACAGTTTGACCGACCTTGCTCCCAGGAAAAGCGACAGATTCATTCGTCCAGATGAAACTGATGCAGGACCAGGTAATTTTAAAATATGCATAAGACTTTTGAAAATATATTTTATTTTTATTAAAGCTGAAGATTTGACTTATTTTTTCTGATGTCTTACTATCTTTTGGTTTATTTGTTTGATATTCATTATCTTTATTTTATTTATAATGTATTTTATCTGGCCAAATTTTGTTTTGGAATTTCAATAATTCAGGATAACATTGGTAAAGCATGAATGGGTGTAATTAATTTCATTAATTATTTGAAATATGTTTCTTGGATTATTTATTCTTCCATTAAACAAGTGGATTTAACACTTCCATGGCCTAATGTTTCCCAAAAACAGAGTTGTTTTTTTTTTTTTGTAAAAAATATGAACAGTTGAAAACATTCATGAATGTCATCTGTCAGCTGGTGAATCTCATTTGGCATTCCGCAATGGACGTGTTAATTTTCTCTTTACTTAATGCACCTATCCTAAAATAAAGGTATAACTCAAAAACTTCAAACTTTGAGCTAGCAACAGTGTTTTATGTAAGTTGAGTAAAAAACAGTCTGTTCAGATTTGAACTCTGGTGATAGATAGTGCTTAATATTATGTAAAATATTTAGCAATTGCTGAAAACATATTTTTACAAAGTTTTTAAGACTGGTTTACCATAGGTTTATTTATACTGAATTGAAGAAATCATTGAGGTTTATTTTTTAATGATAAGGAATTCCGGAGTTGTATTAGAAAAATTAAAAACTACTTCGACAAAATAAAAAAGTAAAAATAAATGTAAAAAGGATTTTATAAAACACTATTAATAGTCAAAACAATATAGTATAAAAATTAATATTCTATATTTTACTTCTTTTTTCATAATAATTTTGCATATGTCTAGTCATTATACCAATGATTGGATCTCCTTAACCAAATTTATAACTAAACTAAATTTAGATTTTTATTATAAACTAAATTTAGATTTCTATTGATTTTGGGACTTAAACACCACCTCTATCGATTCTCTGTCACGATATATCGAAAAAAAAATTCTAAATGGTCTAAAAATCGAATATTGATGACGTAAGCACCAAATACTAACAACTCTCAGTCGTTATTCTGGCCTAAACTAGTGCTAGAAGTCTTAAAAATATATTTTAATTATTAAAGTTTTTCCATCCTTACAAATTCGTACTGGACAGGTTAAAGAATTAAATTTAAAAAAAGTTTATTATTATTTGGGGAAAATCGTTTCATGTGTTTCCTATAAGATTTGCTAAATGGCGCTTACGCCTTTTTCAAAAAACGATGCCAATATTATTAAAACATTATAAATAATTTATTGTTATCTTTTTTTATTTTGGTTAATATTGAAAATAAAAACCTGACATTTATTTTCAAAGAGAAATACATCACAGGAAACCTTCCAAGCAAAAAAAATGTTCTTATTGCGGCACTCTTCTTCCAATTAAACAAAATATGTTTATAGTGTATTATAAGAAACTAGAAACAAAAATATTTTTAAAAAAATACTCAAAAGTTATCACATAAATAATACTAAAAGGGGGTTGTAATGTGAAGATCATGAGTTTCAATCCTGGCCCCTATATTAGTGTGTATTGTCCCACCTAGTGCGGCTGGTTTAACTAAGATACCAAGAACTTAACTGTATAAATATGTCAAACATTCACTTTTTAGTTTAATTCAATACACAGTTCCTTCATAGATTATACAATAAATTATGGTAATATAATGCTTTTTGATGAATTTAAAAAAGGTTTAATAGAGTGCCACTGGATGTTGAATTCGATTGACTCAGTTATAAATAGTTTTTATCATGATTAACAGTATGTCTGCTTATTCAAGGATTTTGTTTTGCTTAATACCCGGATTATCTGGATTGCCTTAGATCCCAGTTAGTTCGGATAGTATGAGGTTTTACTGTATTTCATTAGTCCATTAGTTTTAATTTTTGTAAGGCAGTAATTAAAAATCGTAAGTTGGACCCTCGTTTTTTGCACTGGCCAGAGGGAAATTAAACTACCCACATTGTAGAAGAAGCACCCATGCTATTGCGAGGATAAAAAGTATGGATCAGTTTTGAGAAGGAACAATGTACACATAATACAGATGGTTTAATTTTTTATTTATTATTTATTTGAAATCAAAGACTAGAGGGATTAGGAATAAGAAGTATTAAATAATAAAAAATTATAATATTTAGTTGATTTATTTAAAAACTGTGAGTAATTAGATTATAACAAGGGTCCACTGTATTTCTAAAATTTGAAATCTTACATTTATTATAAAAGAAAAATTTTATTATAAAAAGTTTATACAAATTATGGGAAGTTTATCCTAATTAAGGAAGAATCATTGTCCAGAAGAATTCATCAACGATACATTGAAACATCTGCTGTTTTTTCCTAATATAGTAACATCAAATATTTTGTTTTGGCTTTCATTAAGGTAAGTGATGCATCAGATGAAATAAACTCCTCTCCCTCCCCCTCACATAACAAATTACTTATTTCCTTGAGCCCAGTACAGATATCCTTCTGGTTAAAATTTTACTCTAAGAACAAAATCTCTTTTTTTTTTGGTATGAATTTGTAGTTTCAAGTTATACAGTTTTCTGTTACGAATGGTTGTGCAACTTACAACTGGTGCACAATAGTTTCAACCTACATTAAACATGTAACTAAAGAAGCACCGGTAGTATGACATAGATAGAAAAAAAAAGCTATGCATGAGACTGTTCAAAAACTATTAAAAGTTTTCCTCATCTTTTCTTCAAGAGGTCAATTGTGATACTTGCAATTTTGGTTGCTAGTATCCCTTTGAAATGTTTGTGAAGGAGCTCACTCATTCTTGTGAGGATAACTGAATAGCTACTTCAATAAATTATTGAGTAATTTAACTGATCAAGTTGAGAAGAATTAGTTTTGACTGACCACCAATCTTTGTACTACCATCGTCCTTGTCTGGCGAGATCTAGTTTGAGTCTTAGTTTTTAAAATGAAAATTTTGAATAATTACTGCCCTGACTAAAGGTAGAAAATTTAAGGAAGAACCTTATGGGCTTAGCATAGATTGGAAGGTTAAGCTCAAAGAGAGGGATCTAGTCTTCTCTCTCTACATAACTTCGCACAGCTACCTTTTCAAATATACTATCTTGAAATTATTTTTTTTTTTTTGTTTAGCATTTTGCTTTGTTTTACATTCTTTCAATTGCATGCACTAATTTGGAAGTTGACTATTATTTCAATAACAGAAGGATTCTTCCTTACGTTGTTTACCTACACAATAGACAAAGTATATTCATTAAAAAAAAATCTTTCATGATATCACTTAATCTATTCCTTTTAAGGTCTTTTGTGTTAAAAAAAAATAAAGAAGAATCCATACCTCTACGTTCATCTTACATTACAACTCTAGGTCCTTTGTGAGCTTATGCCAGATTGATATATTTCTTTATTAATATACAAATTTGCCTCCTCAAATTATTATGAATATTTCAAATAACCTAAAACTACTTTAAAATAAATATAATTTAAAATTTTTTTATATATATCAGCTTAATTATTACAGAACACTGATGTGTATTTTTTGTCTAGTGTGTGTATGTTTTAAAGTCAAGGCTTCCTTTGGTTACCATTATGTTTGTGTTAAGTAGTAGCTTTAGTAGTAGTAGTGTTTGTACAGTACAATTTTTTTATGTGTTCATTAAAACCTCCAGTTTAACAGAGCTTTGTTTCCTGTAATATACATATGTTTATAAATTGTTAAATTATTATTTCGAAGCTTGTTTATGAATCTGTATGCCTCTGAATAGTTCTTTGAAGTATAATTATTGATCACAAACAGAACTTATAAAATAAAACATAGTTTACTAATAAAGGAGACCAATAATATTACTAAACCAACTTTTGTTTTTTCTTATTTGCAAAATAGTAATATATATATATATATATATATATATATATATATATATATATATATATATATATATATATATATATATATATATATATATATAGAGTTGGCTCTGGCTCTTAACTTATATTTATTTTTTGTGCCTCAAACACGTTAATTTATATATATATAAAGGTCAATTTTAAATAACTTAAAGGGAATATTTCAATTTCTAGATATGCATAGTATATGTAGTAAAGGTTGGCTTTAGAATTTCGAGTAATAGAAATAAAATTTTCATTTGGATGCATGGGCTTAGATGAAGACATGATATATAGAGTTAAAAAATTAATATATTTTAATGTTTTTTTTTTAAATGAAGTTAGAAATGAAAATTTGAGTTAGGGAGGTAATGTTTTTAAAAATTTTGATCCATACAGAATTCTTTAGGATGTCGAGGTAAATGGTTTATTCCTTTGACTTGAAGAGGTAAATTTCATCTGAATTGTTTCCCAATTGTCCTTTTATTTATTTTTAACCAAACAAGATTTTCTTAAATGATTGGGAAGAAATTCTATTTATATATTACAATTTCAAAGTTGTTCTTTTAATCCTACCAGTGGTTTTTTATTTTATAATTATTATTATTTATAATATATTTCAACATACATGACATACCTATTTATGTCACAAAATACATCATCCCCATATTTTTCTATTATTATTTTACAGAAGCAATGGAGGCATCGAAAGAAAAAATTGTTTAGGTATAGAGGGAAGATGCTTTACTAAAATGCTCATGTTAATAGTGGTTTGTCGAATTTCACGACAGAAGTTCGAAAGGCACTTGATCATCATTTATCAAAATCCTTCCCAATGGCCGTAGACATATAGCTCAAAAGAAAGAAAAATCAATTTTACTAGCTTGGATTCATTTTCAGACATGATGTTTAGGTCTTCAGACCTCCAAACAACTGCTAAACCTTGGATGGGGCGTTTCACCTATCCTCTTAATTAGTTAATTGTCATGTATTCCAGTTCCTGCAGAATTATCATATCAGATTAATCAGTCAAGAGGAAGGCTATCTAAGAGCACTTGAATGTACTTTTCATAACTGTACCTCCGATATTCTCTGAATATATTATTATGAATTCGATGGAAAGATTATTAAATGATGACCAAAATATTTTCATTTTTACTTTCTACATATCACTAATTAGCATGGAGAAGTGACCTCTGTTAAACGACCAATAGATCATAGGTTGAAATTTTATGACTATAAAAGAAATAAATAGCTTTATTTTCTTCAGAAGCCCACTCAGTATAGTTTAACAAATACAATTTTTATTGAATTGTGTAGTTTTGATTATAACAAACTTAATGTATTAAGTATGTCTGATGCCGTAGTGAGAGAAGAAGATGATGAAGTACCTGAAAGGCCAGTCCTTCGACGGAGACCTATAGGATCTCCTGGTGTTGACATGAGATTTAAAGAATTTGATGTGAACATGAGGCAGCTACAGGCTTCTTCAGGTCCTCTTAAGTAAGTTATAATGTTTTTTATTTAATTGGCTTTAATAAGAAAAAAATGACAAATTTTCTTTATATATTTTTTTAAGAAATAATTTCCTTCTTTTAATCAAATATTCAACTTGATTCTCCCTTCTGCACATTTATTTGAAGGAATTTTCTATCATAATGTTGAAGAAAATGGCTCAATTATATTAAAGGAGAAAAAACGTCATACTCCTCTTGTATGAATATTGAAATTGATCCTATTGTCAAGCCTTCTTGAAATTATTTCTACTAAATTCGCCTAATATCCTCCCAGGAATAGAAAATTCTCTATGAAATGGTATTTGCAGGCTGATTATTGTTTGGCCAAGGTTGTTGATTCAATATCAGTGGTTAAACTCCTGTTATAGAAAATTTGAAAATCAGTCTTATACCCCCAAAACAAAATTTGTCTATGCATTGATTTTTAAGTGAATTCTTCAATAATCATATTATTTGCAGGTTAAACTTTATTATTATTAATACTAATTCCTGTCGGTATTAAAATGGCTAATTATTATTTTTGTAGTGATATTCAGTCAACAGAAGATATTAGTTCAGGATATTCTAGCACTGATCAGCTGTACACTAGTCCTTCTGAAATGATGCTTACTAGATCATCATCTGTTACCAGAGGACGTGGTGGCCGCACCTCTAGGTCAACTCAACAGAAGAAAATTCCTTTGACAGAAGTAAATCAATCTCACTATAAATTGTATTTTTGAGCTAGTGGATATTTAATATTATTATTAATCTTGATATAAGTATTACTGTACATTTTCGTTTGGTTACTATCTTTCCTGTTATATTTATGCCCATGGATTATGAAGTAACTACTTTTTTTTTCCTCTATAATGATAAAATTTTCTTTTAGAGCCCTAGGGATGGTGACAGCCATTTTCAGCCTGATTGTCACAAAAATAAAAACTTCTAATGTTTCTGAAATCTTTAGTCTTGTAAATCAACAAATTAACTTTGTTTATTCAAGCTTTCTCTTTCCTTATGGATCAGATATCTGTTTTAAATTAACATTATGTCTAAATCAGCTTAACAAAAGTAGCAGCAATTTAAGTTTGGTTGCTTAGTCCCTCATCACTTTTGGGTTAAGTGCTTTTAAAACATCTTTTCATTAGCTTTTTAAGCTTAGTCTAATTTTTTTTTTACTCACCATAAAATAATTGAGTATTTTATGATAAACTATTCAAATGAATGTTTTCATCCACCTTTTCTATATTAAAACATTCTGTGAAACTTTTTTTTTATTCGTTTGAAATTGTGTGCCTCAGAGACAAATAGATTTTCTTTTTTAAAATCATTATATCATCAATCATTTCATGGCGTCGAGATTATGTTTTTAATTACAAAGGAGATGTGGGCTCAATTCCTGGTACCATTAACATTTTTTCTTATGGATTCAGTCAGGCTCTACTAATGCCACTCTTCCTTGTCAAGATAATAGAGTTCTTTCTTGAAATCCTTTTTCAAGTTCTTATTGATGATCCTGTATCGAGACCTAAAATCAGGTCGGTAGGATTTATATATGGTTAATTTCTTTTCAATTTTAGTACTAATTTGATGCAATAAAACAATTTGGTCACCAGGACTCTGCTACAGAGATTTTAGGACTTGAGCTTATTTTAATTTTATAATTCATATTGTTATATGTATTTAAATAGGTTTTACACACCTGCATATAAACTTTTAAAAAAAAGTCTATATATTCATATTAAAGTTGATTTTATGAATTAGTGTAAGTCAATATTTAAATTTGATAGATTTAGTTCTTTACATTACGATAAATTCAGAAAAATTGTTCTACAGTGTCGCATTAGATAATTATTTGTTGTTAACTTTTATTTTATCTTGCCTATTTTATTTTATCTTGCTTGTGAAATATCTCACTTTTATTTTTATTGTAAGGAAACTGAAGATGACGATGAAGCCAGCGAAGTTATTCCTGACTCTTATCCTTTACCATCCCATGATATCACTTCTATCATTAGAAAATTTTCCAATCCATCTCCAAATGAAGATATTCCCATTAAAGTAAAAGATTTAATGTCTCTTTATGAAGCTCAAACCTCCTTATTAATGGATCCAAGTTCTTCTATGCTCAGTTGTGTTTCTCAGAGCTCTCTACTTTCAGATTCAAGCGAGAAGTCTGATAGGAAAGGTAGATATGGAAAATATCAAGCTCCAAAGCCGCCGAACCAAAATACATTTTCTTTTACCGAAAGTTTTAAGGCTTTTGAAACAAGTGGTGATCTTGATAATAACCTGACCTCTAGCAAATTGAAACCAGTTATTAATGAAAATCAGTCAGGTGTTAAAATTGAAAACTCGTCAAAGGAAAAAGATTCTCAAAAAGTTCAACCTTCTAATATAAATGAAATCTTGAGTGGAGAAAAAGATCATTTAAAATTGATTTCCGAGGGTGAAAAGCCATTCGAAACCACTGTATAAATTATCAGTTATTTGATGTGGATAGTAAATTAGTTGTTATTCAGATTGATTAATAAATGTCTTAAAGAACCATTTAATTTTTTAATACTTGGTGATATCTTATGACTGGAAAAATAAGACATTTTTTATATTATTGATTATTTTATAACTTTTTGAAAAAAAAAATCTTTCTTTACTTTTAAGTTTAAATTTGTAAGATTTTAGATATATTGTTATTGCTTGGTAAACTTTAAGAGTTTAAGATATAATATTCCTTAACTAAAATTAATTCACTGAATTAAAATGTTTTGAAATAACAATCAAATATGGCTAATTGGAATTTCTAGGCATCCTAAAAAGAATTTCGATATTCTTAAGAATATCAGCTCTGATCCAAAATATACAAGGTATCATAATCATGATGGATACTAATTGTTTAACTAATATGCAATATATTAGTTAATAAATAAAAGCATCATAATAAACAACAGGCTATGTTTACTCTCACTGAAAAGTCTATTAGTTTATTTATCACTTGAACAAGATTAGAAACCAGAATGTGGATAGCTGTGATCTATTTAAAACTATAATAATGTCAGCAATCTTTAATAATTCCATATCAGTGTTATGTTTTCATATATATGACCCTACTTTATTAATTTTTTTTTTAATAACTATTTTTGGTTCATGTGCCCTATGAATAGCCATATGGTACAGATAAATAAATTCACTTCTGCCACCAACATATATATATATCACATCCCAGAGAAAAAGCTTTGTAAAGAAAGGCGTATACCTGAGATAGAAAAACTTCCAATTATCATTACAAGAATAAAGAAATAAATCTACTAGTATTATACCATATTAAATTACAAACATCACCATAACCTTTACTAAATAATTTTCTTGCAGTTAGTGATGATTGCGTTAACAAAGAAATGTTTTGAATGTATGTCAAGAAGACATTAAGAGGGATGTTACTAAACTGTATAAGATTGAAAATACAGAGAGGGTTGTGAGAGTTTTGGAAGAGTATGAACTAAGCAAATATTGTCTACTGCTGGAGGGGGAGGGGGAAAGAGAAACCTAATTGGAACCCAACTCGACATAGAGATGGGTAAACACCACAGCATCATGGTACCCTGAAAACAAATCTAATGAATGAAGTAATGACACTTCAATCTATCTCTGTCTGTCTAACTAAAGACTCCCAAATACCATTCAACCACAGTCAAAGGAAGGAAAAATAAGAGAAGCCTAACTATATAGGTCTTATTTTATTTGGCAAATCCTGCTAATAAATCAGAAAGAGGGAAAAGGTAAATAGTTTTGGAAATGTTCAATACCTGGGCAACACCTGAGGGTAGTCCAGAGTAGGAATGCCGACAGGGATGGATGAGGAATAGCAATTGCTTATCTTGACCCTTGCTATGGTTAGAGAGGAATGGTCGAAACCAACGAATAGAGCTATTGAAGAAGGCTAATGATTTCAATTTGGAAAGAAGGATAGTGGTCTATCCTATAGTAGGTTTTAGAAAATTTAGGTTTATAAGGATGGTAATCTTTTCCATCTAGAGCAGCATGAACATTCGTTGTTAGCGATTTTTACTAGTGCGGATTTTGCCATCAAAATTTATCAATAAAAGCCAACCACTCTTTTTGACAATAGTAAAGATTGTTGACAATGTAACAGCTTTAGGTAGATGACAAGTATTTAATTCTACTCTCTTAAGAGGTAAACCAATATAGGAGTATATAATACACATAATAGAAGTAGGGATTACTACTCGAGCCACGTGGTCCGGATCATTGGTAAGCCCTTGGCTTTTTTTCAGTCAAGGTCATACTGATAACAGAGGATTCAAAATTGAAAACTTAAATGAAATAATATAATAGTGGATTAATTTTTATTAACAGTATATCTGATTCATCACTATAAATTTGTGTTTTTTAAAATCTATAATTATACACTAGCTGGTCCCCATCCTTCATACAGGAATGATAACACTTAGCACGGTGCATAGTGTTACTCGAGGAACACCAGAAAGGCTTCTTTCTGAATCCTTTATATGACCATTCTTCACTTTTCAATATTTTTTATTTGGCGGAATATTGAGTTTTTGTTTGAAGTCCTAATAAGTAAAGCATAACTATGTTATACTTGAAAAAGCTGGAAGGAATACATTTTTAAGTGTGTTTTTACCTCCTAATAAGCAATGTTGGTTTTCCGTTCCCGTGGGGCATTGAGAAGCAAACTGTTGGATCCCCTGACTTTAGAGCAGGCCAAGAACAGCAGAAGCATCCTGACCCGCTGAGTTCCGCATGAAACGTAAAGATTAAGTAAATTCACTCGATTCTAAGCCTAAAAAGTCAAGCTTCTAGAGCTTTATTTGTGTTGATGTTAATCTCGCTGATGCACTGTATGGTTATCCGATGACCAGCAGCTGCAGACTTAAGAAGTTTTTAGTTATTTAATGATACCAAATTAATAAAATTTTAGTATGTCTACCATTCTCTCTAAATATTATAATTGACAATTTAATGTTTCTCAAACCCTTTTCACAGCTCTAAATAATAACAATATGAAATTTGGTCTAAATTGGTTTAGCCGTTTATCTATGAAAACCAGATAAAATATCTAGATTTTTTATCCTCTGTCATTTTTTTTACTGTGGTGGATAGTGAGTTTTATTGCTTAAAACCTTCTTACAGTTCTATATAACAACGGGAAAAAAAAATTTGTTGAAATCAGTTCAGCGATTTTTTTGTAAAAAGCTTAAATGATAGATAACAATTTACACATTTGTTGTTTTATTTATAAGATAAAGAATACAAAAATATAGCAGTTTACAGAATGGATATAGTTGGTGACCTTTTGTTATTGGATGTGAAGATACTGACATTTTTGATATTTATTTTTGATGGTTTTTAGTAATATTTTTTTTTTTTTATCTTTTCTTTCATTCATTTTTTTTCTTTCTATATTTCAAGTATCCCGTAAAGAATAGACCATTCAATTAGCAATTATATTTATGAATTTTCCATTTTTACTAAAATAAAATGATAAATTATAGTTCATTTATTTTAGTATTGTTATGTCCATAGCATATATCGTGCTGAACACTCTTGATAATTTCTATGAAGCAAGATTGGAACATGCAGGAATTTTTAGAATTCACGAACTATTTGTGAGAAAAGAAAAATGCGGTAGTGTTTCACTGTATGAATATTTAATAAAGCTTGGTTTTTTAGACAATCCATCTAGTAATTTTTCCTAATATTTTGTTATTAGACGGTACTTAGCATAAGGGAACTAATCCACAAAATATGCAAAAATGAGTTAGAGGAGGTTTTGAATGGGATTTGTGCTTACTATTTTCAACTGAAAAGAACTATTCTTAGTTCTGGTGTCTTCAATGGAAAATCGGAGTTGAAATATATTGGAAATAGAATGCAACCTTTCTATTTCATAAAAAATAATCAAACCTCTTAATATTTTCAGTGAAACAGATTACAATGTTTTCATATTGCAGAATAAAATTAAGTGTATGACAAAAAAGGAAATAAACTATTTTGAAAGCTTCCAAATTTTCCAAGGCCATTTAACTTTGGATTGAGTTCACTCAAAACAATGTGGATTGACTCCCTTATGCTAAGTGCTGTCCAATTAATTCATAAAACTATTGGATTTAAAATCTTTTTTTAATCAATAATCTCTTCAGAGTTGGAATGTTAAGCTTTGAAGATCTTTTGTTAGGGCCATGAAATTTACAGGAGTCGGGAAAAATTCAAGGATTTTATTGACCATTTGTAGTAGAAGCTCCGTGGAATGAAATTAATTAAGTTTAATTACAATACTTGATATTATTAATATTTCTGTCATACAGAATCAGTAAGTGAATAGTAAGCAAAATAAATTATATAAAACCATTTAAAAATGGAAGAACCAATATTTGTTTGATATTTTCATACGAATTTCAAAAAGTATTAAAAAAGAGTTTTGTATCTATGGGTCTCATTAATTTAACAAAATTCCTTCTACAGACAATGATCTCTCTGTATTAGTATTCATTGGGCAATTTAATATTACAGCATAAATTGGTGGTGAAATTTGCATCGTTACATCGGCTCTCTGTAGCTTACAATTATTTTTCTGTAAATTAAAAATAAAATATTACAATATACTCGTAGATAGCTTTAACGGGAAACTTATGTATACCAAAATTATAAAATTACAATTTTGAATTATTCTCAAATTAAAATGCTCGAAGTCTTTTATTGTATAACTCAAGTTCTTTGCAAAAAAAAAAAAAAAGTAGTAGTACATCTTTATGATAAAAAGTATTTATATAATAAGGATATCAAGTTTTAATTGGCTATTCTCATGTTTATCAAACTGGGTTTGTTTACTTTTAAAAATAAAACAAGCAACCAAAGTCATCCGTTTTTAAAGTTAACATATTTTTAGCATCGATGATTTTTTTTCTTCATCTCTTTTTTCCATTTCTCCATTCCTTCGCCTTGATTATTCTTCTAAACAGTCGAACCTTCGAGATATAAGGTACAATTTTTCTGAGCTTTGTGCTATTTGGCTGACGATGTTCATTAATGTTTTGTGCTTTCTCGCGATGATTGCACTAACAGCCAAATACAGTTTGAATGTAACTAACATATGCTTTGAGATTATTGATTTGGTTTTGTTTTCTTAAAACAAATTGTTTAACAACCTAATACTACATTGAAGAAATCTGCATCTATTTGAAGATTAGAATAGATGATATGCTAAGAGCTGTTAAAGATTTGGCTATTTCTTTCCTTTTTATATTGTTGCACTCATTATTATAATTGTTTTTTTGTTTTTTTCTAACCCTTTCCATTAATTCTTTGATTTAATTTGTTGGATTTATGATTTTATTATTTTGTTTTAGATATAAATGTTTGGTGAGAGTATTACTTGATAATTAATTTGAAATAGGATTCCATAATTTTTATTCTCACTTTATTAATTAAACTAATTTAATCAAAGTTATGTTTTTCAAAGAATCTTCACTTTTTGGAATTTTTATTTCACTATTTTTTCTAGTTGTTCTGTTAACACTTTATTTGTGGGTCAACTGTAATCATTGAAACATTTAGTGTGTAATTTTTTATTATAATACTTCTAATATAGGATAAATCGTTCTGTAAAAGTGTAATTGAAAACTTGTGTTTTAAATACTACTCTGTTATAATACAACCGAGGATATTTGTGATCCATTGGAATGTTTTCTTAAATCCATGTATTTCTTACACAGCCTAAATTGTTAAAATATCATATTTTTAAGAACTGTAATTTTCATTGACCACCAAACATCCACTGAGCATTGTGCAAACGTATCATGACTAAAATTCCACTGTTTCTGTTTTAAACACTGTAAAATGAGAAACACATATTGGCTATCCTTTTCCCATTACTCTATTCCTCTACATTATTTGTTAAATTCGTCAAATAGAGAGAAATGTTGGATTTTTCCGTAACAAACGTTTGGGATCAAAGAACCCTTTAATACCTTGTTTGTTTGGATACCACTGATAATCCTCTCATGGATTAGTATTATCTGTATTTATATACTTTCTGCATGGGAGTCGGTTTACATTTGTTCTTACTGTAGGTAAGATGGTATAGACTGAAGTATATTTTCGCTGTATAATGCCTTTTTTATTTTCAGAAAGAAACAAATGTCTGTCTAGTGCGAGAAGAGGGATCAAAATTAAATTTATAAAAAATGGATTTTTTTTTTGAAAAATGTTTAATCCATTCTTAAAGAAAATCTTAAAAAGTAATTCAGATGTTAGACTTTTGGTTTTCTGGATATTTGATTTTATAGAATGAAATTCCATGATAACCTAAAAGACCCTAACTCCAAATCATTTTTCTGAATACATTTTTGTATTGTAGCCGAAATGTTCTAAAAGTTAAACCTTATTGTGATATTAAAAAGCCCTAAATGCAAATTTTTGGTTTTAAGGCTTTCTGATGTCATAAAAAGGTGTATTTTTTAGACCATTTCGAGTACACTTATAAATTTGAGTACACTCATAAATGTATTTAGAAAAATAACTTGGAGTTACGGCCTTTTTACTTATTAGGGCAGTGTTCAGTGATGATTTCTTATATTCAGATTGGTGTTATGATTATTATCCATTTAACTGAGAATTGTTTACAAATTTAAACAGTTAGTTACATCTGAGGCGAGTTAGTTGTGGAACAGAGTCAAAACATCCTCTTAGAGATAGTTATCTGTTTGTATCAAATGAAATGTCCCAGTTTTTGGGGTGATATTAATTAAATATAAACAATAATTTAGTTGAACAGAATAAAAATGGATTAATTAGTACATCAGTAATTTTGAATTGTGAGTATATTAAAAATTACCCATTTTGAGATTTAGTACCCATACCACCTACAAAAATCAATGACCAATAATCTCTTTTCAAGACATGCACAAAGGTCTTAAAAACCATTAGTTGCAACTGGTGATGCATTACAAAATTCATTAAAGAAATTTATTTCCTCTCAAACTCTTTAAAAAAGTCATCATGAAGAGTGAATTAAAAAACTTTTTCATTAGAAGCATTGTATAAAAGCCAAGGAACATATTTTAGTCTACTAATAAAACTAGATAAAATCTGTTGGATTTTATCAATGTAATCTAGACTAATAGAGAACTTCATACTGTGTCAATGATGATTCATAACTCGCTCATTTTATTAAATTATGATTTCATTAAAGTATTATGTAATTTTGTATTATTTCAATTAGTCTTTACTCATAAGTGTTCATTTATTAGGTAACCACTTTTTCAACTCTTCCGAGAACAAGGGCTAGATCAGCACGGAAGAAGACTCAGTAACTCATCTTTAACTTTACTCGTCTTTGAAAAGTTGAAGTTGATAATGCTTTTTCTTTCTCATTCTATCTTCATTGTATGTTTTCTATAATTATTTATTGCTTCTGATCTGTTTTAAAATGTTATGAAAAATTTAAAGT
The DNA here is from genome assembly GCA_948150685.1 of Rhaphigaster nebulosa. Classification (NCBI taxonomy): domain Eukaryota; kingdom Metazoa; phylum Arthropoda; class Insecta; order Hemiptera; family Pentatomidae; genus Rhaphigaster; species Rhaphigaster nebulosa. The sequence goes on along the minus strand of OX411309.1, from coordinate 85,556,540 downwards.
TCCTGATTGTCTAATAAATAATATATTTTCCCGTCCCTTAACTTATTTTATGATTTGACTCATATAGATGGAGAGATGTATTATTTTAATTGGTAAGTTAAATTGTTTGAGATTATAGTCTTGTTCTCAAAAACACTTAGGGCTTATTTTTGTATTTATTAATCTGGCCATATGATTGCCCAAGCAATGAATTGTTTATTGTTTTAACAGTTAACAGATAATTATAATTTTAAGCTTTGTTCCTTTTGTTTAAACTAATATCTTACTTTATTTACGAGTCTATTTATTGCTCAAACAAAGTTTATATTTATATTTAAATGATGATCTACTGAATTGGCAATTTTGAATGTGATTTTAGCTATAAAACTCATATCATACTATTTTCATTTTTCCCTTTCAATGATTTTTCAAATCAAATTTATTGTTTCTTCTTGATGACAATAACCCTGAAGTATTATGAAATATTGTTAAAAAATTAAATTTCGCAGCGATACTTATGCACCTTTAAAATTTTGTTTTAAAAAATCCTTATTAGAAATGTTATATTATGTTTATGAATTAAAAATGTCTTTATGTTGGTAGTGGCACAAAAAAGAAAAAAAAAAAAAAGAATGATCACTAGTCATATTCTTCTTTGTTACCAGTTTGAAATCTTTATTGTTATTTATTGTTAGATAATTTACATGAATGTGTTTTCTTGACATATCTCTAAACGTTATAATATAACCCATAGTCTTAAAGCTGTTGAAATGTTTGTCGGTTATTAAATCTGCACCTATGAAATTTATTGTAATACTGTTTTATATCATTATAGTAATATTCGTAGCACATGCACACAAGAAGGCAGGTGACCAACGTAAAAAGCTGATGGTGGAAATTAATATGTAACACAACTTTTGCGTTTAGTGGCCAATTGTTATGCCTTATTGTAGTTATAAATAAGTTGAAACTAAATAATATATATATAAAGATATATTGAGAATATATTTTTAAAGACTCTTGTTTAATCTCTGATATATTTTTACATAGCTTTACTGTTTTGTTTCTATGAGTACTCGGAGTTGAATGTCAAAAATCTGTAAAAGTATGAGAAACAAATAGCACTTCCTGTAAGTGAGGTTTTCATTTAAAGAATAAGTTCAGTTAGTATATTTTTTATAGAAGTACTGTTTTGTTTTGTTATGAATTAAAAAAAAATTGAAGGATCTTGACTCTTAACTTAAACTTAATTCATAAGAATGAAAAGGTCAGAGAGATCTTTCAACTGCTAGTCTAGAGACTGTAGTTTTATATTAGCTTACAGAAAATCTTGTTTTGTGTATGAGAACATTATTTATTTTGTAATTTTAGTTGTTACTTTCTATGATTTGTAATTAAAGTGTTAATTAACATTAAGTTCACATTTTTCACTAAATAAAATTTTTTTTTTTCAATTTTTTAAGAACAATTATTTGATTTACAAGAAATTATTTATTATTCATTAGCCTTTTCAGTACTATTATGTTATAGTCCTATACAGGCGTTGATTTCTTAAATATACTTTCACAATTTGTGTTAATTCTAACAACTTGTAGAACTATTGTTATATTGAAAAGCCAATAGTTGTGATTCGTATAATGTTTAATACAATTTTTGACTTTTCAAGAGATAAACTTTCAATATATCCTTCACCTATATGCGCGGTCCCATGCCAAGCGGCAGTGCTTACTAAAGCTGATCGTTAATATTTTACTTTTAAGATAATATCAGCAAATTAAATGTTATGATTCATTTAATAGTTTCAATGGTAATAAACATACTGATTTTATTCAATTTTATATCAAACAAGATAACTGGGGTAAAATAAATAAGGATAAAAAGAACCTGGGTAATAATAACCTTTCAATTAAAAAAATTAGATGCTTTAGATCTGTAAAAATTGCGAAACTTATATATGTGATTTCAATGTGCAAGACTATAACATAGTAGTGCTACCTTTTCTTTGTTCTCTGCCCTTAATTTAATTCACTTTTGGCATAGATACTATATCTGAATGAACTTAATTTCCTTTTCTATGCATGTTTGTTGTGGAATTTAGGCGAATCAAACAAATTTCTCTTCGTATAGAATCTGCATCGTTTATTGGACTTAACCTGATAGGCTCATCATCATTGTTACACCAATATACAATCATAATTGAACTAAACATCAGTATGTAGCCATCATTTGAGGTTGAAAACATATTTTTTTTATTTATTTAATAAATTCATAAGGGTAAAAAAAAAATACAACCAGTGGATGAAATGAAAAATAACTTTATTATTCTGGGACTGATGTCCCTTTAGAACAATTTATAGGTACATTTTGTATTGTTCAGGGTAGTATGGCTGTAGGATCAAATATAATGCCATGAAGACATAGGACATTCAATGACACTGGAAACCCACACATAAAGTTTATATCAGTAGTTTCCAACTGGAGGGCTGCGAAAGCTTGAGAGAGGTCCACGGGAGAGTCCGACAGCACCCTCCTGTAGGTATCTTTTTTTTAAGGACTTCTTGTTAGAACTGTTTTATTGTTTAACTTTCCTGAGGTTTGTTTTAACATCAATTATGGGAAGATTAAAAGCATGTTTGAAGTGATGGGTGCTTGGCAGTTGATTTAAAAAAATGATTATTTTGTTGGGAATAAGTAGTGTGAAATAAAAGAAAACCAAACAAGTTCTTTATGCTATATTTTAAATTTGTTTATGTTGTAAGCATGATGTGTTAAAGAAGATAAGATACATAATAAGAAACAAAAAAACTTTTTTTATTTTCTTTCATTTCAGCAGACTGGTTAAATACTTAAAATAATCATCATTTAATAACATATTTGTTTTTTGATTCCAGTGCTTCTAAAAAGACAAGATTTTGTTTTTTGTTTAATTTTTATGAAATAATCAAGTCTTATCAAAAAAGTTCTTGATAAAATAGTCTTTCAAAAATATATTTATAACATTAAAGTAGGAAATTAATAATAAAATAGGGATAAGTGAAATATATAAATGTATGTATTTTTATAATGATGAGAGTTAATTTGGTTAAATTATAAGTTTGTTTTCTTTCAATACATATTTATGTTATCTCTACATTCTCATTCAAAGTTTCCAGCAGCCTTGAAGATCGGAAATAATGCTTGAAATTTTCGCATTATGAAAAAATCAGGAATTATGCTTGAAAGATAACCAGGCATCGAGAATTTTTAGTTGTTAGCCTAATAATTCCATTTTTCCTTTAGCACTGGGCAAAAATAAAATATTGAGAAGTAAGACATGTAATTGTCCTCCTTACCATCTCAAATTAAAAAAAAAGCCTAACTTTGTCCATCAGTCTCTCCCTCTCAAACACATACTCGTTCAATTATCTGTCTCATCTTGTTTCCTTACATCAGCGCTCAATCTCCAAACAGCTTCCAGTTTCGATTTCTAATGATTTACAAGCTTTTTATATTAAATGCACCAGTTTGCTCCTTGCCCTTGAGGCTGAGGGCGGAGTGGACAAGGATAAGAGGTTGCCAGGAATCATGTTACTCCCAATTTATAGATATTTTGTTTTGTTATGTAAAATAAGGCATTGAATAAAATTCTGCTGAAATTTATTCCAATTTGTGAATTTTCATTATTCATGCTTGAAATTATTGTTTCTGTGCAAATTTTCTTGTTATTTTTATTTTTGGTGATGCGTTGAGCCCTCAATGTAAGAAGTTTGATAACAATTTTCCATTCTCAAACAGGGATATCACCTTAATAATTATTCAAATTCATACATTTTATCAGAAGCCGACTAAATACTACATTTTATGCTTCTTAATTTGTTTAAAATTTAATTTAATAAATTGACGAAAAGCATCTGGAATTTTACAATTCACTTCCTTAAATTTTTTTTTACTATACCACTGGACATCATGTTTTATCAAGTGAACCTTTAGCTTAAAAAGTTATAAAATTTATTTATACATAATTGCAGAAATATATTAATATAGCATATATTAGTAAATTATAACATATATTAGTATTTCCTCTAGAATAATAATTTAACAAATACCAATAAGTGTGTAATTACTATTTACTGTATTTTTTACAATTAGATAAAGTGAATGATCTATACAATTAAGTATTAAATTAATGCTTAGGTCATATTTAAAAGAACTATACCCTTCATCAAAGGGAATCTTTCTTTCTTTGGTTTGTTTTTTAATGTTCTAGATGCAGGAAGTAATGCTGACAATTTTATAAATAAAATATCAGTATTTTTGAAGAATTAAATGATTTAGATTGAAATTAAATTATTAAATCCTACAAGTTTCACAATCACAAAATATCTATGAAAATTACTTGCAATATAATACAAATTGTATTACCTTCATAAAAACAATTTTCTGTTACAATTAAGTTTGAAGTTGTTAAATAAACTGTGCATTGTCTACTAAGAAGTTTAGACATCAAACCAACATTAGGTTTAATTATTCAGCCATTTAATCCTGTCATTACATTACAAGAGAAAGTTACCAACAGTTTGAATCTTATAATTAACATGTGCATCTCCTTGCTATTCACAAATTTGCTTGAATGCTATAAAGGCATTTAGATTTAATGAAAAGACTGTTTTAAATTTTAACTCTCAGCACTGAGGAGAACTAACAATAGTTTCATAAAAATCATATCATAAATCTATGATTCCCTCAAAACCGTAAAACCACAACTTTAAAGCCTTAAGATAAGCCTTTTGTAAACAACTACCCCAAACACTTGTCATGTCTAGATCTTAGACTGGAGTATCTAAATAATCCTCTTTATCAGCCTCCAAACATTGTTTTGTTACTTTATAAACTATAAAAGTATTTTTTAGACATTATAGTGACAACCCAATAAACTAATAGAAACCTATAAATGCAATAAAAAATAAACTATATATGTACATATATTAATTAAGTGTTACCTTAAATTATAGAAATATAATGTCAATTAATCTTGATCATAAAAGACAAATCATTTAGAAAAAAAAAGTGAAAAATAAAAATATTGATTTTAATACTTTAATTTTTTTTAAATAATTTTTAAATAACTAACCTGTAGTTTAGTAATGTAAAAGTAATCTACCACCTGTTTGACCGCCAAATTGTTTTTATTGGTGTATTGTGGAATGCTAAGCGGAGAAAAGTTTCCGAAAGTGATTGTAAGTAGTATTTGATCGAACCCAAAACATTGGTAATAAGTTAGTGAATAGAAATAGTGCGTAGATAAAGTTCGTGTTGTTTTTTTCGTATTATCTTCCTGTGTAATCATTTTCGGAAACCCCAGTAAGTACGTATTTAGTTATATTGCTTATTTTGTTATGTTTAACTTTGATAAAAGGACAGAAAACAGTTGTAACACGCCTCCTAATATTGTTCTGACCCACCTTTTTCAATAAGCGAAAATGAGTTGGGTGTGGGACAGATGGTTTTAACATTATTGGGTAGGCGACTGAGTGACTCACTAATGAGTTTCAGTCAGATAAAACTCAGATAAACGATATTATATGTAAATTTCGTTAATGAGGGTGAATCACTGCAAGTATTTTCTCTTTTTGTTTCCCCTTTTTCCTCGTCTTTTTTGTTTTTATTTCCATAAAATTCAATTAAAAGACGCCTTCGTTGGTTACATTATCTCTTGGTTTAAGAGTACAATAGGCTGGGTGTTGTACGAGGTCATAGCAGGTCGTATCTCCATCAACCAAATGGAGATAATTATTTTCGTTTTGTAATTAATGCAATTACAATTAATAATAAAAAAAAAGAGTTTATTCAATTGCTGCATTTTTTAAAATTGTTTAGTGATATAAACACCATGAAATCATTATTTTGTAATATATATATTTTTAAACTTACCAATCGTGGTAGAAAAATTTCTTAAGGGAATTGAAAATAATTCCGCATTATAAAAAGTGATTCTATTCTTAAACTTTAATCTAAACTTGAAATTATATTATTTAATATTAAGCTATCTTACGCATATAAACGTTGCTTCAGACGAAGCCAAATGCATGTTAGTTGTTAAAAAAATTTGCTAAATAGATTTCATTCATTAAATTAAAATTCTTAAAGATTTTTTTTTCTAACCAAGCAAAATTTATGTGTAAGGTTAATTTCTTTTTAAGCAATGAGACAACTTTTTTAGTTAGCTTACATTTGACCACCATTGAATCTTAAAAGAGTAGCTCAGTTGATTAATAAAATTGACCTGTGATGTGAACGTCTTGAAGTGTTCTTATGTGAAATAAATTAGTTTGTCAGCAGTGATTGTAATTTAATTTATTAAGAGTTTATTATTTGTAAATTTTTAGAATATTAATTATGGTTTCGAATTAAGTAAGAGAGCCTTCATGACATATTAACTTGAAATTCAGATTAGAATGAAGTGATTTGGAGGTATAGGTAAGATTTAGTTGAATTGCTTGATAATTTTTTAAGTCCAAGAATTTTAGTCATAATGGATCAAATATTTGATTCCCATTCAATATTATAAAAGGTATTGTAACAGATAACATTTAGTTGGTACGTAGAATTCTATATTTTTACTTACCTATTGTTAGATGAATTTTATTGTTTATTAAAATGCAATAGATCTGGCAGCCATTAAAATAATACTTTAGCTAAATTATCATATTATGCTACGATATTCTTTTCCACTTTTACTTTTTGGTTTATTATTTTCAATAATAGACTTTTGGAATCGACCAAAGAAAAAAATTTTGTAACCTCCCCTCAAAATTTGAGGTTTTACGTTTCAAGATACGTAGAATCCAAATATCGAATAATAAAAATTTTATCCTCCTCATTTTATACTCTGCGTGTCCTAACCATCACAGCCTACTTGCATTGACACAGTTTTTTCTTTTCACTTCTAGTTCGGCACTCTCACGGCGATCATCTGGGGACAAGCTTCAAATTTCTTTTCCTTGGATGCCTACTGCTTAATTTTTTTTACTTGGACAGAATAGATATTTTTGAAATATTACTAAGTGGAAATAATAAACCATTGTGTAATAATTTGTAGCGTTTTTTTTATTGTAAAGGTATTTTCATATAGCCAGTTGAATATTTTTGTTACCAAAGTAAAAAACAAAACAAAAATACATCTGTTATGTATTACTAAAAGAGCCAGTTTACAAAAAAAAAAGGTAATACTATCGACAGGGACGGATTTACAACTAGGTCCGGCAATGGCGGATCTAGTTAGGAGACGCGAGGGGGGGAAGTGCGCAGGCCCCCCTGAAAGGTGAAAAAAAAATTCTTGAAAACTGTTTTATATTACATTTACAACATCGGCTTTTGTTCTTATCATAATTTAATTTTGATTGATTAATATGGATTTTAAAAAGCATTTAATGTTTTTAAGTTTGTAGGAGGGAGGGAGAGGATTGGAGGAGAGAAAATGGTACATAGGTGCGCCCCTCTCTCCCTCCTGCAAATAAGTGATATTATTATGCAATAAATTTAAAATTGTAATCATAAAAATTATTTTTTTGAGAAAAATTGTCGGGCTAACCTTCCCTCATCTTTCCGATGTTATGAAGAGGGAACGCCGAAAACTTGGGCCTAGTTTTAACTTTGGGCCAAACTATCCGCCCCTGATTGTCGAATTATGGCTCTTGCCAATGCATTTTCAGAGAATTTGTAGACCTATTCATAAGATACCACAAAAACTTTTACAGTAGTTTCTGTTCAAAGACTTTTTTTTTTAAATTATACTTATTTATTTAATTTTTTTAAAGACAAATAATTTCCGTATATACAAAATTTTTAAATATTTATAAAGGGTTAAGAGGCTTTTTGATTATGTCTAAAGCGTTAAAAATTAAGTTTGAGATTTTTGTTAAAAAAAATTAAATCTCTTGGTGAGAAACAGTCCTGTCCCCCATATGGAAGAATAAGATGGACGCCCATGCCTGGTTCTCGCCTGCTATCCATATATATTTCGATTTGGTTATTTTACACGTCTTATTTCAACTGTAATACCTACAACATTCACTTCTTGGTAGGTTTTTGCTACATGAAAAATTAAAATTTCATTTTATCCTAATATTGACGACTCCCATTTTATGACATCTGGAAACCATTAAGTGATTCAATGACTTTTGAGCAGTGAAATAAGGATTTTTAATATGTTATACCGTAATATTTGAAAAAGACAACACTATGGCTCTGTTTCATAATAAAGTACAAACACAAGTTGAAAGAATCATTTTTGGTGGTTACAGATAATAATAATTTAATTCCTTTTTTTTTATTTACTTTTTTTAATATAGCCATTTTAAATGTTATCGTTTTCAGCATTTCACAGGCGTAGTAAGTCATAGGCCGACTTGTATGTAGTTGTACTTTCGTATTTTATCATAAAACAGGGTGTGCCTATAAAGTAAAGTACAAGTTGTTAGATATTGTTAAAACATTATTAAAATGTTTAAACACGATAACATTTAAAGTAGTTATATTAAAAACCATTAAGTAAAAAAAAATGAATTAAATTATTATTATATAATGATGATAAGTATCCTGTAACCTCTAAACACGGAAATTTCCATTTGCACTTGTACTTAATAATGAAATTAAATATCCACTTGTAGTTTAATATGAAATATCCACTGAAACAAAGTACACAAAGATGACAGTTGAGAGGCAGAAATATGACATTTAGCACTGGAAGGAGCTGACGGAATTTTATAGAAATGACGGAATAGCTGGGAGCTGATTTTTTATTCAAAAGGTATGCATAATGTTTTTCGTGTGGTAGGCAGTTTCCAAGATATTGAGCATTGAATGAAAAATTTACGAAATTTTCAGGAATTTTGTTGAATAAAATAAACTTCCGGTCCTCTACAGAGGTCTTAAATTTATATTTAAAATGTCGATTCAAACAACATATCCAAAAATCTAGACTACCCGAACTTTTGCGTTTGTTTGCTTTTTTTTTTTTGCTTCGTTTCTTGAACCATATGCTTTATATGAACAATTAGAAAGCTAAAAACGTGAAAAAAAAGTTGAAGTTTGATTTTGATATGAATGACCTCTTAACGGTTAAACTGGGCACAATTGATTGATGTTGTTTTTACAAAGCAACAGATTTATTAATGATCTAGGCGGGAATCGATATCTTATTTATTTAAATTGATTATATTTTATCACACTTATTATGGTTGTGGAAGGGGGTAGGGTTATGTTTTTAATTCTTTTGACAAGTAAACGTATTCTTCGCTTCCCCTTGATTTCTTTATTTTTTTTAATAGATCCAAATGTGTTATGTTTAATAAAAAAAAATTTTTTCATTTGGTTTACTGCAATTTTATTTTCACATCACATTGTTACTTAATTTAAACTTTAATTTTGTAATATACAGCATAGCCGAATATTCACGTTTTGAAGATCATCTCGAGATCTTATACCTCTCTTAAAATTTTTAATTCAGATGTAAATTTCTTATTAGGGCCGAAATGAAACAGGAGGGAGGGGAGCAGAAGGCAAATGAGTATAGTTGAGTACTCTTGTCGAAAGCCCTTGGGAAAATCAAGCATGGTAGTTGGAGGGCATGTTGTTGGATTGGGTTTCAGCATCTCCCTTCCTAATACCTCCTGGAATTGCAACATGAATGATAATATCCATGAATAATTTTGGTTTGATCGTGGCGGAAAGTTGTGCTCGGGCATTTTCACGTGCTGATTACACCCCTTTATCCCTCCCCCCTCTTCCCCTGCTCATCCCCTACTGAAAACGAAATGGATTTAAATAATTTACCGGGTTGAGAATCGTTTTGAGTGCTTGTACGAATATTATTGACACTACCTTTTGTTTTTTGTAATTTATAATGACTATTTTATAGTACGCTTTTATTCCATGAATTTCTGGATTTATATCGTCTATAACCGGATTCTTCAAATGAAAAAATTTATCAGCTCACCTCACAGAATCCATTAAAGAAAATAATTAAGGGATAGAAAGAAAATTTGATGTAGTGAGTAAAGAATTGATAATATATATATATATATATATATATATATATATATATATATATATATATATATATATATATATATATATATATATAAATTCAGCCTGCGTATACTTGCGCTCGCAGAACTCGAAAAGTAGTTGGTCGATTTTTATGCGATTTTCACTACCATTTAGAGAATTTATTCTTAAAGTTTTATATGCATTGAATTTTTCGAAATGCTCCCCTTAAGGGTAGAAACGGGAAAAAAATCAGGTAATTTTGCAGTCGTTGTCATGGTAACTTCATACATGTGGAAGCAAGTTCACTACAAAAATATTTTAACAAGAGTGAAATTATTGTGCGAAAGCGTCATTTGTTAATTAAATCTTAGATTAAGGCTTTAGAAAATGCTCTGAGAATTCAAATTTCAACTTGAAAAATATTAAAGAAATTAGACAATCAAAAAAACAAATTGTTTTCTAATAATCTATAGTTGTATAAGCGATAAAATCACATTTATAATAGTACTAGCTTTACAATAAAAAAAAAAGTTTTTTTGTAAAAAAACATCTTCCCCATTTCTTTCCTTTCATTCCACATAACAACGGCAAGGAAGATAGGGTATTGAATTGAATGAGGTGTTTCCTTGGTGAATCTATGTTCGCTATAATACTTATATTAGAGCAATAAGAATGATGAAATGTGCAGTACATAATAATATGTGAAAAATCAAATAAAAATCAAAGTTAAACTTAAATCTTTTCATTCTTTTTTTGAAAGTTGTTTGTAAAAGTATTGCACAAATGAATGATGATTAGGAATGATAAGAACAATAGTTATATCTTCTGTTATTCACATTATCTTTTAAAAGTTTTTGAAATTTGGGAGGATATTTAACTCGCAATTTTTTTCAACGTCGTTCGGGTGGGTACAGCTGGTATAATATAAAGTTTAAATAATATAAAAGTTTATGAAAGCGAAATTATTTATTTATACTAAAAATGGTAGAAACTCAATAGGCTTGAAGGAACTATTCGCTACTGCTAATTTTTAATAAACTTTAAAAATAGCTGTCTCTCAAATTTGATTAAAATTAACTGTTTCTCATGCTATTGATTTGTATTTTAATGTTATAGAGAGTCGTGACTTATCTATAAAAAATAATTTGTATTAAAAAAACATTAATAGAAACGGCGATGATTTAGATAAGATGTAAGAAGGGATAAGCTTGAATACGCCAGAAAATTTCAGTATCTAATTAGTACTTTGTATTAATTGTATTTGTTATTGATTTTAAGATATCTCGTTCTTCTCTTCTCAGAAATCTCTCAAAATAATAATACACTACGTAGGAAGCGAATCCTTTCCTATTTTCTTAATTAAAACCTTTTTATTTTTATAGAAACGTTTTTTTTTTAATAATAAGGCTACTTACTTATCCGAGGATAAACCGACCTATTTCTAAAAATAATAAACAACATAAAATAATTATGTATGTATATTTTTGTAAACAACTGATTACTATTTGCTAAACCTGACCGGATTCGGAAGTGCTGTTTGTTTTGGTTAAATTTTGAAATCACTTTTTAAAGTTTCATGAACTGGGGTAGCTCAGTCGGTAAATCACTGAGCTGCGAATTCTGTGGCACGGGTTTGAGCCCAGCTGAAGTAGACAATTTATTCTCTGTTCTATCAGCCGTGGATCGACTTTGGGGTCGGGAGACCTTCCTGGGACACAATTGACTGAGAACCTGGCCCACATTGGTTTTGGAGAAAAAGCTGGCGGTTGAGTGTAGATGCTTGTTCATCTCCTTGTGTAACCGTCGTTCAAGAAACAGTACGTCCTAACCAAATACTCGACGTAAGTCCCTTCATAGGTTTTAGTGGTATTACAGGTTTTAATGTTTTACCATCAGCAGGGATATATTCTGCGTTAAAATATGACAGTTTCTCTACTAATACCTTTATTTATCAATAATATAAACACGACTTTTGTTTATTGTACACTTCCATCGATAACATGTCAATAACAATAATGTCACGTGATTTAAATCTTGGATAATTAATCCAGTGGAATTAATAGAATCTATAAGGATTATTTGGACATCCTAGGAGCATTAACTTATTAATCAAATAGATGGTCACGTTTCCTTTTAAGAATTCGTCATATCTATATATAAACTCGTAAATATGATGCCATGTCTGAAGAATATCCACAATTTTTGCGTGTTTGTCGAAAAAAAAAAATAGATATGACCTTCTAATTGAAATATACTGATTTTATTAATTTATTTGTAATAAATCCACACCTGCCTAATCTAAATGATTGACAACCAGTGGACTGTCTGTCAAAATGAAGAATACAGTGGTGGGTACGTCAGGCATACCAAGGCTTTATTCTTGGTATTATTGTCTATATTTCGTCGCTCCGATGCAGCGCATCTTTTGCTTACCGGGTCCTGAATATGACCAGTTGATGCAAAGATATACAAAATATAAACTATATGAGTCGTTTATTTCCAAAATTTGTTGCAAATGAAAATTTGTCAATGATGATTAGGTTTCATTTTGGAAATAAACTACTCATATGTAAATGTATAAAATAGCTTAATAAATTAAATAATGAACGAGCGGCAGAAGTTTGTGAAAAAGAGAGTGAAGGGAGGAAGTTTAAAAAAAGCGACAGTAATTTCCCCATCTATATCCTTTTTTTGTGAACGTGTTAGTAAAATTCTCAAAATATGATTTTTCTTGTACCTCTTTATGCTGATTAAGTAGGAGTCGATAGTCGTAGAATAAGTTATTTAGTAGCTGACGTGACGTTACTATCCAGTTCCAGTTACACGTCCAGAGTACAGTTCCCAGTTCCGATCTTCTGTTACCGCGCTGTCCACATTCCTCCAGGAGATATTTTCATCAGGAGGAACATCTGTTATTTAAAACTTATTCCGAAGCGAGTAACAACAGGCCCTTGTCCCCGTTATTCGCCGGCTTTATAAAGACGGGGACAATTTAATTGAATTGAATACCAGTTATAAAGCAGGCCCGGGACAAGTGTATCGGACGTTAATTTCGTTGTTAACATGGATGGGACATGTCGACGGAACCTTTGTTGTGTCAGCTATTGGTTCCTTCCATTAACTATAATTTAGGGTTCCTCTTGTTCTCTGGTCCTTGTTTTCCTAATCACCATATACCGGGATATTAATATTACTAAAATAAAGACCATTTTAAAACGATTCATCATAACTATTCAAAAATGGAAAAGTGTTGTTAATAAGCTGTAATAAATTTTAAAGGGATATTTTAGAAGCGTATTAAGGTCGAACATACAGGTTTTTCGAATGTAATCGATGTTATAAACATGTCAGATTGATCTACCTAAAGTGATGAACTGATTGCCGCTTTGAAATGATTTCCTGAATCAGTAAAGCCCTTTTGTTTTTATGTTTTTATGTATATCTGTTTCAATAACTGTTCGTCGATTTGCAGAGTCCCCGTGGATAAAAAACGTATTTTTGGCCATTGGTCTGTCTGCGTCATGATTATTTTTTGAACGTGTGAACTATTTCTATTCTGAATTTCAATTAATTGGATGTTTGGTTTTATATCGTAAATTATATTGATTGGATGGTTCCTTATCTAAAATTTAATTAATTATAATTAGAACTATGTAATTTGTTTTTTCTGGGGAAAATTGCGCTTAGGCCTCTCCAAATTTATTTCAGATTTCTCTGTCATGTTCTGATCGCTGCCAAAGACATCCCAGAAAATCTTCGATTTGCCTCGCCATCATGACCTCTCTTCTTTCTTTAATTAGATCCCTGTGGCTCTTTCAGTCCATCTCTCGGTGTCCATTCTTGTAATGACTACTGCTCATTTCAACTTCAGGTCCAGAAAGGCTATGAAGATGCCTCTTCTACCAGATTTCTTGCGTTATATTATTTACCTATTTTGTCTTGAATGTAGTCTACATACTGCATGTATGTACTGCATGTATAGTCTACATACTGAATTTAGTCTACATACTCTACATACTGCAACTTCATCGTTTCTTGAGTTGTTGCTTAAGTTTTTATTGTATATAAATTGTCCCACAGGGGAACATTGGCTGGAAGGATGGTTTTGCTACACATGATAGATGATTACGCTAACAACACGTATTCCCGTATGAATCCATTAATATAGCATGATAGTTTTTGAAAGCTGTCTTTAGTTTATGTGGCGCTGTACAAAAACACTGTCATTAGCTTCTAGATATAGGAGATAGAGGCGATATTTTTTTTTAAATTTAGATCATGATTTAAACGACACAGGCCAACTCCAATATTTCTTCCTCTTGCTATCCGCGCCGTTGCCAAATAGACGATAAGCCGAGATAAGATAGTTTTTGCTGCCTAGTGAAGGATAGTGGGAATAAAGACTTTAATAAAGAGCTGAGGGTGGGCGGCCGTATAAAAGCTGAAGGGTAGTGGTTTAATTTGCTCAATCTACAGGCAGCATCTTGATCCCGCTCCGAGATGGGAGCTCCTCAGCATGTAGCAGCGGGGAGCACGTAGCGCTCCCCGTGGGAACTCCTGTTACTTACCGCCGCTGCCCTTGTCTCCTCTCGTGTCCTTTGTCGCGGAAAATTTTCCTTAGGTCGGGATGATTGATGGCTGTGTACAGCTGTTACATTCTGGCGCATGCCATAAAATCCCAATGAGGTCTTTCACACCGTCTTGGAATATTTATTATTCAAGTAGAGGCCTATCGGCTTAGTAATTATGCACTGCTTCAGCTAATTACATTTATAGTTTTTTCGGGATTAAAATTAGGTACAATTTAAGCTTACGGGGTCCTAGCAAACACGCTACAGCCAGCTATCGATTCAGGTTGTCTGTCTACCCTTCGATTAATTGACCAGAGAGACGCTATTTTCCAGGACGGAACTTTTTTTTTCAACACTCCCATTTAGATTCATGGATAAAGTACTTGTTTGACTTGTAATCCAACAACGCTGGCGTTAACCTTGTTTTGAAAGTTGTTACTTAGGATTTCTGCTTTTATTAAATTGTTACTGCTGTATTTGTAGTTATTGCTTTCTACTGCTTAAGCGCTATGAATAATAAGCTGACCTATTCACATTCATACTGTATATGAAACATTAAAAAAAAAAAAAAAAAATTAAATCCATCCCTGCATATTTAAACGCCTGAAGACGATACCTTCCTCCCCGAAACAAACTGTCCCCTTCTCCCAATGTATTTGTTTAAAAAACAGTGGAGTTAAGCATGATCTGTTTAGTAGCAGACACTCGATTACGACGATGAAAATTTCCTCCGTTTTATCTTATTTATCACACAGATATTTGGTGATGGATAGTGATATAACCTATGAGGATTAAGATAGTTTAAAAAAAGTTTTGATGAAATTTTGAAAACTTGTAAGATAATATAATAAAATAATATGAGATCAATGACGTAATAAAGATTGAAGTCATTGTGCGTTGTTTAAACAAAAATATTTGTTAAAAATAATAAATGTTTATTTCCAGTTTTAGGGGAATCTAGAATTTTTTTTTTTACTCTTGTTGAGATCTCCACTGAGGGATATACTGAGGGGATTTCGTCATTTTTGAGCGTGAGAAGCAAGCGTTGGCAGCTTTGATCAACCCCAAGCTATATTAAAGTCCAGGCATTCTGTCAGGTATCTGCATAGATTGTTGAGATTGCCGCTGCACGAGGTAGATATTGCAATCGTAGATTTCCTCTCTCTTCCCTTGTGGAAGACATAAACAAAACAACAAGAACCTAAGATAGGGTTCAACAACACCTGCTCTATCGTACCAAAGTTACCTAACATTCTACATGTAATGACTTGTTAACTTTAATTAATGTATATATTGAAATGAGAACCAAAACCAAATGAAAACAGTAGGAATTCCTCCGTAACTGAGGAATTAAAACTGATTGTAATGGATTGTTAGTGGAAATATGGAAAATGTTGCCTTTTATAATTAATTTATACTTGTACAGAAGAGCTGTCAGTCTGCCGGAATAGGTAATTGATTATGAGGTTTGGTATGTTGCCGGTCAGGTGCAGATATCGTCGTTTTATTTTTATTACTATACTTTATTCTTTTTATGTTCCACTTGGATTCGTATACGGTGATATTCCTTACAGCTGAAGATTTAAAAACATTTACAAAATTTCGATGATGTCCTAACAATGCCATGATACTGTAAAAATTTTATTGAAGGTAATCAAACAGGCTCTCAATTTCTATAATGAGAACTTGTAATTTAAAAAGCCACCGTCCATGACCCTGAGGGGTAGGAACGATAAAAAATGAAATAAATTTCTTTACCATTTTTTAAAAATAATTTTTATATAAGTACAATTAAGTTTCTTATTTCAAAGAAATATTAATTATTACTATATACTATCTTCCATAATGATATTAATAAATTATATAATATTATTAATTATAATTATTTTATTGTGAAATATTTATTCAGATATTTTGTTGAAAATAGTTTTAAAGCCTCGTTTATTGCCAACTAAAATAAGAAATTATTCTCATTTTGGTTTTTCAAATCGTTCAGGAAACGTTTTTTTATTGCGGATCCTGAAAGTTACATAGATGATTTATTGTTTTCGCTACATTAAGAAATGTTACTTTGGTCATCTCTAGTGGTACGGTTTCGATTGTACTCTAAGCTAGTAAAAAACAATTTATGGATTCGATATGAATTAAACCATGATTCCTAGCTATTTTTCATTTGAAATTACTTCATTCAGTCATGACTAAGGAATTCTTAATTCTTTTTGTCATAGTCTGATCATAAATCTGTATGTAGTCATATTACACCATTGATCAATTTATAAACATATATTTATTTTTTTTTGTAGTTCTGGACAGAATCTTGTCATAGAATCAGTGATATATTTATGATATAAATTATTAATATCGTGTAATTGCGTATATTTAAAACAGGGCACGAGGTTAAAAAGTGCAATTCTTTTGTTGATAATAAATCCGAAAATCTCAGGATGAACGTATATTAAACAATTCTTATTGATTCATAAGCATTTTTTTCTGAAATAGAGATTGCCTAAAGAGTTATAGTGGGGCATCATTTCTGCATTTTAATATTTACGTATGAACAATAAATTTTTTTTCATCATAATAAACAAGCATTAAAGACTTTATAAAATTCATAGGGATGCAATGTTTTTATTTCAATGACTACTGCGGTGTTCTGATGAAGTGGTCAAACTACTCGTTCTCGAACTTTCGCTTGCATGGGCAATTTAAAAGAGAAGATCTTTCTTTAATTATTTTATGTAATAATCACAATCTAGTGCAGTCATGTTTCGGGGTTCTACCCCATTTTCATGACGTTTTTCTCAATCAATATATTTATTAATAACTAGCATAACTTTGTCCATATCATTATTTCGTCATATTTTTTTTACAATTATTATATAGTTCTTGAATAAAACCTGAGTCATTTTCAAAGCATCCTTGATGGAGATCTACATTCAGCTCCTTTTCAGTCTCCTCCGCATATTCATTGGCATGCCAACTATAGTTGGTAACATATATCTATAGCTTTTTTATACATTATTCTGTTTGGCTGTTCAAATTATTTGCCAAGAAAAGGTTGACGTTACTTTGCCAAGAGCCTATACTGTTTGATGTATTGTTGATGTTTATTCATATAAATAAATAAAGGTATTATTTGTATGTGCTTATAAGTTAGTAGTGTTTTGCTATTTATACCAGGTTGCATGTATAGTATAGTATATGTAGTAAATTTACTGTAGATGTTACTGCGCCCGTTAATTAACTGTAATAATGTTTAGACATTCAATTTTTTTTCCCCTCTGCTCTTAATGATCATAGTTCAGTTTCCTATACCAATAAGCCTTATCTATTCCTGCTGTTGACTTATATACAGATGCCCTTTTGTCAAGTCCTATTTATGTAGAGACCCACCCCCTTTCAACGCTTTCAAATTTAAATTCTTCTGGCATTGTCCCGTAAGGCAGGATTATTACAAGCTGTTGGAGGATGAAGAGATAAGATCCGAGATTTATACTTTATGCGGTAATGGATATCCTTATCTCATCTATCGATCTATTAGCTCCTTCGATAGCCCCGTTTAGATGAGACTGCGTCTCAACACTCCACTCTCGACAAAGCATGCATTTAATGTTATCTTTAATTTATGTTTGTACGTTGACTTCACCATCATTCTCATTTCGAAAATTGTGAAAATCAGCTTCTTATTTGTATCTTTGTCTTTTGAGTCTAAGAGATATATTTAACAAAAGATACACTAGTAGCTCATAAGTTTTTTTATATCCCAACAAATGTTTAAGTCGATTCAATTAATGCTTGATTCTTCTTACAAGCTACTCCGGTTTTAAATTATATCGTATTATTCATTGCTCATGCCTCATTAGAGTTGTAACTAATTGACTCATCCAACATTTTTGGGATATCATTTTGATGCTGAAGAGGTGAACAATGTATCCCCGAAACGTCTAAAAAATATATGCATTAAAACTATTGAGCTTTTATTGGTCTTGAGGCAAACTTGTGATGGTACCCGTATACTGTATTAGACAGCGCCTAACTCTTGAACGAAGACGCAATTTTCGGCTTATAAAAAAGATATTTAATTTTAATAGAGATGTTGAAACATTTAGAGTTTACGACAAACTATATCGCCTTGATCATATTCTATTGATTTTTAGAGTTTAAATAATAACATAAAATCGAAATATCTAATTGTAACGAAAGTTACATGAAATACATTTCTTTACTATTTTAACTTTGAAACATCCCTGTAATTTGCAATCATTGAAGGATTGTATATACTTTTTTTTCTCATCTATTTGCGGCATTTCGTTTGATGGTTTAAAATAGTGTTCCCGGAACCTATTAAGGATATTAATTATTAATATTAATTAATTATTTATTATTAAGGAAATTATTTTATTTGTTCAGTCTTTTATTTTATTGGTTAACTTGTGTAAAAAAAATACAATGTTTATTTGTTTTATAGGTAGTTACTTTGCAATGATTTTGGTGCTTTATCAAACGCAAAACAATATCAATACAACAAACACGTAAAAATATCTTAGGATGTTTATAATATATCACTTATTAGTCCAGGCGCAATAGTTTAAAAAAAATCAGTTTGGAAAAATAATTTTTCAATGGTCTTTCTCAACGTGGTAATTAGTAGAAAAGTAGTAGAAACAAATTGTATATGTTTTGAGATTAAATCGGTATGTTGCAGCACGGTGAGAAAAAAAGTCACAAAGTGCTGAAAAGTGTTTTTTTCTCGTTTAAGATGTTAAATTTTTTAAATTAATTTAATTGAATTAATAGCGTTTATATAGACTAAAAAAAAATGAGTTTTAAACAATTTATGCCGGTCAACTTTTCACAAACAAAAAATTAAAAACCATGGCGTTTTTTGACATTTTATTACAGGGTTGTCGCAGTAATTTGTTTTGGGGCTTAAATTGTGGCATATGTTAGGAACTGTCTATAAAAAACAAATTGTATGAAAAAAAACTTTTCCTGGAAAGTCGAAAAAAGTAAAAACAGATGTTTTCGAAAAAATGATCTGAACAAGAGCCAAAATGGTCGTAGAGCGATTTTTTTAAGCGCTATTTTTTCCCGAATAGTTTCTCTAAAGGGCTTTAGAAAAGAAGAGGGTTAATATGATGAAATATATGTGAGGTTCGATTTAATACCTAAAAAATACGTTTGAACATCGGGCTTTTTCTTGCTCCGGCAGCTAGAGGTCAGGTAGTGGCGGAGGGCAGCTCTTATAGAAATGATACTCTACTAGTTAAAAGCTCATATCATTGCAATTGCCCCTGTGGTAGTAACTCAAACATAATAAGTTTGTTGCAGCTAATGAGTTATATAATCGTTATATACAAAATAGAGAAGAAACAATTCCTCTGCTTTCTTGATCGTCCGAATCGTTTAATTCACATTTTTGGAAGACATAATAGAAAATAATTAATGGTGGGTGGTTTATAAAAAAATACATTTCTTTGAATGTCATTTGCTTGATATGAATTACTGCGATCATTAGTTCGGTTTAATGGCACGGGCTTCACTCTTTTTTCGACCCCTTTTCTTGTTTTGTTTTTTTCTAAAACGAGTTTTCTTCTATGCATTTATGTATTTCTCCTTTGTGTATTTCTCCTTATCTATTTTTATTGCCAAAAAAGTTTTATTCTAAAAGTTCAAGTAAAATCCTTTCGAGGAATTTCGAGATTCTTGCTGATCATTCCATTGGAGCGTTGCTTCCAACCAAAGAACCTTTATTAATGAATTACTCGGGCCATTTGTCCATTCTTCGATTCGAATTCCTAATATTATCCAATCCGTATTTAATTACATATTCATTCAAATGCACCTGTTAATTTAATAAGTAGAAAGCCCATTCGAGGCTTCATAAATATGACGAAACCCGAAGCCGAAAGTCGGTTCCAATTACATAAATTTCAATCCCACGTAACAAATACCCTCATGAGTTATACGCGCCCGACGGATGGACGAGTTTCTACGCTTTAAAAAAGTAGTAATAGATAATAAATATAGTCCAAATCCTGCTAGTTTACTTTCTAAAACGTGAGGAGATAAAGCTTTGGACAAAGAGGTATAAAGATGGAAGCGGTAGCTGATTTAAATCGGGTGCGGTGCCGGAATAGTAAGGAGAACTCCCGCTGTGGTGTCTCTATTAAGACTATCTGATGACGAGGAAGCCCGCCTGATATATTGTTCTGTCTCCCAGCATTACTGATAATATCTACTCCACCTCTAATCCAATTCTTTGATAGAGTCGTTCTCGGATAGTTATTAAATCAAATATTTAGATCTGGGTCTACCTGGTCGGAAAGGTGGTCGTTATCAATAAATTTCGTAACGTTTACAAGGTTTTAGTTGCCACTATATCATGTAACTACATGGTTTTACGTCCCAACTCATTTTAATTGATATGTCGCTATTGCTATTAATTAATATTAATATTAGTCCGACACATGCTGCAGCTGTACGCTGACACTGTAACTTAAAGTTCTGGGTATCTTGCAAGGGCGTACGGAGGAATTTCTTTTGTGGGGGGGCCGGTTCTAGAGAAATATCTGCGTAAGTTCGCCTTTATTCAAGACAATGTTTGAGTATCAGACGCAAATTTGAGTATGTTGGGTCTTTTTAGAGCAGAATTCAATTAAATGAGGATGATGAAGATTGTTTCTTGGAAACGGTTAATTTATTGTTTACCTATTTTATATTTAAATTTTCGAAACTAAGTTGCTATTTCCGTATTCAACGACGAGAATATAGTAGTTGAACTACTTCATTTTCCAAATTTACAGTCACTAAATTTACGAATGGACTAGGCATTTCATTTTGCACCAGCTTCATTTGTTCACCTTTACATCGCGTGGTTATGACTCTTTCGCCATAAGACTTCTAGCTGGTAAATAAGACTTCGTGAATTTCGACCAATTGGTCTCGCCCGCAGAAAAGTTCTGTTTTATGTTCTCGTGACGAGAACAGTAAAGTAGATCGTTGGAAGTCATGGCCGAGTATATGCTGCATCAATAGCAGCGAGGGTCATATATATTTCGAATCCTATGGAGATGAGCATTCAAATAGTAGTGGCCGGTTTGATCTGAAAGCCACAACCGACACGTGGCGAGGAAGGTCAAGTGAAACACGTTCACTTGGACTGAGGAGGGTAAAGGGTTCACTTTTTCCCTTCTGCAGATTGTTAGTGAACCGTATTGTTTAATTTTATCTCTCAAATATGTTCTTATGAAGCTTCTAGTTGCAACAAATCTATTCGGCGAGTGAAACAGGGACATCTGGGAGCCTGCATGGGCTAGAGCATCGACCCGATCATTTCTCTCGCCTCTTACGTGCGAAAGGATCCATTGCAGCGCCGCGGTTGTCTCCTTAAAGAGAAGTTCTTCCAGGAGTCGTTTTCCCTCTCGAACGTCAAAGGAATTTGTTTGGTCATTGTTGCATGAACTGACTATGGCAGCTTGCGAATTGCGAAGAATGACAGCTCTTATGAGAGTAAAACAGCACCAATTTCCCAATCAAATTTGCAAGGCTACCAGCAGGGGCAGCGATAGACCTCAACTGTCTCGTCTTGCTGCAATAGCTGATCCATCGGAGTATACCCACTCTTCTTCCGGAAATCGGGTGTGTACAGTCTCTAGTGCAATTGCTTTGAACTCGATGGGTGAAGCTAATTTCACCTGTCTCCAAAGAAACCAGTTTCATCTACGCATATATATACGAGGAAACTCGCATAGTGCAATTTATTTGATTTTACTGTTTATCAGGGTTTACTTGAGCTATGTAATTTACATTGTTAGATGAGTATGAATGGATAAATAATAATCTTAAATAATTTATTGCTATATGATAACATAATTTCTTTAGTAAATATGGATTACTTGGCTATAAGAATTAAAAAGAAAAATATTATTTTATCATTCTCCATCATGTCTAAGCTGCCTTCCGGTGTCATCTTATCTATTTTCTGGATAGCATTCCCCAAACTCTCTAGATGTTTATTTCCTCCTGTTCTAAATATATTATTTTATATTTCTGATTAACATTTCGTTTTGTTTTTGGTCCTAATACCACTCTGGAAATGCACCGACGATATGGAAGTGTTATTTGTTCTTAAACACGTGCTTACTTTAGGGCGCAAGATCGTACTAAATATCCACTTTCACTATCACCAAGTAGATAAAAAAAATGGATATTTTAGGATCGACATTCTGCAATCATCAAGTCATTCCTGGGATTGACGTCACAAGTGTAGATGATGTGTTTTGGACGGGTTAACGTCTTCGTCTAAAAATAAAATTTTGTTATTTGTCTGAGTGAATCGTCTATGAGTGACGTAAATGAAATAGTTGTTAAAAAATGCCATTTTATGCATATCTCAAGATTGAAGATTAAGATACATAAGCTTATATATCTATGTATTAATAAGATGGATATGTTATAAAAAATTTCACCAAACTGTAAAAGAAAATGGATTGTTAATTAATTCTTTACTGTGAAAAGAGTTTTACGTCAATTTTGATAATTTTTTTATATTAGATAGTACATAATATGTAGTACCAACAATAATATTTTAATATGTCTCGTTTGTTATTTTTTACTTTACCTTACCTATTATGAAATATATAGTAAGGGAGAGTATTGCGATCGTGAAAATTTTCGAATTCGAGTTTTCAATGGAACTAAATGTTTTAAGGTCCCCTGAGTCTAAATAACCAAGTATTGCAAAATGGTCTGTGTGTATTTGAACAGCCTAGCTCAATAACGAAAAACTGAAATTACGTATTTAAGGTAGGCACATGGATGCGCTATTGCAGCAACTTTTTCGTCAAAACCGACTAACCGAAAGTGCAACTTTATATTATCGATTTTACAATTTTCTTGAAAACGGCTCTTACGATTTCGATGAAACTTGCCTAAATTATTCTTCATAAAGCCCTTTAACTTTTCATACATGTAGTACATCACCGAGAAAATGCATGGAAAAAAGTTATGACTAAAAGAATATTTTATTTGCGCATAGCTTAAGAAGTTTTATGGTAAATTATGTATAGAATCGTATGAAAGGTAATTAAATTATCTAAAAAACAAAAAAGGATCATCAAAATAGGACCAGTATTAGCAAAGATACAGCGCATCGTTCTAACGAAGTGGCAATTATATCATGGATTACACAATTTTTTCGTAAATGACTCTAACGATTTTGATGAAACTTGGCTGTTTTCTTCTCCTCCTTAAAGCTCTTTAACATTTCATGTATGCATTATATCAACGAGAAAACGCAGGGAAAAAAGTTATGTTGAAAAGAATATTTTATTTGCGCTTAACTTAAAAAGCATGCATTTTATAGTAAATTATGTATAGGATTGTATGAAAGATAATTAAACTATCTAAACAAAAAAAGAATCATCAAAACCGGACCAATATTAGCAAAGATACAGCGCATCGGACTAACAGGAAGCGGCAAGTATATCATGGATTTTACAATTTTTTACAATTTTCTCGTTAACGGCTCTAACGATTTTGATGAAACTTGCCTAAATTATTCTTCATAAAGCCCTTTAACTTTTCATACATGTAGTACATCACCGAGAAAATGCATGGAAAAAAGTTATGACTAAAAGAATATTTTATTTGCGCATAGCTTAAGAAGTTTTATGGTAAATTATGTATAGAATCGTATGAAAGGTAATTAAATTATCTAAAAAACAAAAAAGGATCATCAAAATAGGACCAGTATTAGCAAAGATACAGCGCATCGTTCTAACGAAGTGGCAATTATATCATGGATTACACAATTTTTTCGTAAATGACTCTAACGATTTTGATGAAACTTGGCTGTTTTCTTCTCCTCCTTAAAGCTCTTTAACATTTCATGTATGCATTATATCAACGAGAAAACGCAGGGAAAAAAGTTATGTTGAAAAGAATATTTTATTTGCGCTTAACTTAAAAAGCATGCATTTTATAGTAAATTATGTATAGGATTGTATGAAAGATAATTAAACTATCTAAACAAAAAAAGAATCATCAAAACCGGACCAATATTAGCAAAGATACAGCGCATCGGACTAACAGGAAGCGGCAAGTATATCATGGATTTTACAATTTTTTACAATTTTCTCGTTAACGGCTCTAACGATTTTGATGAAAGTTGCCTAATGTCTTCTCCTTAAACCCCTTTAATTTTTTATGTATGCAGTATATAAAAGTGAAAATGCCGGAGAAAAAGTTATAGCGAAAAGAAAATTTTATTTGCACATAACTCAACAAGTATTTTATGAAATCATATGAAAGGTGATTAAATTCTCTAAAATAAAAAAGGAATCATCGAAATCGTACCGGAATTAACAAAATACAGCATATCTTATGAGGACTACAAGACCCTAGATGCAAGACCATGAGCGCATCCGAATGGAGACAGATGGGACCGAATCTCCTCCCTCCAATCTGCCATTTTGATGTCAACAATACGCTCTGTAATAATGTAATGTAAGAATACAAAAGTAGACTTTAACATAATAATTTCTACTTTTATATTATATAATGTAAATAAAATGTTTCCATATTTTCAACTTGACAAACTTGAAAAATATATAGGTAGTCTACTGAATTGTTGTACTAAAATTGCTGTTTTATTGTACTTATGTGGGAGAAGATGTGAAGAAGTGAATGCTGCTGAGTTTATTTCAAATATTGTTTATGTGAACTCTTTAAAATTATATTAAAATTAATTTATATTTTATTAAATTATATTAAATAATTGTTATAGGACGGTAAGGAAAAGCTGTGTGATGCGCTCACCGCACCAGATTTTTTTCTTTGTTGGACTTAATAAAAGTATATTTTATCGTCATTTTTTTAAAGTGTACAGCGAAAGTGGGTTTAATAAAATATTAATATAATTTTTTAATTTGTTGTCATTTTGTATATTTGTTGACCATGACTTTTTTTTTTTTTTTAGTGAGATCGTAAGGCTAATTTAGGCGTACCGTACCGACTCTGTTTTACGCCACAAAACACGAAAGAACTAAGTTCTTTGTCGGAGAAACCTAAATTCCACACCACACGTTTTGGCAAATCAGATGCCAGTTTTACGCCAATCCGAAAAAGACACCCCACTTCATTTATACGAAATAAAGGCTTAATAAAAGGAGAAGTTTTCCTGAAACTGGGATATCTGCAGCCCTTAAGGAGGCTGAGAAAATCATTCAGCATTAAAGAGCGATTCTGAAATAAAATAATACTTTTCGCTATTGGTCCCACCGAAAATGTGTACATTATTCTTTCACTTGGAATTTTTTTGAAATTTGTTCATCGTATTCATTTCTCATGAGTCTGCATATATTTATGAATTCATGGAATCATGTTGATGATTGATTCTTCCTGAAATAAGTAGGTTATTTTAAGTTTCATGATTAGGACTGTGGGATGTTTCCAATGATTAATATAGCTCTATTAGCTTCTCTGTTACACCAATATTAGTTAATGATACTTATATGGCCACACGAATTCAGGTTATGGTGATGATGAACAGCTCTATTACCCTTTTATGATTGATGCCTTAGTTATTAAGCTAGATGCAATCGTCTACTGTTGCTAGGAATCTTATGTTTGAGAGGAAGATCTTTGGCAACATATTTAAAAGGATACAAGTCGTCTTCAATTGGAGAAGTAGGCCAAACGAGGAGGTGTACGAAGAATTAATGTATTGGGCTATATGCGGAAAGACGTGTAATGCGGTTAATCAAGTCAGGGTTAATCAAGTGTTGGGCTTACCACGTTACCTGAAAGATGCTAGAGGTGATCCATACGAGTTTGCTGGCTGGGAGGCTCTGCAGGAGGCAACTGGACGTCCAAGACAGGAACAGGAACAAATACAGTGTTAAGTCAACCATTCACGGTCCTACATGTAGGACTACATTAGATATTGGACTACCCTTGGACTGTGAATGGGGGTAGTGGACTACAGAGAACGTTTTCATGATCGGATCTCTTGTAAGATCGTGAGTGGACGAATGAATCCAACTAAAGTTGGACTACAACGTAGTCCTACTTAGTTGGACCGTGAATGGGCATACACCAAGCCTGGCAAAGACTTATTGAGGAAGTTAAGGACCACATCGATCTATAATACACAGCCATAAATAGGTTTTTTTTTAATAACAATTAACTGATAAGACAAAATGGCGGTGTACTAAAATTTGATTTGATTTTTATTTTATTTATCAAGAAATCAGACCAGTGGGTCCGATATCGACCGCCTGAAGGTCTGTGGTTAAGTAGTTACTACCTTCTTACGCCTGCCACAATCCATCGACATGATAAGAGTAAAGTACCTTAAGAAAACTAGCAACGACACTTATTGATATCAAGAAGCTCGACTTTGTTGCTTAAGACTCTATAGCCTTAGAGTCGAGTAAGTTTAATTAATCTTTACGTTTCGTGCAGAACCCGGTCATGATGGTTCTGCTGTACTTGGTCCGCTTCGGGGACAGGAGATCCGACTGCTTGTCTCCCGAAGTCCCAGGGGAACGGGCAACCAACTTACTTTACCATAATGCTCTTCGATAAAACCTCACTTTACAGCATTTTGTTTTTTAAATTATAACATAGTTATACTCTAATTAATACATTATTTATTAATACTTTCAACAGCAAAATTAATATACTGCTACAAAAAAAAAATTAACTCTTAAAGATTAGTAAAGTGAAGGTCTTCCTCTTTTATATTTTATTGAAACAGTAACAACATAGTGCTCAACGTTTCGATGTCTTACCTTATCTTCAGGATATTCTGCTTAAAAGTCTTTTATAGATTACATGTTACAAATCTTAATACAGCTATTACTCCTTGTTCCGCCCTGCCATTCCGTAACGTTATTTTACCGTATTTTAATTTTCATACTAGTGTCAATAATTACTAAATAACTAACTAATAATCTTTCAGTAATAAACTCAAATTTGAAAAAAAATATTAATTAAAATGTAAAGAACGGTCCTATGAAGGCCTCCCTCCCCCTTGCTTGTGTTCCTCAGGCAACGTTATGAACAATGCTCATTATTATTTATCATTCCTGAACGAAGAGCGGGTAACCAGCTAGTAATTTATATTACTGTTGTTTGTGCATTGTTTGAATGACAGTAGATGAGTAGCCATATCATCCCATTCCAAAGTGCACTCGAAGAATGGAATGGCTTAATGGAATTCGAAAACATATATATTTACACAATTATTAATATCCTCTATTCATTGTCCCTCTCCACCTACCCCCTTTCCCTCCCTTTTTATATGATTTGAATTTACTTTATTTCGGAGTGGCAATTTTTATGCCTTATCCCAAGCGATAAAGCCTTTTCACATGGCACTTGCGATTAAATATGGAATCTCATGCAGTTGAAAGACGTATTAATGCTTGGATATTGGAATTATCTATCGTGTTTGTAAATATGATAGTAAGAATCCTATTACAGATAATATTTAGAGAGAGACTAAGGTATTTGTCATGTTTTTATTCTGATTTCAATCGCAGTGTTTTCTAACTTCATAGAGATGGTGAATTTACTACCGTAATTACATAAGCACGCGGTTAACCATTGGTAATTGAAGAAATAAATTTAAATTAGGAAATTTAAGATCTTCACAAATATTTCAGCGCATATTAAATTATGGAATCTCATTATTGCTTAATAATTATGGAGTGCAATAATTATGGAAATTATTGCTTAATTCAGACAATAGACTATATTTGTCAAATAAATCATGCAAGTATGTTTCGATTTAGACCAAACAAGAGATGATAAGATAGTTTTCATGTTCACTTTTTGAATTCCTTTGTATGCTTGTTTTCGTAATTGATATCTCTTCATTTTTAGCTTTTGATTAAATAATGGCATCTAATTATACAAATCAAACTGCAATTCTTAGTAATGAAATAACGATGATTGTTTGCCATAAAAAATACATTTGAATTCCCTTTTTGTGAAGTTATTTTATGTTTTAACTCCATTTTTATATATTAGGGGTACCTAAATGTTTTTTAGAAATTGATATAAATAAATTTATAAAAAACGAAACAGAAATATTTGAGAAAAAGACAAACTTTGCAGAAATTCGCTAGTATTAAAATAGAAAAAAAGAAGACGTATCTCTGTTTTGTTTTTTGTTTATGTTAAAAATTAAAACAGGCCAATTGGACACCAATATATCTTTTATTCAAATATTGGCAATGTTTCGACCATCTTGAGCCATTTTTTTTTCTAAAGAAAAGTTTTACTGATAATATTTTTACTTTTAATTATATATTAAAAGTAAAAAGGTTGATACAGTATAAGCTAATAGGGTTTGTTACGTATTGCAGTTCTTTAAGGCTATTATTTGCGCTTTTATGCTTTACGAGAGTTAATTAATCTTCTGACACCTTTTTCAAATTCTTCCCAGATTTATTCTACTGGATTTAAGTCCTATTTCAAAATTTGGATTTCCGTCGTCACCTTATACTTACCGGAGTGGGAGTGTCAAGGTTCATTTCTCGTGACCACCACGAAATAAATATTAACTGACCCAGGTGGGAATCGAAACCACAATCAACCATTGTCCCAAAGTACACGCCCATCACGTCCTCACCAAACATTGTCTAGTTATTAATTTCATGAAAGCAAAGTTAGTTGCACTAAACTCCCTTTTTCAAGATCATTTAATTTCGAATCCTGAATTTTCTGTTTAACAATATGCTTGTTTGCCAATGACCGAATTTTCGAAGCGGTTTATGTTCCACACTCAAAGAACGCTTATGGAGTTCAAATCATCTGTTATCGTCAGTTATTCTTCACATCAGAGTAATTTATATCGTGCAGCCCACTAAAACATAATGAGGTCATCAAAAGTATTTATAAGACTAACCATTAGACTGCTCATGTATAAGACCCAATTACCGAGGAGGCTTGTAATAAATCTATTTGACATGTGTCAGGGAGGTTACAATGGAAGTCACACGGTGAAGTAGTCCCTTCAATGAAGATTATACACTCGTCATTTTATTTTTCTCTTTGATGGACAGTTGATAAAAATCTTATCATTAGTTTATCATCGTTCACTGTCAGAGGGATTGTTCTCAGCCATCGAATTTAGGGCTGCCACTGGTCCTCCCTGAAATTTATATAGTAAGTTGCTAAATGGAGTGGATACATTATGTTACAACATTTTGTGTATTGATGTCTTGAAGATGCATAAAGAATAAAGACCTCTTTATCACCCAAAATTAAATAACTAAACAATCATTGAGGAACATCCTCTGGAATGCCTTGCTTATATTTCAAATATTAATGTATTCTGCATATCACTCATGATTTTGGAATCTCACGAGTCTTTGTCCTGATAATATTCTTGTGAGAAACTGCAAGAGGAGCCTCCAAATTGGTTTATAAAAAGAGAATTAGTACAAGATGCAGTACCAAGAGGCCATACTAAGAAAATCTTGAGGCATTTCGGTTAGTACCTAATCTGATAACGCAAAAATTGACTAGTGAACATTCCATCCAAAGCTTCTTCCTCCTCTAGTTCTTTAGATGGCTTGTTCATTTCCTGATATTCATCTATTGATTACGATATATTCGACATATCCTTAAAATGGATGTTTTCCGATTTCCTTTGATGTAAGACATCTTGGAACTCTTACATTGGTCTCATTCTTTACTCCTACTTCTTGATCCACGGCGTCCTGGAAGAAGTATTTCGAATCAATCTGTTTGCTGTCTTAAATTGATTAATTATGAACGGTTTTCCAAGTGGATTCGATTTAAACATTGCAGCAAATGAAACCTCTTTACTATTTATATATATTTTCAAGTGACTTATTTCGTGTTTTAGTTTTCTATGTTTTTTTCCCCTTGGAAGTAATCTGTGTATGCTATTGACGGTAATTGTTCATATTATTAATTGTTTTTCATGAATACAGGAAGCGGAGTATTTCCTTGCAAGGTGTATCAACATCCGCAGTTGCTGAAGGATAACTTCACAAATAAGCTATCCTGTTCCGAACAATAAATGACACCGAAGCCCCTTATGAAAGCAGCCATTACACAATGACAGTAAACAAGGGCTCGTTGTAAGGGCGAAGGGAGCAAACACTTGGGCTCTAGAGACCTCTGCCTTATTAAACAAGAATTACCATTTCAAAATTTCGGGCCTTCCCACCACTCCTTTATTATTCCATCATCTGTATCTGTCAGTCTAGGAAATGAATATTTTAAATTGGAAAGCCACGTTTAGGGTCGCAGATGAGACTCAATGCTGCAGATTTAACGCGGTTGCCGGTAGTTAGCCTCACTCAGCAATACGATTGCAGTTGGACAAGATTAAACTTTGCGGTCCTTCTTTTTAACATACGGCATACTGTCCTACAATATTCTTAATCAATGTTCCGCTTATCCCTCTCGAATAGATCCGCTACCTAAAACTTGGATTTGACAAATGACTTGACTCGGAATCCGTAATATCGCATTTCCAGAATGGAAGAGGCACAACTCAGTATTTTTAAGGTTAGAATGTTAATAATTGGACCCCAATCATTCTATAGAGCAGCCAGCCCTCGAATATACCAAACCATCAAATATCAAATATTACCAATAGACGTAATAAGTGATCTACCAGTAAGATCAAGGCCCGCTCACCTGGCCAAGATGTCCGACAACTTTTGGGGACACCGATCCTTAGCTGGGCCTGGCTAAAACAAGCATTTTTGGATTAAAAGAATCAAAATTATGTGGCAAAAATATTGAAATGGTACCTATAATGGATGTGATCAGTTAAATAAAATGAATTTCGAATGCTATTTACGATACATGATATTATTTCTTGAAACCCGGAGTTAAAGCTGTCTGGGAACCCGACATTTCTATGGGCCCCTCCGAATAACATGTGTTAGAGGAAACATCGTGGAGGCTTATATGTAGAACTTAACTTGTGCCTAATGTTCATTCTAACAAAAACAAATTTTTTGAGTTGTTCTCTTTCTTCTCGTTCTCGTTAGCTGAAATGACGATAAAATGTCCAACAATTTCGACTTCTTCAATATTTACTCGATAAATCTAAACATTCAAATCATTGCTCCCTCATTTACCGTACGAAATTACACTTATTAGAAACACATTGTTTTAGAAGAAAATGCTTATTCTAAAAGTTTAGGTGAAAACCTTTCAGCGGAATTTCGATATTTATTGTGCAGACTAAGAGAAATTGTATTAAGGAAGAAATCGGTCGTATTTGCCTCGAATAATTTTTTTTCTAAAAATATTTAAGAGAAAAACAAAATATCTTTAAAAATCTTCAGCCTTGGTTGCCTTGGACATACATCATACATTTTTATTTATTTTTGTTTCTATTATGGCGTTCATTTACGTATCTATTGCTATAAATAAATAAGTGTTGTCTGCTGTTGGCCTTTCCTCTCATGGCCTGTGACCAAGAGTGGAATACTTTATGGATGTATGAGTAATAATTTTCAATAAACGCGTTATTATTATTATTATAATGTATCATCATGAGCAAATTGTCATATGATAAAATAATGTTCAAACGTCCGCAAGTATATGCAATATTTGTAGGAAGTAGGAGGATCAATTTTTTTTATTTTTTTATTCATTTTCCTTCTGTCCAAACCCTTTTTTTTTTCTTTTTCTTTCCCCTCCCTGACCATTTCTGGCATACAGGTTTTCGGCAGCAGTAGGGTGTTACGTACGAAATATAATGCTGCCAATAAAACTGAGCTTTATTTACTATTTTTAATGTTCATAATTTAAGGATATCTTTAATTATGGGAACAATTACTGTACACCTTTTACTGTACCCTTCTCACTGTGTTGAAGATTAAGGCAGTGCTTTAGAAGGGTCATTATCAATATTATCATTAAGATCTGCAACTCTTTACGATTTAGACATTTGCAATGTCTAAGTGGCATACTTAAGTGGTTTCCATTTTATTCTCCTCTATCTCTCGCATCTCCTCTGTGTTTCCTGGTGTGAAGAGGGCCAAAGAAGAGAAACTAGAGTTCCTCTTCTTTGTTTGAACCGAATATTTTAGGGAATACTTTATTTTTTAAAACCTTTTTTCATCCCTTGGCCTGAGAAGACATGTATCTCACTCTTAACGAACTGAATAGCTTTGCGACAAAGAAACAACATTTTTTTTTTGTGTACTTGTGATTTTAACAATAAATTGACATGTACATTCGATCTTCAATTTTTATGGATTGCAATTATAAGTTTTCTAGTTTTTACGAATTGTTTCGTCAAAAAAATATCTAAAATATCCCTTATACGATGACATTCCTAACCTTTACATCTCTTCGTTAGTGATAAGAAGTTTATTAGCTATAAAGAAGTTCAGCAGGGATGTCATTGCTGG
This sequence comes from Rhaphigaster nebulosa, assembly GCA_948150685.1. Classification (NCBI taxonomy): domain Eukaryota; kingdom Metazoa; phylum Arthropoda; class Insecta; order Hemiptera; family Pentatomidae; genus Rhaphigaster; species Rhaphigaster nebulosa. The sequence goes on along the minus strand of OX411309.1, from coordinate 85,523,539 downwards.
ATATTCTACCTAACCGGCAGTCTTCCTCCACGACCAGTGACCTCAAATAAAAATTCTATTCCGCAATAATTAAAAAAAAAAGAAAAGTGCTTAGCGATTGATGATTCCGATTGCAAGAACAGCCAAGAGTGTGCAGTTCTAAAATGGCCAATTGCCACAGTGACGATTCCAGCCAGCGCAGCTATTCAGAAATGCCACCGCGGGTTCGACACACGCTTCAGAAACAGGTTATAAATTTTAGCGTCGGTTTAAGTTAGGGATGTTTATTGAGGGGAATGGTAAGGTGCGGAACACCCAGGTGTTCTTAACGAGTTCATTTCAGGGCGCCAGTCACCGCAGTGGTGTCGCAGCCGCTCCCCGATTTATGGTTATTGAAACCAGTTTTAGAGCAGCTACTTCGGGGAAAATATATACATTTCTTTTTTGTTGGGGCGGCCTCTTCTGCTTCTGCTAATTAAGCGGAAGGGGAGCCATGGAAATTTCTCACTTTTTTTTAGGCGATCTATAGGTCTATGGTCCCTGATGAATTCATCAGTCTTCTCCTCTTCATTCCAGCCCTGACGAAGCCCCTTTCTCATTTTGTAATTATCGGAAATAAGACAGCTTTTGATCTAAATTAAATTGATGTATATAAAAAAGATTAATTTTTCCGATTAAAAAATATTTTTATCCGTTGCAAGTTAAGTATATAATTATATTTTGTGGTATGTTGTGAATAAACATCTTCCTCTTATATTAATTTTTCTTTCCAAAGAGTTTAACAAGTTATGTGATAGTGAAAAGATCAGTTTTAATATTCGTTGTATTAGAAGATTTAAAATCTTAGAAACATGCATTATATAGAATAGAATATAAAAATAAACTTTAGTCTGGGTCTAGGTCCCTTGAGAATAACAAATATGTGCAAGTAAAACAGAAAACAATTTCTGGCCAAAGACTACATTAATAAAAGTCAATTTATATTTACAATAATCTCAATTATAACATATAAGTAATAAAAAAAACATTCTTCTTGTCAAAAAATAAACATAATTGTACTGACAACAAAAAAAATGAAGATAAAAAACAAAAAAGAAAGAAAAACGAGTAAAATTAAAATATAAAAATAATGAAACGATCCAGAGTTAAAACGCCAAAAATAATTATTCACAACTAAACAGAATTTCATGATTGGAGGATATAAAAAATATAATAATAATGAATTGATTCAAAGAGTTGAAACTTTGTATGATAATTGAAATAAATATTTCCTACTAATCAAGATATTAATCTTGAATTAAAATTTCATGATTGGACAGCGTCTTTTTGGGATGTGAATAAGATTGGCGAATATTAGAATGGAGGGAATTCCAAAAGGTAGTGGAGCGGGCAAGAAAGGAACGTTCGAATGTATCGGTTATGTGGGAGGGAGTATAGAGTAGGGATGATTATCTATTGATGATTATCTGCAACAATTTATTTATATTTATAATATTGTCTATTTTATTTCAATTTGGTGAGTGATTGATGCTTATTTGTTTTGGTAATCATAAACTCTTGAGTTTATTTGAAGGGTTAGGAGAAAAGACCTGGATTCTATTTCATAATAAAGTACGAAAGCACAATTGCGAGTAGACCTATGATTTACTATGCATATGACAAACTGTACATGTTTGGCCTGTGAGAACGTATCCACTGCCTTCACCATGTTTGCCCCATTGCCAGTGACAATTGTTGTTACTTTTTCATTTGAGATGTTAAAATGTCGGCACACATCTTCCAAAACATGAGATATGTATCGGGATGTATGTCTGTCTGTGAGTTCTCGAAGTTCCAGGAACACTGAGGACATTTCATCATTTGTTTCTAAAATAAAATGAACAGTGACACCAATTAAAATTTTCATCTGTTGGGACTCCGTTCATATGTCACAAGTCAATGTCACTGAATTTACTTCATTCAAATGTTTTTGAATAAAAGAGCGCAGTTTTGAGTATTTTTCATTCAATAATTTTTAATGTATTTCTGGAAGGTATCTTATATAAAGGGGCTAGAATGTTAACCAAGCTGAGAAAACCTTTCTTTTCAACTGTATAGAATGGCAGAGTATCCTTACAGATAAAATATAAAATAACATCATTAATTTTTCTTTGTCGTTCGTCTCCCTCTTCAAATGATGCGATATTTTGGAAATTCTTATATCAGAAGCTTTTGATGGAGGAATTATTTCATTTCCTTCATTTAGAAGTAAATGGTGTTGCAGAAAACCTGACCCTAATGGAGACGAAAAAACTTGCGAATGGAAAGATTTGAGGTTTGACTGCAGGTTTGTTGTGTTTCCCGATGTCCGAAATATTTTGTGACAATATTTGCACTCCGCACTTTTACTGTCTCTCCATTTAAAATGTTTCCACACTTCAGTTTTTGGTGGCGAAATTTTAGTTTATATTTTCACTTTAATCACCACACTAACAACAGCAATGAACAACAGGTTAGTGACCGTTAGTGACGCCTATGAGTTAAAGCAGTAAGGAAGTTACAACAGCTCAAAGACAGCGTCTTAGATTGATTAAATAATTAAGCTATAATGTTAAGTACAGCTCACGGATAACATTAAAAATATGATAAAGAATCAAAATTAAAAATTAAAATAAAATAATAAAGTTTAAAATATCAATATCACCGATATATCGGTGTAAAATATCGATATCATCGATATATCGGGTGTTAGGATAACGATATAATATATCGGTTTTTCAATTCCGATATATCGATATATAGCGTTTCGATATTCCAACCCTAGTATAGAGGTCATAAATGCGTGATCTTGTTTTCTGTGATTCGACAGTAATACATACTTCTTATATACAAGTATGTAAGAAAATTGTAATTATATATTTTAGATTTGGATCATAATGCCAATTGTAACTATTTAGAAAAAAAAAATCATCTTGTTATATTTGTTAGATGTATTATTTTAAAATTTATTTATCATGCATTTCTTTATTTTTCAAATTGTATTATTATTTTGTTTCATTCATTTTTATTTTTATTGTAGCTGGTATTATTTGTTTTGTTGCATAGGTTTTTTCTCACTTTTTCTGTTGTTTTTTTAAATTAAATTTGTATATATCGTAGGTCCCATGTTAAACTTACGAATTTGAAGATATGGTTTTTTTGTTTTTGTTATTTTTCGATAGCATTTCGGCTGATAAAACTACGAATCTGTTACAGCATTAGAAAGTGCTGAAATCGCAATTGCATTTTTACGAAAAATGCCTGAAAACCTGAAGCTTCCATGTTAAAGTAATGAATATGCGTATTATTACCAAGGTAAAACAACAATTACTATGAGATAAAAAAAAATACAACACGAACAAAAAAAAATTAAATAATCGAAATCGGCACTTAAACACAGAAGAATGTAACATTTGTTTGCTCTCCTGGAATGTGATTTTCACATTCGCAAGTTTACCGTGGGAACGACGATATGATATATATTACCGATTCATAGTCATTCATGCATGAGTTGTTATTGGATTCTATCCAATAAATGTAGTAACTCATACTATTTGTCTTGCAGGTTACTATAATTTATTGAAAATAAAGACTTTACAAAAAAAAAAAAAAAAAAAAATCTGGTTAACATTTGTTTAAATTTAATTTAAAAAAATAGACAAAATATTATTATATATAGATAAAAATGGAAGAAATCAAGGAAGACCCCGAAACGTTGAGAAAAATGTGATGTGAGATAAAGAAAAAATTAATATAGGAGATACTTAATCATTGAAGAATTATTTAGACGACTTATTTTTATGTTTTTTACCTAATTAGTTATTTTTGTTCATATGAACAACCTAAACGAGCTGTGAAGTACGGAAGTGCAATGCATATTAAGTGCGAGGAAGTTATAATACAGACAACAAACAAGCTCCACCAAGGCTGTGTTGGGAAATTATAAACTTGTTATCCAATTGCATAATGTTCGGCAACTTTAGTCTGGATGATTCGCTTGTGTTATCTGCGTCTGATTTTAATCCCGTAAGGAGTTGCAAGGTTATAAATCATCGAAGGGCCCATAATAGAACACGTTGACCTTTTTTATTTAATATAAAATATAATTTTCATCAATCAGTCTATTAGTTGGCAGTTTATGAATAATTGGCACCCGAGTTCATGAGTCAACATTGACTGGCTTGTGGTTGATGTCTTTGATCTGAGGATGAATTCGTTTTAATGTGCATTTTCCAAAAATGGAAGATAGATTATTCATTGCGTCATTGTTGTGAACTATGTTTCTAGCAAGAGGCACATATATATATTACAAATTTTTTGATTTGAGCATTCGTCTGCACACTAAAATTAAATATTAATTCATGTTTTAACTTTATCTTTATCTTCTTTTTATTATTATTCTCGACTTGGCGAGCCTTCTGTGGGCATTTTAACAATTCACAGTATTTTTGAGTTGACAAAGGGGGGAGGAGGGTATGGTCTCGTACAAGAGATACACCTAACGACTCATAATGTTTATAATTATGGAATAATTTTAAATAAATAAATAAATAATGATTATAAATTAAACAAAACAGATAAATACAATAATCATGATAGAATGAAAATATTTGATGTGGACACCTCATGATTTCCTTGTACTCCTATTAAACTATAAATCGGTCTGTGTCTCAAAATATAATCCTGAATCTCCATTTGTTTGCAAATTCCGAAGATAGCAGTATCTGAAAAATGACACTTGGCGTCCCGAAGTCTATTGGCGTCAGTTACTTGTGACGATGCGTACTGCGTATTACACTTTTCTAAAGTCAAAAAAAAAAAAAAAAAAAAAAAAAAAATAGAACCCGAATACATCTTTCAGTAAAGTACCACTTCCGATTTTCCAATTTTGACCAAAATCTATTACCTTATCTGTATTGACATAAAAGTTTTATATTCCAAATTAGAGAAGTTACGCATTTAATATAATTTTTTATGGAAGTTCAATAAGTCTTTCAAGTAAAGTTCCATTTCCGTTTTGCCAAATTCTAGTATGCTATTTATATTAATATATAAGTCTTATAAAACAAATTTGAGAACTTCTGCATTATATTTTAATATATTTTTTTATGAAAATCTATTATGACCTTCAAGTTAAGTACCACTTCCAGTGATCATGAAGTGACCAAAAAGGAACGTGCACAAGATATTACTGCAAACACAAATTTTGTAAAATTTCAACTTTCTATGGCTAACCGTTTTTGAGTTATACGAAAGGGATTACGAGAAGGTATGTTCTGACTTGAGGATGAAACTATTCAAAATGGATTTAGCGATGGCCAAAATGAATATTTCCGTTGAAATCTGAAAACTGAAAATTTTTACGATTACAATACTTCCTTTATTGCGTACAAGAAAGTAAAAAATAGTACTAATTATAGGCAACATAATACGACGGAGACAAAAAGAGAGAGAAAAATAAATTAGTAAAAAAAAAAAATAAAGAATATAAAACAAAAATTATATTAGTAATGGAATATATATATATATATATATATATATATATATATATATATATAATATTTATAATTGTTATTTTTTTTTTATTTCATAGCCCCAAGTGGTGTTGATTTCATAGGTTGGTAGAGTGGTTTGTATCTGTTTTACTGCATAAGATGCATTTTAAGAGGCGTCTGAGGAGAGGATATATGTAGGATTCGCGGGGAGTTACACGTTTAACGGTTCTAGTGATGGGGCTCACTAGTATTAGTTGTTTGTCAGTCCAGTTAATTGTCTTCATTCTAGTCTTAGGCTGTTTATATGTGATTGCCACCCCTTTGACTTTGGCGTGCGCCCCTCCCTGGAAGTTGGAAAACATAATTATTTTCTTGAAAACTGTTTTCTATTAAATCTACAACAGGGACTTTTATTGATATCAAAATTGAATTGTGATTGATTAATTTGAATTTTAATTCGTGAACTAATGTTTTTAATATTTTAAAGTTTCTAGAAGGGGGAGGGAGGATTGGAGGTAAAGCCCTGTTATATATGTGCACCATCCTCCCTCTTCCCCCCTCCCCCCTCGTCAGAAAATTCCTGAATCCGCCACTATTGGGGTCAGAATCCTGAATAGTGGGTTCTGATAAAATAATAATAGATTTCACCAGAGATAATCTTGCATTAGTCTGGGTTTCAGTCTACGGCATGAAATTGTACTTCCTATGTTGAATGCTATTTACTGCACCTTATAATAATTAACTGATGGTAACTGGGAATTTAGTGAAGTGTGTTTTTAAGAAATTCGTCTGCTGTTTCAACTTGTAGCTCACGATGCTGCTGGCTGTTTCTTACAAACCACGGGACATCTACTGCAATTATCAGAACTTTATTTTTAATAATTTTGTATTTTTTTCCGTACCTTACATGAGTACCCACCCTTAATAATGCCTGGAGTTTAAGATAATGAGAGTAATGGCCTTAATATTGTTTTATAAATAAGAATAGTTACATCTGGTTTTAGATTGGGTTTTCTGTTGAATGAACAGCATTGCCAGCTTTTCGTAGGTCTGGGTTAGTTTAACATTGATAAGGCGACGATGAAGATGAAGTATCTTTCTTAATGAATCTTACGAATGCCTTTTGACCGAGATGTCACTCATCCCTAACTCATTGAAAAACTATTCAAACTATATCTTAATTTTGTCTATTCACGCTTCCTTTATCACTCCAAGATGGCATTATAATTAAGTTCCTCTACACTTTCCGTTCCATCTTCATCATCTACCTACCTCCAATTTCTTTTAGAAAAAAAGTAAGTTTATGTACCTAATGTTATTAGATTAGTTAAACATGGTTAAATATGTTCGTTAGGATAAACAAATAGAAATAAAATTTGAATGAAAAATTGTTTGCAATAAAATAAATTAATAAATAAAAAATATTCAATCATTCGGTAGTTCTCAATATGATTTTCTTTCATTTATTTGTTTGTTAATTTTTGGAAATTAAGTCCATTGTTTGTAACATTTTCTTGCCATGAGATATTACGTATATCTTGGAAACAATACTTTAGATAATTGATAAGAAGCCTATCTAATTTATATTAGCTTTTTCTTTTAACCCAACCGACTTAAAAAAAAAGAAGGAGACTCCCAATTCTAATTTTTATTATTATTTTCTTCATCTATTTGGTTAATTAATATTTTGGTATATTAAAAAAAAAAATTGTTGTTTTTAAATTTGTTTACTCATAACTTTTTCGGATTGCGTTTCTTTTTAAATTACTGTAGCTGTTGGTCTCTTTTAAATATCACAAAACAGGTACGACTTAAGATAGGACAATTTGGATAGAATCAGTCCTCTGACGGTATGAAAATTTCTGGGAATTCCTCTAATTTCAATTTAAAGACCATTTATGATCAAAATAGAGAAAGTAAATATTATCTTCGCATGTACAAATACGCTTCAAAGATGACATTGTTTACACTTTGAAAATTTGCTACACCTTTTTAATTTCAAGCTTTCTGATTCTCAGAAATTTCGTAAATAGCGGATAAAAAAATTGTGATATAAAATCAATTCATCTAATGGAGGAAACGATGTAATCTTATCAACATAAAATAAATAAAAATAAAATGGAACAGAAAAAACAATCGGTCATGTATAATTTTGGCTGTAGATTAATTTGTACTTTATTAATAGCTCTTACTACGGAGAAGATCCACAGTATAAGCACTTGAAACTATATGGATATTGTAAGTAACTTTTTATCTTCATTCGATTAATTACAAAATAAAAATAAGAGATGGTCTGTCATGTATATGTTTATCAATAGACCTATGTTCTATGGGAATTTTTTATTTTGAAAACCATTATTTTAGTTAATACTTTTTCGTTCCAAGTTCCAACTTTTTCGTCAGTTCCCCTTTACTTAGTTCAAGATTCAGGGATCATTGGATGGCCGAAAAATGATTAATAGTTGATTCTTATGTGAATGTGTAATGGTGGGAGAGAGGGAGGGGAAAAACTAGAAATATACTGTGGGCGCATTATTACTTGGCCTATTATTTCACAGCAATTCTTCTTTTTCAATAGTTTAGTTAATATATAAAATTAATTTGGTAGACATGCGAGAAAAAGAGTAAACCCTTCTGATCAGGGCCAGAACTAGGGGGGCCGAGAGGCAGAATTATAGGGCGGCAAATGCCTTGTGAAATTTTATTTTTAGATTAATTAGAAAATATTTGTTTAGGATTTTTTTAAAAAAATTATTTTTGACCTTAATTCGGTCAATAAAATGAATTAATGATATTTCTTTGGAAATATACTTATTACCTAAAGTACTGTTATAAAAATGATGACTTAAAATGGGTGGTAAAAAAAGGGGCGGCAAAATTAAGGTTGTCCTGGCAAAAGCCCTATTTTCGTTTCTGCTTCTGATGACACAGCTCAAAACAGCATTAGTAGAGATAAAAGGTATGGAAAGAAAAGAAGTCATGTAGAGAAAAATATTAGGAGTATGCCAATTGTTATATTTAAATATATTTATATTTGTTAGTTACAGATTGGGTATATTTGTGTATGCATCACTACTATATATTATTAAGGTAGTATAGATCCCTTTTTCAAATATCAATTTGAGTCTGTTTACAAAAACTTTTAATGAGTGGGAAATTATATTTTGTTTCCATGTCCAACCCTAAAGGTAACTGTTAAGTATGAATACTACATATAGAAAACGGAATAGCTGAATCTAATTGCCTTACTGCTAAATTGAGGACATGTTTTCCAGTAGGATAAGCTAATTACTTATTAAGTATGAACTATAACTTCAACATACTCATTACAAACTATGTAGATTCACCAAATCTGTATGTTAACTAAACTTTTTGGTAATATTATATTGTTTACACTACTAAATATGTTTCCCTAATATCGCTTATACTTCTAATGTAGTAGGATTGATTATAATGCGAGAGTTCTCGCTCGGGTATACTAGTTTATATATATATATATATATATATATATATATATATATAACAAAATTTCCTTGTCGGTTCCCTCTAAGGATGTATTCAATCTTGACTGCATTTGCCATGCAAATAATTTATAATATTATAGTACCATTCATATATTATGATATTAATTTGACCACTAAGAATGTTTAAGTATCGTCATGATGAACTTTTCTCAGCCTGCGTTTGATTCGAGATTTGATTTATTAAGGGTTTTGTTTTGAGCCTTAAAATATCATGCAGGCTTAGCCCGCTTCATAATATACATCCGGCATTTCAAGTTGTCTCTTCTTCATTTTTACGCCAGTTGTTTAAGCTCTAAGATAATAGATAAATGATTAAAAACATAAAAAATAAATTTGATTACGTTGATCTAATCCCTGACAAGGGATCCTCAACGTTTAGCTGGATCCACAAGCAAAAACGATCCTGTTACCCACCGCTGTGCTGGCCACATCACCATCCTGTTCTTTACTGATCCGACCACCAGTGTGTTCCGAATATTATACTGCCATCTTCTATATAAAGTATTATAATATAATGTACGTGTGGCCCCGAGCAGGCTGGCTTCGAAGCTCAGGAATGTTAGGAATGCAGTTAGAGTTATTGGAGTACACATTGTCGGCTGACGTAAGTTATCAATTTGATGTTGACAGCGGAAGGAAGGCATTCGCCCATTATTGTTACATTTTCTTTTACTCGCTAATCTCCTCAAATGCTTTAGCTGATAACGTGAAGCATTTCGCGTTCTTTTTACACCCACCTATGATAACTAGTTCGTCAGTATAGCATGATCGAAAATGCCTCAAATTCCTTCATGCGCAATCCATCATATATACTTAAAAACATAGCAAATATTACAGTTAAGTAGCAATTTTCATCTTGTCATAATTGCAGTATATATCATATATCGCAATAAGACAACAATCCTCGAACATTAATCCTCGAAGATTAAGTGTTTCGAAGGCTACTACGCTTCAACAATTGGTCGCAGCTTAAAGTACGAACCTTTAAGTTAGAATAGGTGTATAAGTCTTAGACCAGAATGGAAAAATGATTTTTTACCGTTTTTATTTTAGTCAACAAATAAATATGGATAACAACAAATAAAATGTCCGAAAATAACCCAATTTATTAGAGATTGGTTTAGTAAATGAGAGAAATGTAGAAATCAAGTTTCAATGAAAGATTTCCTTGATAAAACAATCTTATGTTAAATATTTTGTAGTATGGATCTTTACATTTAGGCTTTGACGCAATTTAAACTCCAATCTTGCAAATACTGTCAAATAACTTTTACCCTTCGTCATAAACCCATGATATACCCTAATAATATCGTTCCGCTTATCCCTGCTGAAGAGATCCGCTACCTAGGATACTATCTTGAAAGGCCTCGTACATGGATTCCTCATACAAGATTGAAGCAAGGAACTGTTCGTAAGTTCCGATTATTCCAACATTTACTTGACAAATGCTCCAAACTTCCAAGACATTAGAAAAAGCTCATATAGTAAATTTTATTAAGTTCATATAATTTTTAATGACCATTATCAGGGCTATTTTGACGGAATTGTGTTTTGGGATTCCACGACTCTAAGAACCTCAGTATTCTATTTGTTGCAGATTTGGTCCGAAACATATATATATAGGCAAGTATTCACCTTAATGTCTATAATCGCCAAATTGGAACAAGTTTCAAGGATAAGAATGCGACTTGGATCAAATATTAGCAAAAAGATTGCTATACATTTATGTTACTATTAATATATGTTTTTCGTACATTTCGGGTGAGAGGTATATATCCACCAGCATACGCTGTAGGTTTTATGTGTATGGAAATACATAAGTGGGTTTGTTTAGTATGGAATGTTTGTATATATATATATATATATATATATATATATATATATATATATATATATATATATATATATATATATATATATATATCCATACCCATACAAAACCATTATGCCTATAACCTTTTTTTATTCCTGACAACCCTCCGAGGCGTCTGAAAAGAGGTGGTCACGGTACCTCTTAACGTAGAATAATCATTAAAGCAATTACAATGGATAGTTTTTTCTCAAGTAAGTTCTTTTCTATAGTTTTGTAATATAATCAGTATATACACATTTACTTGTAGCTTTGCTACAGTTGTAAATTTCAATAAATAAATTTAAAAAATCAAATCTCATAACAATTTATGACCGGGAAGTCATGAATTTTTTATACTTATTTAAGAGTTTCATTTTGAATTATGTTTATACTCCAGAGTAGACCAGGAAATAGAACCCGGATCAAAGACTACCCGACATTTGCAACCACAAGCCTTAAACAGAACAATAAACGACAATTGATATGTTTTCCACGTTATTTTTCTCCTTCGACCTACATAGGGGAGTCAATAAAACTTTTATTGTTTTAAAGCCGTTATTAAAAGGATGCATCCAATGCACCAGACTAATAAAATACCTCATTACTGATACAGCCACGTTATTTTTCAATATTAATGAGCTAGTAAAAAACATCTTTTCAACTAGCTCATCAATACTGAAAAATTACAAGCATCCCGGCGACAATAAATATCTCTATTAAAACTGATATTAAGAATTGGACTATATATTTTATGACTAGGAATCAATTTTTATAGGTAGCATTAATTTGGAATTTCGGCACGTAACAAAGATTAAATGGTTCATTTGCGCCACTCTTATGTTTATGCAAAATAAACCACCCTAAGCTTTCGTTTGAATGTTAAACGTATTTTTAGATCGAAACTAATTTAGGACTTGGAGGGGGTTGCCAGATTAAGAAATAGTACCTCTAGGTTTTTTTTAAAATGTGTGATACTTGTTATCTGTTTTCTAAGAATAAACTTAGTTAATTCAGTTTCAGATCTTTTCCATCTTTAGTTTTTGAGTTATAAATTTAAAAAAAAACCAAAGTTGGTTGTTTTTTTTTTGACATGTTTTGAATAATTTAAAAACATATAGCTCCAAAACTGTTTACTCTATAAAGCTCAAAACAGTGTCATTATTTTAAGAATTACATGTATCTTGATTTATCCAAACCAATCTTAAAATTATTTTTTCAAAAACTCAAAATCGAAATTTTAATTATATTTGAAAAAAATACATAGTACATATATATATATATATATATATATATATATATATATATACATTTGGCCAGTTAATCTAGATCTTTCAGTCACCGCGGTTGGAAGTAAGCGTTTGAAAGTTGGAAATGGTTTTAATATTTTCATTCGATAATAGTAACTTAAGTTTGCTCTGTTGTATGTGGTGAGTAAGGCGGGGGGAGGGAGGGAGGAGAGGAGGAGAGAAGGGGAAGGGCGGGGGAAACCCCCAAATTTTCGAACTTTTTTTATCGGTTTTTGGTCTATAACATTTAAACGCGGCTGGAGATACACAGTTAACGCCATATTTTAAACTATTAAATTTACTTTTCAAATAATCATTAAACAAACAAGAGTTTTTAAGCTGCTTACCATACCCGATATTATTCGTGAGCCACTGATTGGCGAATGAGCTTTAACAAAACTATTATTTTTTTTTACATGCCTTCATAAATTATTGTATTAAAATTTGGAACGTGATAAAGTAATTAAACTTGATATTCCTTGCAATCCATTAACAGTGATGTTAGGTACTGTATTTAATGAGTCATATTTATTTTTATTTCCTTTTAATACTTAGGTAATAAATAGTTCCTTCTGGTTATAAAATCTTAGAATGTATTTATTGCTGACATCGAAGCTATGTAAGAAAATATACCCTAGTCTTATTTATGCATCCTATCATTAATAACAAAGGCCAAAAAACTTTAAAAGGCGATCTTTATAGATTTTTATGGGCTGAATATAATAGTTTTCCGTAGGTTTCAGGCTCATCAAACATCCTAACTTTTTAAACTCCTGTAACATGTTAGCTACAATAGAAACATACTCTGGGTCTTTTTCATTTCCCAAGAACTTTGTAACGACTTGCTTGAATGATACCCATGCTTCTTTCTCATTTAAGGCCATTTTGAATTCAAAGTTAACATCAAACATCATTTTTCTATTATCAGGTCCGACAAAGACGCCTTCTTTTAGGTTAGCTTCTGAAAGGCGTGGAAACTTTTGGCAGAGATACTTAAAATATGGTCAATCTGTAGGCAAGGCTTTACAAATTATTTCATGAGGCCTAACTTTATATGTAGGTCTTCCTTTTTCAGGAAGACTGAAAGCTGTTCAATTCTTTAAAAATCGCTTAATTTAATAAATTTAACTATAAAATGTGAAGAAAATGTGGGTTATACAGGTTTTTTAATATCATATTTGGAGTCAGCACTCTAAAAACTATAGGAATTAGGTATTTTCAGTACAAATTTTTTTTCATCGTTGGCCTGTGAGCTGTTCAATTCTTTAAAAATCGCTTAATTTAATAAATTTAACTATAAAATGTGAAGAAAATGTGGGTGATACAGCTTTTTTAATATCATCTTTGGATTCAGCACTCTAAAAACTATAGGAATAAGGTATTTTCAGTACAAAATTTCTTTCATCGTTGGCCTGTGAAGCTGTCCAATTCTTTAAAAATCGCTTAATTTAATAAATTTAACTATAAAATGTGGGTGATACAGCTTTTTTAATATCATATTTGGATTCAGCACTCTAAAAACTATAGGAATAAGGTATTTTCAGTACAAAATTTTTTTCATCGTTGGCCTGTGTAATACTTTTTTGATGTTTTCCCATTCAGCCTTAAGCGGCCTACACACATGGGAACAACGGTTCGCCAACAACGGTTCGGCGAACCAAGTTCCCACGTGTGTAGGGCCGACGAACAACCGTTTCGAAGTTTTTTCTTTGTTCATATAGTGTGTAGATAGCCACGAACCGAACTTCGGTTTGCAGAACCGTTGTTCGCGTACCAATGTTCCCATCAGGCCTTTGAAAGAAATAGTTCTTCACTTAATTACCTCGCCTTTATCGATTTTTATTGATTCTAAATCACAATTATACAACATTCTTCGATTAGAGATTATATTTTTAATCTTTGATGTTGAGGGCGAGGATTAGGGCACTTCATACGTGACAGTATTTTAACTGAACGATCACCCTTTAAACTTTATACTTGCTGGCCTTCATAAAATAAAAAAAGTTATTTATTTTATAAGAAATATTTTATTAAAAAATCACTGTTATTGTGTGATCTTATATCGATGATAAACTTCACAGATGTAAGTAAAATTTGGTTTTTACAGCACAAATTAAAAAATTGTTGGATAATATCTACTATAAATTATATAACTGTTTGGAACTAGTGATATAATAATGCCAAAGTATCCTAATATACAAAAAACAAAACAAAGAAAATTAATAAATAAGGAATTACTGGTTGCTAAAAAAAAATCAAAATATTTTTACTCGAAACTATGAAATTTGTACTTACAGCATCTGTGAAGTTGACTATCGTTATGGTCGAGTAGAAAAACAGTTATTTAACCTTTGTTCTTGGACAGGAATCCAGTTTTTTGTGTCTCCTGAAAACTGATAATTTTTAATTTTTGGTAACGAACCCTTTTCGAAAATCGCAATTTATATATATGTATACACAAACACACACACATATGTGTGTGTGTGTGTGTGTGTGTGTATATATATATATATATATATATATATATATATATATATATGCTCTATTAATTAAATATACTACCAATTGTAACATATAAATATTATAAATTTTCTATTCTAACAATTTTTTAAATATTTTTTCATTTTTGCCATCAAGAAATTCTGCTAATTTTGATAAGCAAATTAAAGATCCCATTTTACTTTCTCAAAATTTTGTAATTTATTAAATCTTTTTCTATTAGCTCGATAATGACAGGTAGGTACATTTCTTATTATGAGCAAAAGTCATTGATTTTTTTTTTTTTTAAACTAAAGCATATAAAATATACTTATAGTTTATACAAAAAAACATTTTATATGCTTTATAAAGTGCTTGAAGTGGTAATAGTTCATAAAGTAATATTTTTCTTTTCGTGTTTATGATTTGTTTTAGTAATTTATTTATTTTCTTTGATTCAATAGGTATTGGTTAATTTAATATTCCTATAACATTATTAAACAAATAATTAATTATTAATGATTAATAATCACTGATACATAACATCGGTATTTGTCTGGATTGTTTTTGCGGATGTTGTTTTTTCACATTTTTTTTTTTTTTTAATGATGCACATGTAAATGATATAACAAATCTAACAATGAATGTTTATCATTTTGGAATAATATTTGCTATGCTTAATATTTACCCGCGTTTAATTAGAATATATTAGCGAAAGGAATGCGGTTTCGTCTCTTGCCTCTGATATCTAAACCATGGGCCATATGTTTGTATGTCTATGTTGGAGATAATACCATAAAGGCTCGTCTAAACAGGAAATATGAGTGCAAATAAATTTATACCGTTTCTTCCCCAAGGGCAAATACTCAAGCACCTGTTTGCTTTCTGATAATGGTATATAAGTATACATCAACCGTGATGAATGGGTTGTTAATTAAATATGTCAAGCACTAAGCATCTTACGAAATGCTTTGTTCGTTTCTTAGAGCAATTCAACTATCTTACGATCTCTAAAGTAAAATTTCTTTTTGATATCACCATCCCTTATGGTGTATTGTTGTATTAGTTTGCGAAGTTTTGATTGTTTTAATTCAATCTGGTAAAATTTCGACAATGCTAAACGATGGAAATATGGTTTAAGAAATACAATCAATAATTAAGAACAAAAATAAAGGATTATGAATATAGTGAGCATGCCAGCTTTATTTACAGGCAAGACGTGATAGCTTATTTTTTAAAAATAAATTGTAACGGTATTTTCTCAGCGTGATAATTTGGAAAAAAATAGTAGAAACAAATTTCATATGTTTTAGATAAAATAGGTTTGCTACATATGTAACAAAAAAATCTGGTGCGGTGCGTGCATCACACAACTTTCCCTTACCGCCCTATAATAATTATCGTTTTAATATAATTCTAAAGAGTTCACATAAACAATACTTGAAATAAACTCAGCAGCATTCAATTCTTCTCCCACTTAAGTATAATAAAATAGTTTTTAAAACAATTTTAGTACAACAATTCTGTACACTACCTCTATATCTTAAATTTGTCAAGTTGCAAATATATTTTAAAAGTTGCTGGTTTAATTTCTATGGAAACATTTTCTTTCCATTAAATAATGTGAAAGTAGAAATTATTAAGTTAATTTCCGTTTTTGCATTCTTAAATTACTTTTTTACAGAGCGTAATGTTTACAACAGATTGGCGGATTGGTGGGAGGAGGTCCGGTCGCTTCTATCTCCTTTCGGATGCGCTTGGTTATCCATCTATTTTATGCTCCTCATAAAATACACTGTATCTTTGCTAATACTTGTCCGATTTTGATAATTTTTTTTTTAGATACTTAAATAACCTTTCATATAATTCTGTACATAATTTACTATAAATTGCATATTTTTTAAGCCATGCGAAAATGAAATATTCTTCTCTTCATAACTTTTTTTCCTGCATTTTCTCGGTGATTTACTAAATAAATGAAAAGATAAAGGCCTTTATGAAGAATAATTTAGCCAAGTTTCATCAAAATCGTTAGAGCCGTTTTCGAGAAAATTGTAAAAAAGTGTAAAATCCATGATATAATAGCTATTTCCGGTTAGTCCGATGCGCTGTATCTTTACTATTATTGGTCCGATTTTGATGATTCTTTTATTCTTTTTTAGATGATTTAATTACCTTTCATACAAGTCTATAGATAAATTACCATAAATTGCACGCTTTTGAAGTTATGCGTAAATAAAATATTCTTTTCATAATAACTTTTTTCCCTGCAATTCCTCGGTGATATACCATATACATGAAAAGTTAAATGTCTTTATGAAGAATAATTTAGGCAAGTTTAATCAAAATCGTTAGAGCCGTTTTCGAGAAAATTGTAAAAATGTGTAAAATCGATTATATAAAGTGGCACTTCCGGTTAGTCGATTTTGACGAAAATGTTGCTGTAACATCACATGCATGTGCTAAACTTAAATATGTAATTTCAGTATCGTACAGCTTTCCGTTTTTGAGCTAGACTGATCATATACACACAGACACACAGACCATTTTGCGAGACTTGGTCATTTGGACTTGGGGGACCTTAAAACATGTATTTCCGTTGAAAACTCGAATTCGAAAATTTTCACGATCGCAATACTTCCCCTTACTATATACTTCGTTTATAGGTAAGGGAAAGTAAAAAATCATAAAGGTGCCGAAAAATACCTTTTTTTAACAAAAAAATTTGTTTGAGAAAAATAAAAAATAGGACGTAATAGCGTTTAAAAATTCAAATCGGCCTACAGCTTTTCGAAAAAATAATTAAAAACCGCGAAATATGGCCATTTTTGGTCTTTTTTTTACAGGACTTTTAATTATCGCAGGGACTTGTTTTGGAACTTAAATTGTGGTTTTTGTTTGTGCCTCTCTATCAAAAAAAAATGTATGCAAAAATAATAATAACTTTTCTCGGAAATTGAGAAAATGTAAAAACAGGTGATCTCGAAAAAATATTTGAACAAGGAACAAAATGGCTCTGGGACTATTTTAATCATGTTGCTACATACTGATTTTATATTAAACATATAAAATTTGTTTCTACTATTTTTCTTCTAATTATCACATTGAGAAATTCTCGTGACAATTTATTTAAAAAAATGATAACATTTACTCTATCGCGCCTGGACTATTTATTATGATTGTGAGGCAACCAGGGACAATGCCACAACAATTTATTGGAGGGAGCAAAATCTTAAATTTTCCAACAATTTTTGACCTGATATCCCAACTACATTAAATATTTTAATTTTCCTAAATATATTATAAAATATTATAATTTTCCCATTCTCTTAAGGATTTGAACTTTCCACTTATATTACGTGTTGAAATTGTTGACACCTAACAATAATAATTTTTTTAATAATTTAAACATTGTATCGATTAAAATCCAACTTTTTAATTCGAAAGTTATTCATTGGTATTAGTTTTAAATATCAATAACTTTTTGAGTAAAATATTTTAACATGAAAGGAAATTGCATGAAGTTAAAGCTCGCACCTAGAAACAACGATGAAAGACAATAGAAATCACATGAAGTTAAAAGTCACAGCCTAGAAACAACGATGAAAGATAAAGGAACTTGCATGAAGTTAAAACTCATCATCTCGGAATATTTTGATAATGACAATGGATTCGATAAAGTACCTGCATAAAAAATATATTTCATATTGAATTAATCTCAAAAATTTTAAATACAAAAATTTGAAGTTTCAATTTTATTTTATTGTTTTATAATTTATATGTGCAACTGCATTGAAACACAATAAGCAAATTTAATGTTGTTTTTCTCGAGTTGCATGGATCTTGAATTAAGGTTTGCATTATCGATGATACAGAGATCCCTGGACAATTGTCTTTTGAGAAAATAGATTGCACGAGTGGATAGAACGTGTTTTGCTGAACCCCAAAGTTTTGCTTGTTATATATATCCAGATAGGTCTACTAAATTTGAAAAGAAGATTATGTCTTGGCATTGTGCGCATATATATGTTATAGATAAGTCGCTTGTTTCGTAAGTTAAGCGAGGATCTGTAGTCCAGAAAAAGAGATAAAATAAAAATTAGATTGCATTCAGTATGCAATTAAAAGTAAAATATGATAAGGATCTGTTCCATTACCGAGACTCTAGAATGTTCCAATCAACTCAATATGATCGGACCAGATTATGCAAGGAATCACGTTAACGACGACATGGATACTTCTTGTTACTGAGAGGGCTTTTACACAATTACCATTACTAAACTTAGCACAAATTTTATAATAATGGGGGAAAAATCAAACCTAATAAAAATAAACTTCAGTTCACCACCGACATGTTGAAATATTTGTTTACAAACGTACCAAATAACTGAACCTGATTCTGCTATATGCTAAAATAAATAATACCTATGCTGTAGGAAGATTGGACAGAACGGTATTGAACATTGTACTCAATCCAACACTGGATTTATTCTTCCATGCTTGTTGAACTAATGTGGTACAAAGAGGTTATAAAATCAGTACATGGGTACTGCACAAAGACAGAAGCAAAGACAATGTAAAAAAAGGAAATATTTGCATATTCGGCGGCCAAAAAGAGACTTCATTGAAACTTTATCATATAGTAATACAGCACCGTATCGTCAAATGTCTCGATGTAGCTCACCGATCGATGGAGTTATGAATCGATTATCCTGAGATTTGTGGTTTACATTTAATAAACATTTGCTATACATTTTTTTTTTTTTACTGAAACAAGAAACTGAAGTGCATATCGTCCATATTTGGCGCAGGACAAATTCTTTCAAACTTTTCAGAAAAAACACTAGCGTTATCTAACACGAGTAGTAGTAGTATCTAATAAAGTTTTTGAAAATCTTTAATAGCAACACGAATATTAAAAATGGACTCGAGGAATTTATCACCTCTTAGCCGAAGTAGGTGATATCATAACCAACTGCTGCTGAAAGAGGTAAAGGAGTGATGGAATGGACGTAGAGATGTCAGTATTTTATAATACATATATTTTTTAAGTAAAACGATTTAAAAGTAACTTTTGTAGATCCAGAAACCCAAATCCCGAAACTTGGGCTGGTTTCTTAACCATATGTCCCTCGAATAACCACATCGCTCACCCAAACTCTTTCCACAATAGGGTATTGTTGAATATTTCTTGTCATTCGAATTCCTTAATCCGCCAGCGAATAAATAAAAATTGCAAATATATTCTACCTCAACCATTCATTGGGGCTAACAAACATAAACATTTATTGAATCTATTTGAGCTGCACAATTAACATTTCAGAATGCCATGACGCCTTTCCAGCATCACGGCCCTCGGGATGTTTCGAATTCCACATTTTCATCTGTACAAACAGGACAGTGACGTTCGAGCCCGGCTGCAGCAGGAAACGGCATGACAAAATGGAAGGAATTCTTGTCTCGAAGGTGCTTTCCTTTTTTTTTTTTTCTTTTTTTTTTTTAAGAAAAATTCTTATATCAACGTTTCATCAGATATTTGTGAGTATATGTAACAAAATTGGCTTCTTTGTGTTTTCCATAATATTTATTTCGTCTGAACGTTGTATTTCATACTAGCTAATTAGGATAAGTGGAGCCAAGAGTGTACTGACGGTTCCTTAATAAATGACAAATTTCCTTTCGTGATACATGAAAATAATGAAGGGATGAAGATAATTTGAACTATTGTACAAAAAGTTCCGATGGGGGAACTAAAATGCCAAAACGTTTAAGTCGGGTACACACTTATAAACATTTTCGCCTAACGTGTTCGGCATAAATATTTTTGACGCAAATTAAACATTCTTGCGTGCTTTATCACGTCCACTTTTCCTAAAATTTAAGCGCCACACAATGTTTTACGCCATGTGTCCTATTCCACAGATTTTTTTTTTGTGGTTTGGACCCGGCTTAAGATAAAAAAAAAATGCAAGGAATATATTTGGAAGCCTAAGTTGCTTTTCTTGTATAAGCTAGCAATTACGTGTCTTTCAAGTTCTTAGATCAATTTTACATCGTAATAGAAAAAATTGAAGATATCCCAGTAGGAAAGTTAAAGGTTAAGGTAGAACCAGAGGCGTAAATAAGATCACTCTTGGGCTGAAAAGATCACGAGACACTGCTCCCCTGAATCGGCTGAATAATAAAATAAATAAATATAGATTATATTCACAAAAAAGGTTGAGAACAGTGGAATTGACACAATAAATTATAACATAATTAATTGAATTTAAATATAAACGGGTAGGTGAAAGGGCAATTGGCCTTGGTCGTCCATCTCGTCGCCTACCAGAGTCAGGAGCAAAAGTGCTCTAAGCCCGCAACAGTCAAAGTCTTCCTCACCTACCCGTTTATTTTTATTTACAATTAATAAAGTTATAATTATTTGTGTCAATAACATGTTTTACCTTTATCGTCCTTTTTGCAAAAATAGTTTTTATACGTCAGCTCTCGATACGACTTCAGAAATAGAATTACAAATTAATTTTAACATTTCGATTGAATCTTTATTTCGTTGACTGCGTTGCTCTGGACTTAGTGACTTCAGACTATATTCCTATGCTTTACCTGACTGATGAGGAAGTGCCAACACCAACTCCAACTAAATATAAGAACGTAGAGGCAGATAGGGATGTCTACAAAGCACAAGTCTATCTTGAACTATCTATAGTTCATTCTACCCTCCGCTCGAAGAGTGAAGTAGATTCCTTTCTGAAATTCTTCTCAGCTACCGTATTGGAGAAAATTATCCTAAATTATCTCAAAACCTATAGAATACATTGCAGGCTGAGGAGGCTTTTGAGGAGATCACAAAGAAATTAGAAGGACTAAATATTACAGATTACCAAGAAGACCGATTGTATTATTTTCTCCTTCCAGAACAACAAGTGCCCTTCCTAAGGACTATAGCGTAGCGAGTAGAATAAATACGCAAGCAAACTGTATAGTGTATTTGGGTGACACTGTTCCGCCATTCCAGCAACAAGATCAGGTCAACAAAGACCAAGTCTTGCACACTAAACCACCTCTTGACGTCGCTAAATTCTATCCCTCGCCTCAAATTATAATTCTTTCATGGAGTGCTTACGCTAAATAATATATCGGCCGCAACCGCGTCTAAACTCCAGTATTTTCAGAACAGCATGCTAAGATGAATTGTGAGACACACTCAATACCACTAATGAGCCTTAACATTAGAAACAGACTGCTACTACCTTAATTCCCAAAAAAATTCACGCATCTTGTCTCTCTTAAAATGTATCCAATGCAGTAGAAGAATTCCCATCCACCTTATCCCCTAAATATCAATCCCATATCCAATGGGACCTTGAGATAAATAAAAAATAACATATGTTTGTTGATTTAAGGTGAATACAGGCTGCTACTATTTTATCCTCAATTTTGTTATTGGTTTTTATTGTAATTATTTTTTAGTTACTCTGTATAATTGGACTTGATCCAGATTGGACTTAATTATGACATTATATTCATTTTAACACTTTTTGTATTATATATATGGTTATATATTAGAAAAAAAAAATATATTTTACAGTTTGCTATGTTGTAAATTAAACTAAATAAGGGCCTTTTATAGAGATGCCTGAGGATGGCTTAAAGGACCGAAAATTTGTATCTAAACCAATGAACTTAGTGAAAGTACCAGCCTGCATTTATAAAAAAAAAAATAACATTTCATTTAAATAGAAAACCGTGTTTTTGATAGTTTTGTTATTTTAAATATTGAGGAGGAGGGAAGATTAGAAAGATGTTTCGGATATCCTTGATTTTGAGGTCCATTGTTGGGTTATCGGAGGCGCTTTTTATGAATATTTTATGAGGCTCATTTTATGGTTGTAATTATCTGTTCGTGTACATTTTTACTGTAGCACTTTACTTAACGATGTCAAATTCTGTAGAAAAATTGTAACATAAAAAATTATCGTTTAAGTTCATGCGCATACATATCCTACAAAGGTAGGATTGACAACAGTTTCCATTCTCCTCTCAATCACCAGACCTAAAGGAAGAGAACAAGAAGTCTCTTCGATCTAAATGCACAAGGGCTCCTAATGGTCCTATCCGCCGACCCCAAATTAATTGAAAAGGGGCGTGAATTTTCTAAGGAGTCGCCAGTTAATGAGTTGGCCTATTCCACTGACAAGATATATATCATTGTGCATGAAATACACTTCCACTCCGGCCGCCATGTCTTCATCTGCTTATTAGGGTATAAATCTCCGAGGGGATAATAGGCCCACCCGGCACCACTTTCTGCGGATCACGACGCCAACGCTTCGGCTGGGAGTAATTTATAATGATAAGCTGGAAGGCCCCGGGATGGATCGTACGGCTACTACGAAAAGCTGCTAGCTTGGCAGGAAGGGAACGCTCCTTGTAGAACAGAAGGGATCCGCTCTTTTGAGTGAGTCAGTTGATAAGGGCGCTCTAACTCAAGATAATTGTAAACATGTGGTACACATGCACATTAGAAATACAATGAAATGAAACAGACTGAATAATAATTAGTTATGCTCAGATATTATGATAGTATTATATAAAAGTATAACACGTTTTTCGTTTGTAACCACTAACCGCCAAGACTGCTGAACCAATCTTTACTAAGTTTTAATTACACCATCTTCATGGTCCCCGGAAAGGTTAGCAATAATAAAATTGCCTATTTTTCATTAAAATGTTGTTGAAATCGTGATTTATGAATTGCTAAGAGGAAAAGTGTCCGACTTGCGTTCGTGCCATGACACCTCCATACCCATGGAAACAAGATGACTATAAAAACTTTTTAATAAGCGTGAAATTAAGGGGTGAAAACGTTGTTTTGCGAATAAAATTGGAGGATAATAAAAAATAGTGTGATAACGTGAAACTTTATTGCCATAAATAATGTAAACTTATAAATAAATAATATATAAATAGTATACATTTTTTGTCGTAAAATAAAAATTTGTTGCAATAATCGCTATGCCAAACATTCAAATACATTAGATTAAATCTTCATAAAGATTGTTTCTTCCATGACCAATTGTGTGCAGGGTTTTCCAGGATTGGAAATCCTAACAATCAAATCATTTCCATACCAAAAGCTCGAAATATAGCTTATTCAGAAGTCATATACATTTTTACTTCCTTGTACGAAGTTTTCGGTTTTCATATTTCAACGGAAATATCCATTTTGACCATCCCTGAATCCATTTTGACTAGTTTCGTCGTGGCGTCTGTTGTACGTACGTTCGTACATACGTTCGTATCTCGCATAACTCAAAAACTGTTAGCAGTAGAAAGTTGAAATTTTGTATTTAAGATTGTTCTAAAAATCTAGTTGTGAACCTTCTTTTTTGGTCACTGCTTGATCACCGGAAGTGGTACTTTACTTGAAGGTCATAATTGATTTCCATCAAAAATTATATTAAAATACTATGCAAAACTTCTCAAATTTAGTATTTATAACTTATACATTGATTTAAATAACACACTAGATTTTGGTCTAAATTGGAAAACCGGAAGCGGTACTTTACTTGAAGGTCATATTAGACTTTCATCAAAAATTATATTAAAATATAATGTAAAACATCTCAAATTTGGTAAATAGGACTTTTATATCGATATGAATGTATTTACTATATTTTAGTTTAAATTAGTGATCCGAAAAGGGTACTTTACTTGAAGGTCATAATAAGCTTACATCAAAAATTGTATTTAAATTAAATATATAAATTATATGTTTCGGTTACAAACGCAATTTGGTTTCCAATCCAATTAAACATTTTTATTACTTGTTTTAAGTGTTAAAATTGAGTGTAAAATACTGGTTTTCCTCCCCATTTGTGTGCCTGTGTGTGTCAATACATGGATGTCGTGACGCCGAGTGTCGTTTTTGAGATACTGCGATCTTCGCAGATTAGTAACCAAATTCAGGATCACTTTTTGAGCCTCCGATTTATAGTTTAATAGTCGTACAAGGAACTGTCCACATCAGATATTTTCTCTTCGCAATAAATGCAATAATTTTTAATAATGGTCAGTTATTGCAAGTGGAAAACAAAGTGATTAGTTTGAATATGTGCCCAATGGAATAAAAAAAAACATTGTATATCCAAGAGCATAGCAACGAGCTTAAAATTAGATAAAACAGTATTTACAATTTATGCGATCCAAACCATAAAAATAATGTTTATGTAAATATGTATCTAATTTTAACTAATTACAATAATTAATATCAAACTTTCAATTGTGTTAATTTGATTTATATATGTAAATGTTCAAATCTACAATAGCAATAGCGAAGCATTGCCGGGCCAGCTAGTGTAAATTTTGAGCTGTATAATATAATTGCTCTTTAAAAAAAAGTACCTACCCATAAATTTTTATTTATGGATACATAATATGTTACGAGGTCTTAATATTATGCTTTACTACGTAGGTTGAGAACGTCCGAGTACTTATCGAATTACCTGTTGATGCTGATCACCTGATCTGCCAAGTAAGTTCTCTCTGTCCCTCTATGTTTACTGCAAATGTATATTCTATTCGTTCATATATTTATAAAAAATTAAAAACTCGGAGCACAGGAAGATTTGTTATATAAATAATCATTATTCTTAGACCATTAATTCAAATCGTCATCAAGGCCTTCATTTTATTACAATTAGTGAACAAACGATTTAAAGCCGCTTTTTATAAAATCCATTAGTTTGAATGACGCTACTTTTTTATTATTATGATTTAATATAATATAACTTTAATGATTGCTTAAATAATAGCAGCAAATAATTTTTTTTTTGGATATTAATCTCCCATTTTTTTTTCTTTTTTGGAAATTATATTATGCATTAAAAAATATATTATAGTGATTTATGCTTCTTCTTGTCTGTATGGATCATTTAAATGTGATGTGATTTTTGTTTAATAACAATTATTTTTGAATAAGGTATAATGAATTATACCTACAATTTTTATTGCAATATACATAAAACAAAAAAATTTTGCCTATTTATAATCTTATTTTTGTTTAATTTTATTATTTCATTCTGTTTTTAATAAATATTCTATTATGAATTTTAGAATGTTTTGTCACCAATCTGACCATTTGGACTATACAGCTCAAATAATGAATCCTGTATAATAAATAATAATAAATGTTCAACAGATTCTTTTAAGAGTTGTAATTAATTAATTTGTAGACTATATGGTGTTCAATTTTATATACATACATACATATATGTGTGTATATATATATATATATATATATATATATACATATATATATATATATACATATATATAATAGGAAAACAAATTGTTAGCATGAAATAGAGGACGACTTAAATCAATTGGAGATCAACAAGCAAATGATAGGAGACAGAATAATATATAATATGTAAATATATATATATATATATATATATATATATATATATATATATATATATATATATATATATATATATATATATATTTATATTTAAAGAGGTTTGAAAATAGTCAAATATCAAAAGGCCGAAGCTTCACTTGGATTTTCTATAATATATTTTGATATAATTTGTTAGGATTTTATCAATAAAATGTTTTTGTGATTTATTGTGGTCCTTTTTTTTTACACTATGAATGATTAATTATTGTAAATAGGTACCTATTCTATTTTGTTTTTAATATTTTTGAAAGGTAATGATAAATAAAACATAAATCAATGAACTTTTCGTTCAATTTATATTTCATGTTTGCAATCATATTTTATATATAGATCATTGATAAAAATGATAGTTATTTTTTAAAAAAAAATATAAGTGCAGGATAAATTTATGTGATTATTAAATTCATTTCTTCAGTTACTTACGACTTAAATACAGTCCTGTATTAAGGGAAAATGTTATTGATATCTTTATTTATATTTTCTCTTATTACTATCATCAAATATGATTTGATTTGGTAATTCTTAATTACTTTCTTATTCAACTGCCTGAGTCATGTTTTTTCCGCATTTGCCCCGTTGAATACAAATCGATTTTGCATTTTATTTTTTACTGATGGTCAAAATTCAGAGTATAGGGGGCTTTACACGCAGGTCCTTCAAACTCAATCGAGGGTAGGAAAATATAATTTCGGTTCACTCGGGCGAAGTGTCCTTTGGTGTGTATGGCATTCACTCAGCAATTTCGGATAATGGAAGCAACGCCCAGCTCGATGAAATAAATCGTTTTTTTATGGTTTGACCAGTTGATGTGAGAGGTTTTGGATTTATTATCGACAAGGGTCGCGCATTTTCCAGGCTTGAATGATTCCGAATCGGCCAAGAGTTCTGGATTTTTCTCTTAATTCGTTATCTGAGATGACTTTTGAACTAAATTATATTGGATTAATTATAAACATTATTAATATTATTAAGTGGCCGCTTACATTTAAGAAAAATACCTGATGTGAACACCGCATGTACGGCTATTTAACTATACACCCATACACACACCATTATAAAAATGTTAAAAGCGGTTAGTGCGGACCTTGAAACGTGCTTATCCATGAAAATCTCGATTTGTGATCCATAGCACGATTCTTATTCCTCCCCGCTAAGAAGCCGGGAATTAAAAAAAAAAAGTTTCAGATATAAGTACCACTTTCGACTATCCAATTTTAACCAAAATGTAGTATATTAATTTTATTGATACAAAAGTGTTATAAACCAAATTTGAGATGTTTTGCATTATATTTTAATATAATTTTTTGTGAAAGTTTATTAAGATCTCCAGATAAAGTACCACTTCCGGTTTGCCAATTTTTACCAAAACCTAGTATGTTATTCATATTAATATATAAGTTTTATATACCAAATTTGAGATGTTTTGTATTACTACAATTTTTTATGAAAATCTATTATGAGCTTTAAGTAAAGTACCACTTTTGGTTTGCCGATTTCAACAAAAATGTATTATGTTATATATATATATATATATATATATATATATATATATATATATATATATATATATATATAAACATATAAGTCGTATCTATAAAATTTTAAAAGTTTTTCATTATATTTTTATATATATTTTTTAAGAAAATCTGTTGACCTTCAAGTAAGGTACCACTTCCAGTGATCATATAGTAACCAAAAAGGGAGATTCATAATTAGATGTTACAGCAATCCCAAATAAATTTTTTTAACTTTTTACGGTTATCCGTTTTTTCAGTAATTCGATATACGACGCCCGTACAGTCGTCACTACGAAACTAGTCAAAATGGATATTTTCGTTGAAATCTGAAAACCGAAAATTTTCGCGATTACTATATTTCCTTTACCGCGTACAACGAAGTAAAAATAATGCCTTATAATCTTCGGAAAAAAAGTATCACGTAGAATATTTTGCCCCGGAAAGGACGAGTCCACTGGAAGAGGCTGGACAACGCGAAATTTATTATTAATCTGTTACTATAATTGAAGCAATAGCACCCTGACAGTTGAAATAGGCCTTTTAAGTTGTGCGGCTTAACGAAGTTGTGGGGCAACGAATGAACCCTAAAAAGTTAATGGACGCTAAAACGATGGTTTAACGTCCGGGGAATAGACCGGGCCGTAGGTGGGAGGTTTGTCTTAACCCTTTTGTTATAACCTTTATTAGTATGATTAAATTGTATTAAAATATTATTATTATGATTAAGATGTATATTTTTCTCGAATGCTCTCCTTTTGTTCATTCATCTTAAGCATATGATCAGGAATAATAGGATCAGCTATAAGATTAATTATCCGAATTGAATTAGGACAACCAGGAAGATTTTATTGGTGATGACCAAATCCATAATTTTGTAATCACAGCTCATGTCTTCGTTATAATTTTCTTCATAGTAATATGACGATGTTTTATTCATCTGACTTTGTATGGTTTGGACTTTAATATTAGTACTAACATGTAATCAATTAAAAAACAACAATTTTAACCTGCGATTTTGTCATACGTCAGTTGAAAGGGATTTCTTTATATGATTCTACATATTATTTTGGCAAGGAGATTATTTTATGTTAAGCGCCAAAAATTCGAAATTTCGGTGTCAATTTATTATGGAACGTTAACACCTCCTTCGATCAATATTCACGATATATCGCAAAAAAAATTAAAATGGTCTAAAAATTGACTATTAATGACTTAAGCACCAAATACTGATGACTCTCAGTCGTCAATCTGATCTTGACCAGTGCTAGAAGTCTAAAAAATATGTTATTATAATGTTATTATAATAGTTTTACCATTTTAATAAACTACTTCACTACTTGATAAAGAATAAAGTTAAAAAAGTATATATTGTTATTTGGGGAAGAAACGTATCATTTGTTTCCTGTTTTATGGACAGGAATCCTAAATTTTATAGACTAAGTTAGATAGACTAAGTATTAACAATTTTGAATATTAGACGAAATAATACTTTATGTAGATCATAGACATAGGGAACTAGTTCCAACGATTAAATATAGGCAATAAGAGTGATTTTAAGAAACTTCCAGAAGAAGTTAGAAATTATATTATATTTGTAGATGCTTCACGATCCTGAACTAGCCTATTTCCCCAGTTTCAACGAAAACTCTTTATATAAATAAATATAGTTATTTTAAAAAAATGGACCTCTCGTTTTAATGCCCTTAGAATTAGGACATATTTTAAACAGAAAATAAGATTTTTGGACTAAACCGTATAAATTAAGTGAGATTTATGGATTAGTAGCAATAAGAATTTTCGACCATTTACCATAACATTATGCTAGTTGATACGACCAAATATCGGAATACCGAATCCGATCTCTCTAAATATTTTCTAACTTTCTGACATAAATATTAATATTTGGTTATACTTTTATTATCCGCCCTAGATCCTTCTTGAACAACTTTTCGACCTGGATGATGGTCTTCTATGTCCGCCATGTCCGACATTCAGTGGCGTAACCAGAGAGGGAATCCAGGGGGTACGGACCTCCCCTCTCGAAATTACAAAATACTGCCACTTTTTCTTATCTGTAAACAAAAATTGTATAAACCTATTTGAATTTGATTTTATAAATAATATACCTAGGCATAGAAAAGATTACATATAGAAAGGGACCCCTCAAATCCACGGTTGGGGTGAGTTTCTTCAAAGTAGATCCTTGGATGGACCTCCCTCTCCTCCTCCCCCCGGAATGAAATCCTGACTACATTAAATTTAACTGTTGTAGTCCTTCGCTGAGTTTGTTTTCTTCTTCTTCCAGGAGAATGTTTTCTTTCCTTCAAAGTTCCAGTTATAAATGAAAGTTATAAATTTGTAATTGAAATATTCCGACAATACTTTTTTATATATCCTTCCTCATCTTACATAGAGCTACCGATCCGGTGGGTTATATATATAGATGGTAACGGTAGCCGACGACCACACATTGAGACACCAAGATGGAGAAGAAATGCAGCCTATCCACTCCGCTAATTGATGCCGCTATCGGAGCCGCGCTGTGAGGTCTCATTAAATACCTCTTAGGCTTTGCTATCAGGTAAGTAGCCGCCCATCTCTGCTCCGTCCTGTTTACATATGGCCTGGACCAAAGGTTCGCGATTTCCACCTTATATGAACCAATATCTCTACCGCTGACGCACTACTACTTAGGGAGGTACACGCGATACATCGGCTCTTTTGTACTCCAGGTACTGGCTCTTCAGCTATGTTGTTTGTTTTTCGTTGCATTGGCATATAATTGCGTGCTTTATGCAATCTATTAGTGGAAGACAGAAGTATTTTTATTGTAAATTAGACCATTAACTAACTAACTCAGGTCAGTCTCCTGAGTTATCTATCCTTCTCCGTTTCTCCCTGTCCTGCGCCTCTCTCTTCCTATTACGGACTCCCAGCTTACTCGCATCTCTCTCCATTTCATCCTCCTACCTACTTCTTGGTCTTCCCATTTTCCTTTTTCCACTGAAGTCCAATATTTTCCTTTATAGGCTTTCACCCTCCATTATGTTCTACCTATCGTAGCCTACTTGTTTTGATACAGTTATTGATGTTCTTGTTCTGTAAGAAATTCAATTTCAGCGTTGCTCTTAATTGTCCATTCACCATTTCTCCTTGTGTCCCACCTTCTTACAATCTTTCTTTCGAACATTCTCAATTTACGGCGATCAACTGGCAAGTTTTCGCTCCATAGGCGATTACTGGTTTTATAAGAGACTAGTATAACCTAGCGAGAACTCTCGCATCAGATCCTATTATACATTAGAAGTATAAGCGATATTAGGAAAACATATTTATTCTTATAAACAATATAATATTACTAAAAAAAATTATTTAACAGGCACATTTGGGGAAGCTACATACCTTGTAATGACTATGCTGAAGTTACAGCTCATACTTAATAAATAATTAGCTTACCCCACTGGAAATCATCTCTTCAATTTAGCGGTTAGGCAATCAGATCCAGCTATAACATTTTCTATATGTAGTATTCATATTTAACAGTGCCCTTTAGGGGTGGACATGGGAAACAATACATTAAACTCATTAAAAGTTTTTGTAAACAGACTCAATTTGATATAAAGTTGCCATGACAACGACACTTACGCAAGATGGCATAAGGCCCGTGCGGACCTATATCGTGTGTTATCTCGAAAACGGTAGGGTTTAAGGCTTTAAAACGCTGGACCAATATGATCCGGTGGATCATATTTGATCTTGAAGCCCGCCTCAAAATCTTTAAAACCCAACTTGTCCCGTCTCGATCCGTCGACTCTTAGTCGTCAAATCTTTGAAACCTCCCTGTTTTTTCATCACTTTTATTTGCTTACGAATTGACGAATTCCAATTTTGTTTAGTAAAATCTTAATTTTACTAAACAAAATTGGAATTCGTCACTTCTTCGTGAAATTCCCTTTCTTTTATACCTCATTCTTCAAAATCCATCACTCCTGAGAGCCGAAAAAGGGATCTATACTACCGTAATAATATTTAGTAGTGATTTGTATATATTTTTTCATTGTTTATAATTTTAATTTTAAATTAGACAGTTATTGGATTTATTGATGTCGAATACGTTTTTTTCAGGGATCCAATTTAAAGTTTGCCTGGAAGACCATCAATTTGACACATCATATAGGCAAAATCACTTACTCATGGAAGGAGAAATATTTGATTAGGAGGTTTCTCAAAAATTCGATTCGTTTTTCAGTCCTTTGTTTCATTCAGGTTAAATTAGATGTCACAAACAAGTTTTGTCATTTCCTCAACGGCCTGCTGCTACCGAGGCTGCTAATGGTGAGGAAATATCTGTCTGTGGGATGATGTACAGTTGAGCAGTAAATAGTTGAGCTAAAAATGTTAGAAGAAAATCTTACGTATTGCTGATATTGAAAAGATTATGGCATTGTGTCATTTAAGACCTATGAAAAACCAATGTACTAGTATATATTTTTTATCACATTTTTACCCATTGATTTTTTTTTTTTTTACGTTCTCTTGCCTATATATGAAATATATAACAAGGGGAATGGAGTATTTGGGTAAGTGTCTGCGAGTCTGC
The DNA here is from genome assembly GCA_948150685.1 of Rhaphigaster nebulosa. Classification (NCBI taxonomy): domain Eukaryota; kingdom Metazoa; phylum Arthropoda; class Insecta; order Hemiptera; family Pentatomidae; genus Rhaphigaster; species Rhaphigaster nebulosa. The sequence goes on along the minus strand of OX411309.1, from coordinate 85,491,323 downwards.
ATATATGTGAATAGGCTAGGTCTAAAACGATACGTTTTGCGAAACTGAAATAACTTATTTAAGTTAGGTATATGTCTGGGATGTTGGATTAACCTTTTTTTTAAAATCGACTAACCGTAAGTGCCACTTCGTACATCATCGATTTTACACTTTTTTTTACAATTTTCACGAAAGCTAACGATTCTGATTAAACTTGGCGAAAGTACTACAGCGTTCCTTAATCAGACCATTATTAGCAAAGATACAACGTATCTTACAAGATTAGACCCTAGATGGAAAACCGATTGTGCCCAAAAGCAGACGGATGTGATCGAACCTTCTCCCACCACGCTTACAGTACGCTCTGTAATAATATAAGATAATAATATAAAAGTATAAATTATAAACTTAATAATTTCTGTTTTTATATTATTAAATGGAAACTAATTGTAAGTGGAAACTTTTACTATTTATTTTTAGCTTGACAGACCGAAAATATATTGTGCACTGGATTGTCTAATGTTGTGCCTGAACTGCAATTGTTTAGGAAACTGCTGTTTTTTTGTGAGAGAAAATATGAAGAAGTACATGCTGCTGAAAATATTACAAGTGGTGTTTATGTGAACTCTATAAAATTATATTTAAAATTAATTATTATTAAAGGGAAAGTTGTTTGATGAGCGCACCTCACCAGATTTTTAAATTTAGTTTGCACAAATATTGCAACCCATTCGACCGATCCTTTTGGTTTATTATTTTCAATAATAACCTTTGTGATCGACCAAAAAAAAAAATAAAAAAAATAGCCCTCTAAATTTGTCGTTTTACATCTGAAGACACGTAGAACAACAAATTAAATAAAACAATAATAAAATAAAATGACCGTAAATAGCTTTTCTTCGAACTTACTGGTGTTTTTTTTTTTTTTTTTTTTGTTTTTTTTTAGATTTGGTACCAGACACAGGTCACCCTAAGATGATCCTAGGAACTCGTCATAATTATTCGCCATTTTGTTTCAAAATGACTGTCGATTAGAGATTTCATATTCCCTCCCTTCATCTTGGCCATTAACATACTCAATTTCATCAAAATCTGAGAACACCCTATCAGCTTGTCATGGTCAGAATGAAATGGTACATATTTCATTTAGACCCAAGACTGTGACCTAGAAAAAACCAATGAACCAATATATTTTTTATATTTCTTGCCAACTGATTATTTTAAACAAATCTAGTTTGCACAAATAATTCAACCGATCCTTTTTATTTTTATGAACACTGTAAAGTTGCATAATTAAGCATGGAATCACCGATAAAATAATACCTATATTTCAATACACTGCTACATAATTTTTGTAAGCAGGTTTTTTATTATCAGGCATTCATTCGTTACTTTAGGCGGTTTGCTTTTCCTCTGGACATCCTCCCCTCTCCCGCCTCTCATAACCGTATGAAATTACCGTTGCATGCAAAATATTTTGTGAATAGGGTATTATAACGACTCATATTAACACAAAGAACCCCACGTAATCGGATTAGCTAATGAAGATCGTATCATAATGGAAGCCAGCTCCTTAACATATAATTATGAGAGGACTATCCATCATTCTTTGTTTAGCTCTGGCTCCTAGTCTCTACGGAATTTAAAATCCTCATAAGGTTTACATTTATTTTATTTTTATAAATGGTGTTCTCGTCAATCGTATTATTAATATCGTAATATCATTGCTGCAAACTAACGTAATATCAGTGCTGTTTGGTGTGGAACTAGTAGATAATAGCTAGTAGACTAGGCTAAAAATCGTTTTCATCTTCAATATGTGGTGCGTTGGAAATCTTAAAACTGTGGAATACATTTTTTTTTCTTTCTCTTCTGTAATAAACTCTACTAAAGACGCTTATATTTACCAATTAATACATATGTATTTCACGTAAAAATAAATTCGTATATTTATACGTATATATATTATATAAAATATCTGATGTGTAGAACACATAACTTCCTTGTACATCTATTAAACTATAAATCGGTGGCTCAAAAAGTGATCCTGAATTTGGTTACTTGTTTCCGATGATTGCAGTATCTCAACAACGACACTCGGCATCGCGACATCCATCTATTGACACACACACACGCACAAACATACATATGCTCTTGTTTCTGGAGGTCTCATTCCTTTATTATATGTCGTTTTCTTTCAGTAGATAACTAGTTTCTAAGAGATTTTTTCGTGTTCCGTGACAACATTAGAACTGTCAATATCACTAGATAAAGCATTGGAAATCGACAGTTTCGACTTTTTAAGCGAAAGAACCCACTTAACTTATACCTTATTCTCCTTGTTCATTTCACAAATGGGGAGGAAAACCAGTATTTTATACTAAATTTTAACACTTAGAACAAGTAATAAAAATGTTTAATTGGAGTGGAAATAAAATCGCTTTTGTAACCTCTATTACCGAACGATATGATTTCTATATTCATTTTTAATATAATTTTTGATGTAAGTTCATTATAACCTTAAGTGAAGTATCCTTTTCAGCTCATCAATTTTAACCAAAATCTATTAAATACATTCAAATTGATATAAAGGTCTATTTACCAAATTTGAGATATTTTATATTATATTTTAATATAATTTTTGATGATAGTCTAATATGACCATCAAGTAAAGTACCACTTCCGGTAAGCCTATGTTAACTAAAATTTATTAAATTATTTATATTAATATGTAAGTATTAATATAGTAATATGTAATATGTAATTATATTAATATATTGCCTTATATACCTAATTTGAGAATTTTTGCATTATATTTTAATATAATTTTTGATGAAAAAAAATTATAATAATAATAATGTACCACTTCCGGTATCATGCAGTGACCAAAAACTCTTCCAAGGCTTATTTTTTTGCGGGCACGCATGTGATCAATATGAGTTTCATTATGGTTTTCAGAAATTATAATAATCATACAAATAGCCGCGCCGCAGTTATAAATATAATATAATATAAAATATATAATAATATAATATAATATAAAATATAAAATTTTAAATTGAATTGAATTTTAGACAGGTACTAAGTGTTATGTAAAGTGCTTACTAATAAGCATGCTTTACAATTTTTATACATAATACAACACAATTTTTTTTACAAAAATACTTATTAATGATAGTATAATATCGTTGACCTACAAGTGAAACACACAAAATCAAAAAAGTCCTTTTATAACAATTATGTTTTAACACTCAAAACAAAGGCAAAAATGTTCATTGATGTGTTTTATAACTCAAATCTAACCGAATTTTAATAATCCGAGGACTAAGTGAGTTTCACCAGTCAAAAGATCGCAACTTTTTCACTCAAAATAAGCAAAAAAGTCAAAAACGATTTTTTTGACTTAGTGTGTTTCACATGTAGGGCGACGATATAGTGATAATTACTGAAGCAATTAATTAAATTGTTAATTCAAGTGTTCAATAGTAGAGTTTGAAGTACATTTTTTTATAATATCACTCTTTGTCTTCTTTACTGCGAAAGTTTAAGTAATAGAGTCAAAATTCAATGTTCTTGCTTACCTAAACTCAACAGACTTTCTTTTTTTTTGGAGGTGAGTATATATTTGTTAAACAAACATTTTGACTTTATAGATCTTTTTAGTCAACTCCTATCCCCCTGGAAGGCCTGATCCCAAGGATTTTGCTCTCCCCTATCCCTCCTCCTCTGCCCTTTCTTGATCCCGGAAACGATGAAGTATCAAACTTATTATAAATTTAATGGCATTTAATTAATTTAACAAATTATAAATATAATGGCATAAACTACACAAAGAAATAAGATTTTAGAAGTGAGCCATGATTTGATGTAGAAAAAAAACAAACTTTTGTAATAACCTAGAGTTGTATAGATAGTGGTTTGATTGCTGATCGAAAGACACTAAGGACGGGAAGACGCAACGACAAGATTTACAGCCGATGTCATTCGGGTCGATTGACCAACTCCTTGCATCTCCTCTTTATCTTTTATTGCCTCCAGGACACAAATGTATCGGGAGTTCCGATGACTCGTTCGCCCTCAGAAGCTCCTATCTCGACTAACCGACTACTCAGAGCACAACTATCTCGCTGAGGATCCTTCCGACCCGTAACTGTTTTATGTAATACGATCATTCACTTCTGAGTCATTTCTTGGTTTTACCTGTTATTACTAATACCTTGAGGTATGAGGGGGGAGGGGAGGCTTTGCTAACGGTACGAGGTCCAATCTTTATCATAGGGATGTGCGATACTCGACAGAATTATTGGCATTTGTTGTAAGGACATATATGTATCATCATGATGACTATGGATGATAAAAAAATTTCCCTTTAATTCCTGAAATCGGCTATTCACCGGTACTATCTATCCCAATTATTTCTATGAATAATTTGGAACTTCATATACTAAGCCAAATTAAGCTTATCTATTTTATTTATTGAAAAACCGTGTTATGTTTAGCGTCGTAATGCATCTGAAGCTTATACAGTTCATTTCTAGGAACGTATATGAATGTGATCTATATCATTGTTTCATGATTTAGGATTTAGGATGCACATACCAGATTTAAACCACTGAACTTGAACAACGCTAAAGTCTGTTGATGCACTTGTCAACCAATCCATACTTGACGTACAAAACAACAATGTTCTGTATACAACTCCTTTACTGAAACCAATTTGGACTTACGGAGTAGAAATTTAGGATTCAGCAATGCCAACGCATATTCATAATGGTATTTTAAATAATACAGTGAAAAATACATAGAGCAATACCAAACGTAATGTTTTATATTTAAAACTACACAAATATGTTACTTAAATATTCTGTTTGTCCAATAGTTTCTCAAATTATATCCAATTTCGATCTAAACCTCTAGCACAAATTATTTCATCGTCTCTGCCACTTCTGCTAAAACTTTTCTGCGCCAGAGGCTCCTTATTTAGTAATTATTTTATTTTTCAAAGTTCCAATAATTATTGTACTGGCATCAGGTCATATGTCTTAATAGTTTTAAGTCATCAGGGGCAATGTAGACGACTCCATCCGATTCACATGGGCAGTTCTAAATTGCATTTTTGAATATTATTTTAAAATAATTTTTTGATATTTGCAATTGTAACTAAGATACATCAAGCGACTGTGCTATGACCATCATTGTCAGTAGCTTGTGAAGCAACTAAAATGATTAAAGGTCCCACGATCATCTTCTTTTCAGAGGCCACGGAGGGTTATCGGGAATAGATTAGGATGAGAAATTACGGTATCGTTGGTTTGTGTGGGTATGCAGTTTGTAATAGAGGAGCCATGCATTTAAAATTCGCGACTAGTGGAATATTAAGGTCTTTATTTTGTATAATTTTATTCCTGACAAAATTAAAAAAAAAAATGTTTTATTTCATATTTCCACCTATTGCCTGGGCTATGGCAATTAGCGGATGAGATGTTGGATGATAAAATTGGCATGCTATGCATGCGGGAGGTCAGTACCCATCGGTTTTATTTTAACTTGAAATTTAAAAATATTTTATCCAAAGGGATCCTTTAATCAATTCCTTTTCACTCTTCACTATTAAGTGGGTGCCTGCTCCTTCGTTGTGTTGATGTATAAATCAGGAGGTTCTAGGTGGATCTCGTCCTCTCCTTGTATTACCGTTGGTCAAGAAACAGTTCGTAGTGAACGGGTCATTACGATAATCCAGGAGAACTGATCATTCACCATGCCACAATGTAAAGGAGATTAATAATATTGTTATTATTATTATTGTTATTAATAATATTGTTATTATTATTGTTAATAAATAACTAAATTAGCTAATAAGATATAAAACATGCACATAGCATGACCGGTAAACCATGGAGCACATGTATTATAAAATATACTTTATTATATGTTAATAATAGTTAACTATCATAAAAGTATAATAAATTCTCTGTTCAGTTATTGCGCTTACGAAATGAAGTTCGACCAGGTCAAAGTTGAAAATAAAATGAACACAGTACAGAAAGAGGAAAGATCTAAAGCATGCCAAGAAAAGCTAAAAAGTGTATAGTGTGTGAAAACACGCCCCGACATTGCTCGGGTATGAATGAGCTGCATTTGAAGAGGCTCTAATAGCTAGTGATAATGTGCCTAGTTAGCGGCTCATGATACAGCAAACACCAGCCCGTGGAGGAATCTCTCTCGCATGCCATACCGCATTCACTAAAATTCCATCTGTTTTTCATATTTGAGAAATATGAAGCAAAGAAATAGTCTTAAATTGGCAAATTAAGAGGGAAGGTGTAGCAAATTATCCGTACCTTATTATTTTTTTTTTTTTATAATAATAGGAAGAGGTTGAAATTATGACCAACTTTCGAAAAACTAGCCTGATTTTGATGAGATGTGGTTTATTTGTCCTTCATTGGCCGATTAATACTGATAACTATAATGAGGGGAGGGAGTTCAGTTCTAGATATGGAGGATGAACTGATTAACCCTTGAACTGATTAAATTATACAATGAAAGTTAATCAGTTCATGAATTAATTAGAAATTTAATCAGTTAACTGAATAAGGAGTTAAGAGTGATTGATTCTTTCACTGAATCCCGATCTTCACCTCTTCCTCTCCCCTCTCCCCCGTCATCACTTTTTTCAACTGAGCCAGCTCTTTTCAGTAAATTATCCCGATACTAAGCTCGAAGTAGCTCCTTTTAATGAGTCAGTGAATCATTCTTTCCTTTGCGGAAATTGAATCATTCTGAACTGATCCAGAGCGGTTTTGCCCATCCCTGTTCTTATCGAATGACTCGTACAATTTCTATTAAGCTTAGAACATATTTCTCCATCAGCAGACTTAAATTAACCCTAATACATATTCTTTTGGTTATATTTGGAGTGTAGAGAGGAGGTACAACATTATTTCTAAAGTTCTGACGAGGCGATTTTGATGAAAACTAGTAATAGTAGTTCCCAATCATCCCTCCCTTTCTGAGTGGACGGGTTTCGGACAATTAGCATGAACACAGCAATGTAAAAGGTCTTTCTATGTATATGATCCTAAATGTTTTTAGGTTAGTTCTGGCGTCTCACAAAAAATTAATTCCTTTTTATTTTTTCCTCACTGAGCTCTGTGAAAGTCACCCGAGTACTACCGGAACTAATAATGCTCCTACAGAAACGAAAATAAATAAAACTGTAAAAATCATTTAAGATCTTTTTTTATTTATTCGATTTATATTTTTAATTTGGCCAGATATACCTCCTTTAATTACAAACCCAGGAGTTTGTTACCTGTCAGGAAGAATCTTAGAAATCGGAGTCGACAACTACAGCATTTTAAAATAATTCATTTTTTTTTTTTACTCAGAGTATCTCAAAACGTGAAAATTAAATTGGGATTTTAGAAAAAATTGTTTTGGTCGTCTACAACGTTTAATCTATTATTATTAATGAGTTTTTATTTAAAACCTTTATTTGCATATTAGTACAAGCTTTTACCCCATGGTATTTACTCTATTGCCTAAATCTATTTGTAGTTATGGGGATAGCTCCAGACCAAACAAATAAATTATTATTATTATTATTAACTGCTTTAAAGAAGCAGATGAATATGCACAGAAATCCAGTACCTCTTCATTATTCATTCGCTCAACACATACCAGATGTTCTATTTTGAGAAGAAATACCATAATTAATATTTTGATGAAATTATAATCCGGGATGTAGCCAGCATACTATATTTTTGATTGTACAAGCCGACGTTTCGGTCCAACGATATGAGCCATCGTCAGGACTATTTTGCTTCATAATTTGAGTTTTTTATCGTTTTGAACCAAAATAGTTCTGATGATGGCTTACATGATTGTGCTTCTCCGCGTCGGCTTGTACAATAAAAAAAAATACTATGTAGACTGCATTCCGATTATTTATTTTATCATAAACATCACAGTCAATCAAGCAACATCAATAATATTTTTATTGAATATTTGATTATTTCCAGTTCAACTTTTATGTCTGATTTGAGAGATATTCTTTAATTCTTTATTGTTAATATGCTATAAGTATTAGTAATTAATAATAGCAGATCGTTTTCCTCATAATTTCATAGGAGCTCTCTCAATCGAACACGGAAGATGTTATTAAAATTACCTTAGACTAGTATACCCGAGCGAGTACTCTCGCATCTGATATCTATCCTTCTTATATGTAATACATTTCAAATATAAGCGATATTTGGGAAATATGTTTATTAGTATAAACAATATATTATTACCAGGAAAGTTTATTCAAGAAACACATTTGGCGAAGCTATATAGTTTATAATAACTATTTTGAAATAGCAGTTTGTAATTAATAAGTAATTAGCTTGCCCTAATGGAAATTATCCCTTCAGTCTAACAGTTAAGCAATAAGACTCAGCTATATTATTTTCTATATATTGTATTTTCTATGTATATCAGCAGTGACCCTTAGGGTAAGACATGAAAAAGTGAGAAACTACTTCTTCTTGATTTTACAGGTATAAAGCTGCCATTACAACGGCACGCACGCAAGATGGCATAGACGGGCCCTATGCCATCTTGCGTGCATTATCTCGAAAACGGTAGGTTTTAAAGCCCCAAAACTTTTTAATTAGTAAAAAATTATATATTCTTTTTCATGTCAAATCCTAAGGGGTACTGCTGAATATGAATACAATATATAGAAAATAATATAGCTAAGTCTTATTGCTTAACTTCGTTTAGCATAGCTATTCGTTCCGATGGAACGTATATGCTATTGATGCCCGCATTCTTGTCTCGATCTCATGAATCCAAATCGTCGGAGCTTTGATACCTCCCAGTTTTTTCATCACTTTTATTTAAGCCCTAGCAAGAATTTATGAAACAAATCTGGAATTCCTCACTTCTCCGTGAAATTCCCTTTCTTTTGACACCTCATTCATCAAAATCCATCGCTCCTGCTAGCCGGAAAAAGGATCTATGCTAACGTGTTGTATATAGAGAAGTGATAATTTTAAAACCATTTTCCCTGTTCGATTGAGAGAGCTCCTACGAAGTTAGTCGGAAAACTGATCTGCTGTTACTAATTACTAATAATTATAGCCTATTATACTTAAGCAATAAAGAATTAAAGAATACCTTCTCAGTGTAGGTTCATTACTTTAATATTTTATTAAGATTGTAATCTATTAGTGGTGAGGCAGTCTGGAATGGTCCAGCTGCTAGTTATTCCAAAAGTCATTAGTTTTTAGATAGTCCAAAAAGGGGTAGTAGACCCCACTCAAATTTAGTTCGTTATTTTCTGAACGAGGTCCCTCGTTAAAAGTGAAAATATTCAATTTGCATGTTCAAGGACTTTTCTTCTCTTACTTTTTTTTTTATATCATCGTTCTGCAAACTTAAATGATCTAAAGAAATGTAGTAGTTATGATATAATAATTCAAAAATAGTTGAAATTATGTCTGCACAGGTATTTAAATGGGTCGGCATTTTGTTGATACAGACGAGGCAAACCAAATGCATTATTATTTATTTGTATTTAAAGGTTTTAATGTACTGTAGTTCTCAACTCCTTTCAGCTTTGGTTTCATAGACCGGGCGGCTAATTCTAACTTCAAGTAGTTTTTAAATTATTTAAATGCTTCTTTTGAATTACACTGCTTCATTTGCCTCTTATTCCATATTTTCATTTGTCCAAAAAAAAAAGAAAAATTCCTTAGGAGGGAGGTAGACATCCTTAATTTCACCTCTCAAGGATAGGATACTATTAAATTTGTTGTCTTAACATTGGCAGATGATACATCAATGTTCTTTGAGTATTGAGCACGTTGTTCAAGAACTCAAAGTATTCTATTATTATGTACTGGTAGAACTCCTCTACTGAAAAAAAGGATATCTGATGTAAAATTTATCCAAAACATGAAACAGTCACTTAGAATGGTATACTGATATGGTATATTTACAGTTGAGTCTGGAAATCCTATTTGGTTCGATATTATGCAATCCATTTAACCAATATTACATAATTAGAAAATTTTAATTATTGTAAGTTAGTTGCAACATATTAGGATCTGATTGTTGTTACCTTTTTAATGCAACCCTATCTTACACAGTGGCCTAGAGAACCGAGTTTCAAATCTATTACTTATGACTACGTAGGAAACGCTAACGATCAATGCAGACAGACATTCCAGCTGAATATTAATGTGCCAGCTAAAAAAAAGAATATATTCTTTAGTGATTATTTTTCTTTTCGACTTTTCATTTAGTTCATCTTCGTGACCATCATCATGTTTGGCTTCGTTTTGTTCAAATGTGTAAAAAATATATCTGATTAGTAAAACATGGCAACAAGTTGTAAAGGAACTAACCAATGAAATCACTTCAGTGATTATTTTTAGTTAGGAGGCCCTCTGGCCATCTTCTTTTCAGAGTTATCGAGAATAGATTCGGATGAAAGGTTACGAGCAAGTGAGTTTTTGTGCGAACCTACGGAGTTTGTAATTAAAGAAGTCTGTTTCGGAACAAATCTACTGGTGGATAGTTTTATTTGTGGCATAATAAGTTGTATTAAGGATTCTTCGAAGGATTTTGAAATGTATGGATTGGAGATACAAAAAGAATTTTAGGTTTTTTGGAGCCTCAAAGCTCAAATCCGTAAGTCCCAATACCCCTGATAATGTGTATTGGATCTGATTGTTTATCAGATTTTTGTAATAAATTGGAAATTTGGAGCGTTTCTCAAGAAATTTTTGAGGAAATCCGAGTACGCGAGCAGTTTCTGTTTTGTATGATGGTTCTATAGTATGTTAGCTTAAAACAAAAGTGTTGCTCTTTACATTCTTAATAGTATTTTTAATAGTTACTATCTGTTAATTGATAATTACTAAAGGTGATACGATCCTGCAATAGTATCGAGGGCTGATTCTCCTCAGGCAGGTATTGATGGTGAACTTCTAACGTACGAGCTTATGCAAGAATTTCCCACCCCTTTTTTGGAGGAGAAAAAAAAAAGACAAAACAAAATTAATAGGGCCATTAACGCCTCTAATTTCGGAGGGATTAACATATTTTTTCCCCCTCCGTCTCTATTAGGCCGGTGTGATATGATATATGGGATATTGGTCGAGTGTTTACGAGAGCGGCACGGCCTCTGCCGGCGTTCACATTGTTAGCCCGCCCATCCATCACCGCCGGGATGAGACCGTTACAGAAAATCACGGTGAAAGCACCTAGGAGATTAATTACTGGCTGTGTCCAGCGGCTTCTTACAGCTCCCGGCCGAGGACGCGGGGCGCGGAGTACTTCGGTAAGTCGAGGGGCTGGCAATACATCGAACCTAGGAAGGCAGCGAATGAAACATTTCTATTCTAGGTACCAATTCAAAATGGTTTGGTTCAAAGTTTAGAAACAGGAATTTAGGTTTTTTTTTTTAAATAAAAATTATCCCAGGGCAAAATATCTTCTAAGAACAAAACAATTGAACATACAAAATATGCATATAGGATAGCTGACAGAGTACCAGTTGTATGGAATTGTATGCATATGGAAGCTAAGGGGTCTACCTTTCGCCTTAATTGGATAAAATAAGAGAAGGGACAAGGATTTGTCCAAAATATGTTGAATTATTTTATATTTTTAAGGATTATGATGGATTTCGAAAGATTTTTAAAATATCATTACGATAGATGCTGATCAAAGGCTCAAACTTCTCGTGAATATTTTATGGGAAAAACCAAGCCAACTAACTTTTTATTATTGTATCTTGGTTGAAAAAACGTTGCTAACCACCTAAATAATCTAAGAACCTAACCGCCACTGCTTAGTGGAGGTGTCGAAGCAAAAGAGCCATACAGGATTAATGACAAAGAATCTGGAACCAATCATCCAGCAAATTACTCGAAAGCTAACAAGATATCTCCCTATGGAAAACCTCTTCTAGAAAGTCCAGATCTGAAGGAGTAATCGTAACCAAACTGAGATTCGAGCATTCAGCCTTGGATACCTAATGAGAGGCATGAACCACCACTTTGGGAAATATGTATGTGTTACATACATATTTCCCATAGATGTGTCTCTGACACTGAAACAATTTATAAAAACATACAAACTATACTCTGACACCAGAACAAAACACAGTGTACCTTCCGCTACGACCGAATCACTATCAGATAACGATGAAATAATTCAGAAAACAATTAAATTCATAAAAGATATAATAATTGTTCATTTAATTTATTTATCGTAATTCATAATTCATTGTTCATAGTTCATTGTTAATTGTTGATAATCCATTTAATTTAATTGTTCATTTAATTTTATTCATTTGAATTCATTTAATTAAAAGAAAGCCTATATATCGGGCGGTCAGTAAATGAAGTGAGAGTTGGAAAGCCAGTCACAAAAAATGTACGTAATTACAGTACCCAGAAATAAAAACGGATTTTTTTTTGGAAGTGCAGGTTTATTAGGTTTATTTCTAGTGGAGAGGAGGGCGACAGCTTAGCCTGTCTAAGATTTCCCTGGTTCTAGGAGGTTCTAGTCAGTTGAATGAAAGCAAGTGGATATTGATTGGTCCTTTTGAGGTTCCTATAATTTACGTTCTGCTTATTATCACCTTATAGATTTCAAACAGCTGTATAGAATTAGATTAATATAATTTTTGTAAGATTTGTTTTGCCTTAGCTATTTTCACAAAATGTGTGTTATGCAATTTCCTTGCCAGAAATGTGTAATTACCGTGGATATACATTCTAGATGTAAAGGTAAAGATATCCTTCCAAGTAAAAACCCAAATAGCCAGAAACAATTGAAATTTTATTTATGTCTTTCTTGCTTTGTAATAAATGATAACTAATAAGCATTATTCTGTTTAGAACTTTTAGTATATATAATATTTTACTAATATTTTAAATTTAAAAATTTAAGCCTAAAAATGACTATTGATCTTTGCAAAGTATGTTTTTAAATGCCAATAGCTCACAGAGACCACCAAAATTTGTTTAGGAATTTTAGAAAAATCTAAATCGATAGAAAAATGAGAATAACCCATATTTATTATTTTATTTTTATTTCTCATATACCCAAAATGTCTAAAATATCAAGATTTGTATTGACAGCAACTTCAACTGTTTTATGAAAACTTAAAAATTTGTATTGAATCATAAATTCAATATTTTTTTTTACTATATTGTACGCCTGCCCATTATTATTATTTCCATGGGAATCTAAATTAATTAAGAAAATCGAATCGTGCTAGCAGTTGTTCTATTGTCTTCCAGCGTTAGAGCTATTTCTAGGTTTTTGCCTTAAAGAAGAAAAGGTAGAGCACTCTAGGTTGACATGATTTACTGTCCTGGCAATTGGTGCACGTTGGGGCTTCTAGTCTTCACAGTAGGTGAGCGTGGGAACACCCATAGATACCGATACGGAGACTACAGAGGATGACTTCTTCCAGGCTTCATTTTCGAAGTTTTGTACCGAGTGCAATCTGTCTTAATTTAGAAGTGCTCATTTCGCATTAGGTTTTCCTTTTTCATTGTGTATGCTGTGATTTATAATAAACCAAGGCTTATTAACAATCTTTTCAAGGATTTTAGATTGAAGAGTTTGTATTTTTTGTGTTACCATAATCCCAAAGTCCTCCCCTGTAAATCTAGAAAGATTTTAGATTATTAAAAGCCGCTTGTTTAGTATGCCAATCTATAGAGGTCTGTTGTATCGATGCTGATGGATCTATGCTCAATGTTGACGTCGTGGCTTTTCCTAAGGCATCGTTCTGGATCCTATAGTAAGATATGAAATTTGATGCGCTATAAGGTGGAAAAGGAAAACAAGAAAATATATTCCAACTGCATCCCTTTAGCTGAGGAGATAATCACTGCGGAAAAAAATAAATAAAAAAATTATAAAAAAAGAAATAAAAGCATAAAACAGTAAAAGTAGCTGAAGAGAAGATGTTATCATTAGATTGAGAATTGGGGGCATTCGTCCTTATTACAAAACATACCCTCCCAACTTTGAAATGTACAATTTGCAGTTGACCATGATCAGTCACATTTTAGAAGACTGCCTGCTGCATGATAGCTATTTTCATAATTTAGGAATTGAAAGAAACCTACCAATGATGCTAGGAAAAATTATATTACAAATACAGGAAAAATAATAGAATTTCTAAAAAATAACAAAAAACAATAATTTTAAGAAAATATAACACAAAAAGAAAAAGATTAATAACAAGTAAAGAAGGACACTAAACAACAATAAGAAACTTAACCTAACCTAACCTCAATTTGATCAAAAATCCATACTTGTAATAATTATTCGAAGCTTATCGAAATAAGCAATTAATATATTAAATAAGTTTCCTTATAATTTGTTGATGTCGTTTGTTTTTCCTCATATATCCAATATAAATGGTAAGGAAGTTACTTATACTGAACCACTTGGATGACGTTTTTTAATTTGGTATGTATGTTAGGTGAGTCTTTTATCCAGTTATAATATGAGATACCTTATACAGTTTTTCAAGGTACTGGATTAATTTAAATATTATTAATAATAATTATTGCTAACTCGAAGAATGGATGAGTGATTTCTCGTACCCTTATAATTTGCTTTGTCTAGTCGACTTCGCTATTGTTATAATCTTATAATCCTGAACCTTAGTAAACAGGTATCAGGGATGATCCCAATGTTTTGACTCTATCCTACAAGAACTCGAAAACTTGTATAAATGTTTTACAAATAAATAAATAAGCAATAATACTAACCTTAATTTCTTCTTCTGGTGGTAGATGTGCGTAAAGAATTTCGTCTTGTATATGTTGAAGCTCCGATCCATTCTTAATTTTTTTTTAGTTTGAAATCCTGGAATCCTGGAATGGAAGTAGGTAATGGAATGGTGCCCCCCGGAGAAGGCCCTTAGGCCCAGCTCCTCCTTAATAATGGGACAGATCTAAATAGAATAAGATGTCTGGAGAACGGTAAATAGCCGCTGTCACAAATAAATCAGGCGGATCGCAACCGAAAATTGGTTAATACGCCCTAATAGGACGGCAATTTGCTTCGGTGAAATATATCGAGTTATAACGAGCGACCCTAACTCCTCGCATAAATCACCGGTTCGATTGAGCCTTGGCCGGTTCCGACCGCAGGCCTATTATATGTATTTATATTCTATATAATAAGGGATACTTAGCTTCTCCTTCCTTTCACCTTTCCGCATTTTATTACGACATTTTATGGTCATATTTTTATTAGGTCGGGATTTACAACTTTATCAGCTCCTCATTATTACTGTACGCCTTGCTCATTGTGGACCGCTAACCCGTCATCCGTCTATCGTCGGGTCCGTCTTTCTGAGAAGACTTACGAGGGAGAGGAGCGGTGAGGGGCTATTTGGTGGGAACCTGGGAACGATGAATAATTAAACAGCGATGTGTAGTTCCCACTAATTCATAAAACAGCTCGCTTCAAGTCTGATGTTAAAGTTAGAAAATATAATAATGCAAGATTCAAAATACAAATCCTTAATTCTCTCAGATACTAGTAAGTAACTAACCAGTCAACGTTTCGCCAATTCAGGCATCATCAATACAAAATGAGATAAGATCACATGAATGGAGAGCAGCACATCAGAAATCAAGGGGTCTAACAAATACTGATCTAATATAGATTGTTCATCATATTGAGACGGCATATGAATATTTTAGCTATTGTTGTGAGATGTACATTATCTGGGCCCTATAAAAGCACAAAAATACCATTACAAATGGAAACGTTCGTTTTTAAAGATTGTAGGTTACCTATCGCCATTTGATAATAATAATTGTATTCCATTTTTTTTTTTTAATTTACTGTTTTTACTTCCTTGTACGCAGTAAAAGAGGAAGTATTGTAATTTGCGAAAAATTTCTAATATCCGTTTTGACCACCACTGAGTCCGTTTGGATTAGTTTCGTTGTGACGTCTGTTCGTAACTCGCATAATTCAAAAACGGTTAGCCGTAAAATGTTGAAATTTTGTATTTGGGGTTGTTGTAACATCAAGTTGTGCATCTCCCTTTTTGATCATCACATGATCAACAGAAGTAGTACTTTAATTGAAGGTCATAACATATTTCGATTAAAAATCATTTCAAAATGTTATGCAAAACTTCTCAAATTTGGTATATAAGACTTTTATGTCAATATAAATAACATATCATGTTTTAGTTAAAATTCGATAACCGAAACTTTTATATTAACATTTATAATAACAAATATAAATATATATATTCATAAAAATATAAATAAATATAACATAAATATAATAAAGATAACAAGATTACAAAAAGTTGAAACTGGCAAACCGGAAGTGGAACTTTTATGTCAATATAAATGACATATCATATTTTTGTTAAAATTAGATAACCGAAAGTGGTACTTTACTTAAAGTTCATAATAGACTTAAACTTCCCAAATTTGGTATACGAAACCTTTATATTTACATAAATATAACAAACATAAATGTATATAAACATAGAAACATAAATAAATATAATAAACTTAACAGGAGTATAAGAAGTTGAAATCTGCGAACCGAAAGTTGTACTTTCGAAGATCATGATAGATTTTCATATAAAATTATATTAAATGCGAAAATTCTCAATTCGGTATGTAAGACTTTTGTGTCAATATAAAAAACATAATAGATTTTTGTTAAAATTGGATAACCGGAAGTAATACTTTACTTGAAATTCGTAATATGCTTTTTTTTTTATTTTCACAATAGATTTTTTAAATGGTTCTCTATCAATTTTAGAAATAAAAGTTTTAAAAATAAAATTCTGAGTCATAGGTCCAGTTGTACTTGTATTTTTATACTCAACTATGAAATAGGATGTGCCTACAAATTTAAGTGGAGTGGCCGATTCAGGAATTTTCTGAAGGGAAGGTTCATATGTACCAGGTCCTCTCCTCCAATCCCCCTCGCTCCCAGAAACAATAAACCATAAAGTTTACGTTTTAAAATCCACATTTATTATTAAAAATTCAATTATTATATCAATTTAAGTCGGTGGTGGATCAGAAATCAGCTTTCCAGAAAATAATTTCCACCTTCCAGGAGGGCCCGTAAGTACAAGTTGTTATGTATTGTTAAAACATTGTTATAATATTAAAACACGTTAATAATTAAAATGGTTATATTAAAATATCTGATGTGGGCAACACATGACTTCCTTGTTCGCCAACAATTTTTTTCGCGAAAAAAGTGATCCTGAATTTGGTTACTAGCTTCCGAAGATTGCAGTATCTCAAAAACGACACGGCGTCCCGACATCCATCTATTGACACACACACAAATGGAGAGAGAAACCAGTATTTTACACTCAATTTTAGTTCTTAAAACAAGTAATAAAAATGTTTAATTGGATTGGAAACCAAATTGCGTTTGTAACCTTTATTACCGAAACATATGATTTCTGTATTTAATTTAAATATAATTTTTGATGTAAGCTTATTATGACCTTCAAGTAAAGTACCCTTTTCGGCTCACCAATTTGAACCAAAATATAGTAAATACATTCATATGGATATAATAGTCCTATTTACCAAATTTAAGATGTTTTACATTATATTTTAATATAATTTTTGATTAAAGTCTAATATGACCTTCAAGTTAAGTACCACTTCCGGTTTTCCAATTTAGATTAAAATCTAGTATGTTATTTAAATCAATATATAAGTTATAAATACTAAATTTGAGAAGTTTTGCATAGTATTTTAATATAATTTTTGATAAAAATCAATTATGACCTTCAAGTAAAGTACCACTTCCGATGATAAAGCAGCGACCAAAAAAGGAGGTTTACAACTAGATTTTACAACAATCCTAAATACATAATTTCAACTTTCTAAGGCTACCCGTTTTTGAGTTATGCGAGATACGAATGTATGTACGTACAGAAGCCATGACGAAACTAGTCAAAACGGATTCAGGGATGGTCAAAATGGATATTTCCGTTGAAATCTGAAAACCGAAAATTTTCGCGATTACAATACTTCCTTTACTTCGTACATGGAAGTAAAAACAATGAATAAAAAAAAAAAAATGAGTAAAATTATTATCTAATGACGTACTCGTAAAACGGAACCTTTCCACTTGTACGTTTCCCTTTTGCACTTGTACTTTTGTACTTCATCACGAAATTGCGCCCTGGTCTGCTCTAATTTTGATCTTATCTTTTTCTGCATTGAAGATCCTTGTACTGGTTAATTATTTACTGCTATTTGAGAGACATCAGTCTTTTTTTTTCGAATCTATAACAATAATTTTTTTTTTGAGTTTTCGCTCTGATCTGTTATCTGAAAATAACGATTTTCTAGAATGCTGTTTTGGCTGCCGTTCATTATATTTCTAAATGGAATTCAATTCACAATAGCTTAGAGCTACGCTCTGCGGCTTTAAATATTTATTTATTATTACAGACGAATATCACAGCAAATGTAATCTTTAACGGCGTACAATAAAGTGGCATAAATAAGGCCAATGTAACCAATGCGACAAATTGGGGTGAAGACGTAGGAGAGAGACGTAATACTTAAACGGATATGACGGAGAACAAAAAAAATAAAAAGAATTTTTGGTTTTTTTTTTTGGTAGTGTGTTAATCTGGATTGATTTTGTTACGCTTTCACTTCGAAAGTATGATATAAATAATTATAGTATAAAGGGTAAGGACAAAATTATCTATTTTTTCTGGAGCAGAGGGCAAGGGCGCACTGGAAAAACGCTTAGTTATCCTGCTACCGGTACAATAATGTTATATAATATTAGTATAATAATATATCATATAATAATATAGTTATTAGATAGTATAAGTTGTACATAATCAAAGTAATATTATTTTTTATATTTCATTCTGGCATTGACCCTGCTTTCTTAAAATGTTTGCGTTCCTTACCAACCTTCTCTTTTCTAGATTTTAGTGTAGATTCCGCAAGCGTTACCATCCTTCCAGTTCTCTTCATAACTTACGATCTGTGCCCTATTCCATGACTTTAATACCACATCTGTTGTAGAAATCGTGTCTTTAATATCTCATCAGAATCTAACTCATCATCCTGATCCTCCATCCCAATCCCTATTCAGCTCCACTCACCGCTGTAATCCTACTCAAAGGTTTTAACGGGAGTGGCTTCGAGGGGTTTGTAAAATATTGCGCCTTTGAGTCAGGTTCCGATGGCTTTTCATAACAGTGACACTGTTAAACAGATCTGTGATCTCCAGAGGTTCTATTTTCCCTTCCATTGGCTCTGGGTTTAGAAAACGAGATTTTTTTTGTTTATATTATTACTATGATTTTTTATCTCCCTGCTCCTAAATATCACAAATCCTAATTCTTAACAAACAGAAAAAAAAAATACAAAAATCTTAAAACAAAAATTTAGTTCTTGTCCTTAGGGATTCAGTTGTGCGAATCACCCATTTTCTTTTCTTTATTCCTAAAACTTTTGAACTTTTGAGTTTTTAAGCCTTTTTATCCATTTAGGGATTGATAAATTATTTGTCACTTCTATAATTTTGTTTTTATTGAAAATTAGTTTCGAATGTTATACATTCATCTTCAATTCTAAAAACATGCAAAAATTCAAAAATAAGCAATTCAAAAATCAGTATAAATCAGTAATATAAATTATTTATAAATTATGAATTTAATTAAGACAACAAATCAAATACATTTTGGTACTCAACAAGGTGTATTTCGTCGGTGAGTACCAACATGCACTTATATTATATCTAATTTAATATGTATTATATATAATAGCAAACTTTATTTTGAATTATTTCTTTTTGAATTTTGTGCGATTTCAGAACTGAAGATGAATGTATAAAATTCGAAACTAGTTTTCAATAAAAACAAAATTATAGAAGTGGCAAATAAGTTATCAATCCCTTATTAGATTGATCCTTCTATACCATCATGCGGATGTCAATTGAACTTTTTTTTCGGGAGTAGCTTCGAGGGGTCTATAAAATATTGGGACTTTGAGTCAGAGTCCAATGGCTTTTCATAACAGTGAAACTGTTAAATAGATCTGTGATCTCCAGAGGTTCTATTTTGCCTTTCATTGGCTCTGGGTCTAGAAAACGAGATTTTTTTTGTTTATAGTATTACTATGAATTTTTATCTTCCTGCTCCTAAATATCACAAATCCTAATTCTTAACAAACAAACAAAAAATAAATACAAACATTTAATTCTTGTCCTCAGGGATTCAGTTGTGCGAATCACCCATTTTCTTTTCTTTCTCTAAAACATATTCCTAAAACTTTTGAACTTCGGAGTTTTTAAGACTTTTTATCCAGGATCATTGACTTCCAAAATTCTTTTACACTTCAGTTTGTAATCTGTATTTTACTTCAGAAATTTTCAATTAGACTTTCCACCCCATTTTCTTCCAGCTAGATTCTTTAGAGTGTGGCCGAACGGCAGTCAACTCAAATTACGACGTTATCCTTAGCATTATGTCTTAAATGATGTAACTCTGATTCCATTTGTCAGAAGAGAGTCAATTAACTATTTCTTATCTTTGGGATGTTCCAAGCGTACTATATATATTATATATCTTATATATTGTATATAATATATATAGTACGCATATGTATATATATTGTATATTATTTCAAGTATTGTTTTCGTTTAACAATTGGCCACTACACCCTGATTGCCATACCTAAACAGATTAATTAATTTTCAAATGCGAGCTTCTGTACCCAAAAACGGAATAGAATTGGCAGACATTTTATTTGATTTTAAAAACTAGATTATTGTAAATCTTTCGTATTTCCGTATTGTGAACTTGTTTCTGGTTAAATCAGAAAAAAAAAAGTCACGATTTGTGCACTCGTAAACTACTCATAAAATTGCTTTTTATAGTTTACGGTGGGATTTGAAATGAAATGTAATATGGAACTCGTAATGAGAGAGAACAGATATTTATAGCTTATATTTTTAAAAAACAATACCAAAAAAACTGAGAAAACCATAAAAAGAAAATTGAATTAAAAAGTCAAATACTTAAGTACGAGATTTGAGCATTTTTAGAAAAAAAAATCATAAAAACTGAAAAGTCGAGCCTATATTCGTGAAGGAATGTGCATGCGAATACTCATTATCATCAGTCTTGTTGCACTTAATTTGCATGAATATCAATTACGTGAAGAATTAATTAACCCAGAAGTGTTGCTGCTAATTACTTTGCCAGGTTCCTGTTTTTATTTATATCAGATTTTTTTTTTTATTTGGAATTTATTTTTTCTGTTCTATTTTTGGAATGACCTGCGATGGTGTCTCGAATGATTTATTTGGACTAACACATGATTATTATTTGAATTTTCTTTTATTGTATCGTGTGGAATGAATTCTAGAACTAGAAACTACAATTCAGCGTTTCGAGAATACTAGATATTTGAACTTCCCTAGTTACGGAGTTTATAGATGATCAACTTATCTATTTCTGAAAGCAATGGAACGTCTATGACGATTATCCAATGGTAGAATGTTAAGTTAATGTTAACCTAATGGAACATTTCCATACAATTACCCATGATTTGCGAAATAGTATTTACCTAGTTGTAGAGCTCGAAATATTAGACATCGTATTCATATGGATGATATTGTGCATACATGTTTTTAGTGCAATTTGAAAATTCACATTTGCAATTAATTCAGTGTAAAATATTTTGGTAAATTTGCAGTTAACATAGGTGTCCACAACACCATTGATATAACCAAACTATCATCTGTATCTGCTAGTAACTACTAGGAAGCTCTTGTTTTATACTGTACCACATATTCCCGCCCCGGTAGAACAATGACGCAACTACACAATTTGGTCAAAATGGAATAATTTTCCCATTGTTGTCAGAAATAAGTACCGTAAATTTAATTACTATTTAATTATTGCAAATTTTATGGTGGATATTTACTACATCTTTACGTTGGAGCCCCTATGACATAGGGCCTATATACTCAAGTATCTATTCGTTTTGTTTGTGTCTCCTGTAAAATTTCATTATTTAGCGTCATTGTTTTACCGGGAAGGAATGGCGTAGTATCTGAATTAATAAAGAATGGCGGCCCTGAGTTGGTGCGGTCATTGCAAGTCCTTTTTCAGAGAGCCTGGGACGAAAAAAGGATTCCAACTAATTTGGAATATAATATTATAATACCAATTCACAAAAAAGGATGTCAGGCAGAATGCTCTAACTACAGACCCATAAGCCTCTCACCAGTGTACAAGCTATATACATCCATATTGGAGGGTCGCTTAAGACCACTAGTTGAGCACCTAATAGGAGAAGAGCAAGCTGGGTTCAGACCCGGGCGCCAAACCCATGACCACATTTTCTCATTAAGAAATATCTCACAGAAATCCTGGGACTCGGATAAAAATATATACCTGGCTTCCCTTGACCTCAAATCTGCCTTTGACTCGGTTCCACGAGATGAAATATCGGAAGCTCTCAGAGCGAAGAATGTCCCCAGAAACCTGACAGAGGCGATTAAATCTATATATTAAGAGCCCAATGGAATAGTCAGGCTGAACGGGCTAGAATAAAATTATTTCAATATTGCAAAAAGGGTCAAACAAGGAGACAGTCTAAGCCCTTTGCTGTTCCTGTTGTTCATGGATGAAGTGGCATCTATTTGTAAGAGGAGAATGGACAGGACTTTCCTGGGATTCCTGGGACGTAGGAATCTTAATCCTGTAGTGATACAGCTTCTCCTCTTCGCCGACGACGTGGTATTGGTTACGGATTCTGTGGGAAAGTTGCAGATGTCAGTTATGGAATGGTATGAAGAGCTCCAATGAAAAGGAATACTTATAAATACCAACAACAGTAAGATCCTACAAGTTGGAAGAATGAAGGAAGATATCCACATATACTGTAATGGAGACAAAATATAAGTGTTAACAGACTTCACATACCTGTGTACAGTGATAGACGAATCTGGGAAGGTAGACGCAGAAATATCTGACAGGCAATTTGACAGGCAAGATATTAAAAAGGCAAATGCAGTTTACTACCAGATATGTAACACTGTGGTAGGGAAGAGAGAAGTAGGCAAAGATGTGAAGCTACACATCTTCAAGACAGTATATCTACCTATACTTTTGTATGGAGCGGAGAGTTGGATATTAACAGACCGACAGGAGAACAGAATCACCGCTGCCGAAATGATATTTCTGCGAAGGACGATTGGGAAAACAAGGAGAAACCGAATTCGCAATGAGAGGATTCGTCAGGTACTGTAGATAGCCCCACTGAAAGAGCTCCTAGAAACTAGAACGTCAGCTAAAGTGTTTCGGCCATGTTATCAGGATGGACGACCACAGAGATCCTCTAAAGACCATGGAATGGGTCCCACTTGGCAGAAGACCTAGGGGTCGCCCTAGGATGTCCTATCTCGACTACATGGAACGACTCTGTAGGACAAGGAGGAAGGACCTCCGACAGGCGAGGAACCTAGCTAGAAATAGGGAAGAATGGAATTCCTGGCTGAATGCTCCTCTACGCTGAAAGGCACTAAAGAGGGAAGCTACCGAGGCAGCGATATGTTGATAGTATTTGCAAAATATTAAACTCGACAAACTGTTGCATAATATTACATAAATTATATAATATCCTTCAATTTCCTAATAACCATAATAAAGGACTATTCCTTTATTATGGTTATTAGGAAAGTCCATGTCTATCATGGACCCACAAATGTGAGCCTTGGGTAGTCTCTACTACCTTCATAATGCAATTAGTTTTATACCAATAATTTTACGTACAATTGTGATTAATTCAGATTTGTATCATTGCTATTGGACAAGACTAGCCTAATTTTATTATTTTATTTTTATATTATTTTTATTATTATTTTATATATAAAATAATAATTATACCATTTATTATACTATAATGAGGTTTACAACAATATACCTATCTAATAATCGGAAAGTCTTCCGTCTAAGTAGTTCGGTGGTGACTCTCAGTATTTACATACATTGTAAATTTAATGTCCAAGTAGGTAGTTTGTTTTATGTTCTTATTGCCTTTAACTAATTTTAAATTGGTATTAAATAATATTTAAGAAAAGTATTCATTTCTCATGATTCGTTCTTTACAAGAGCTCAAAACAGCCGGGGAGTAAGTTTTCAAAATTTAATCTCTTTTATGTAGAGTGGGAGGGTATCCAAGGTGTCACTTACAGTAACATTCAAATGAACACAGTTTACTTAAAAATAAAATAATTCTTGAAAAATAGTTTGCTAGGATTTTCTGCGACATTTTTCCATTTTTCGTTCCTTATTTGAAATTTTTATTTGCTTAAGAAGAAGTTTAAAAGATTTGTTTTTATTATGTAGTCAATTATTATTACTCTTTTTTTTATCTTATCTTAACAATTGAACCATAGAAATCAAAAACTTAAAATTTACAAAAAACAGAAAAACTACTAACTTACTTTTCTTGTTCGCCATCAATATTGTCCAATTACTTTGTCATATTGGCAAATATGACCTTATACATTATTAAAATGCTGCAAAAAATTAGTAATAAAACTAGATAGGTATAATATTAGAGCTAGTAATAGAACTACTACAATTAGTAAAAATACATAATAATTTTATATATAAAGTAGGCCGACGAAACGTCACCAGACAGACAACAGTAGTAATAATAGTTAACACTTTTAGTGCCAACCGAAAGTATCGTTTTATTCTGCATTTATTTATATTAATTTACTTTGAAATAAAGTTCTCTCGAAATGCGAACATTAAGCCCACAAACACTATATATATATATATATATATATATATATATATATATATATATATATATATATATATATATATCATATGTAATACAATAATAATATAATATATAATTGTCATTGGCTCTTTTTCCAAATATTACGAATAACGATATATCATCGTTGGTATTAAAATGTAATCTCTTTAAGGTATTTTTTTTTTATTAAATCTATTTTTCTGTAACAAATTTTTTTCATGTGCATAAACTTTAAATCAGAAATACATATTTATATTTGGCTTCATATAGATATTATATTTTAATTATTTTGCTGCATATAATGATTTTTTTTCTATTTCATATTTTAGATTTTATTATTGCAGGAAAATACGATTTTGGTTTCCCCGAGGCACTTAGGGAAATAGTATGAAATATTCAGTGGAGCTACCAGCTGTTGTATAGAATGATAATGGGATTGCCATCCAGAAAAATGTTTCAATATCAATTTAATTTTATATATTTTAAGTCGATCGATGAAGTGAACGTTTCGGCCCATCATTTCCTTAGCTGAGTTTTATTCGCGATTATTCCACATGTTCACCTATCTTGAATAATATACCCATATGAATTTTCCTGTCAAGCTGACAAATTAACCTTCCACATTACCCGTGGAATCAAATTTCAACTTCTGCAGAAGAATCCCGCTGTATCTGTATTCATGTATATGCAGATTTGAAGACCTTGATGCCTCATGGAAATATTTATGCAAAATATTACTTGACAAAAAGAGAGAATTCCTGTTTTTCTCTTTATAGTACTCGTCGGGATATTATGTTTCTTGGATACCATTTCACAGTTCCATGAATTTTTATAAGCCTCATTGCACAATTTACATATTATTAAACCTCTACGCATTTCAATAAAAATCATACCACTCCATAGAGCAACTCGGGTACTGTTTTTATGGTAGTATTATTTGTTTTCCTATGCTGCATTCTAAAATCAGTTTATAAATAATATTTGAAGAACTCTTAAAGTGCTAATGCCCTATTCAGGTAAATGCTTTATTTTAAAATCGAAGAAGAGTTTTTAAATTCTTACGCTTAATCTTTAATATATTTTGGTATTGCGGCAATCTCAAATCTTATTAACATATCAACGCGTTTTAATAAAAAATGTCATAAAAAAAAATGTAAACCTCACTACGACTTTTTCAAGATCCACCAACCACAGCCTATATAACCGTGAGTGAAGAGCTGATTCGTCGCTTTGGAATTAACCTCGACGTGATCAACAGTGGTGCTGCTGTGAACCCATAAAAATTTGGAAATTATTGCAAGGAAATTTCTTTTATACGTCAGCCTGGTGACATACCCAATAAGGTGCACAAGATCTAGAAGCACTATTATATCAGCTGCGATGTTGCCGATGGAATGTTCACTGAGGAAGCCCGAAATAAATATATTGATACCATCATTATCGACTCAGCAATTCAAGATCATGCAGCCGAATTTCAACCAACGAAGATTTCTATGCTCCTCGTTACGTCAGATCCCTACATTAATCGATTTCACTCAAAGCCTAAAATGAGGAGCGAATTGGATTTCCACAAAGATGTAAAAAAACTTTTAATTTTGTAAATAAATGAATGTATAAACAAATTTTATGCAAATCTACTTAAAATAAATATAGCTCTTTTTTTAACTATATATATATATATATATATATATATATATATATATATATATATATATATATATATATATATATATATATACAAAAATATATAAATAATAACATAAAAAATTTAAAAATTAACATAAAAAAAATTTAACATAAAAAAAGGAGTAAAACAAGGATGTCCTCTATCCCCGATCCTCTTCAACTGTCTCATTAACAAATTGTTTAAGGAACTAGACTGGGAAGGAAAAAGCATTAAAATAAATGGAAGATACTTAAACAATTTAAGGTTTGCAGATGACATATGCCTATTGGCTCCTAGCAAAATCGAATTACTTGAACTGGTCAATGATTTGATTCATAAATGTAAGAAATATGGCCTAAAAATAAATTACCTAAAGTCAAAAATAATTACAAATACAGATGAACAGATAGTAAAAATCGGAGAACATGTTACAGAATATTCAAAACAATTCATTTATCTTGGATAGGAAATTTCTTTTGAAAAAAAATTCAGTAAAGAATTGGATAGAGGACTAAAAATAGGATGGCACAAATACTGGTCCCTAAAGAAAATCTATAAGGGTAATTTCACAATCGACCTAAAAGTTAAGGTGCTTCAGTCTTGTATCTCCCACAATCCTGTACGGCGCTCAAACTTGGGCACTAACCAAGAAGGAACAGTATACAATGTAAATGAAACTTTTGAGGAGTATGATGGAAATCAGAAGGAGGGAGAAGATAAAGACTTAAGAAATTCTTTCTCAGGCAAAAGCTAAAAGTTTGAGTAAGGGAGCCCAAAAACTGAAATGGAGGTGGGCTGGTCATCTGGCCAGACTGAAGGACGACAGGTGGTCGAAAAGTGTTACCGAATGGAACCCGATAGACCAAGTGAGAAGGAGAGGAAGACCGTACATGAGGTGGAGAGACGAAATCACCCGCAGAGTGGGAACAAACTGGATGAAAGTGGCCAGGGAAGAGAGTGCTGGTTAAAAATTGTTAATACACTATAAAGATTGTTTTATCTGAATTTTATTTTGGCCCCGAGAAGTCGACAGCACTAATAATTTTAAATAATATCTAATTACGGCAGTAATCATTTTAATAATCTCAATGAATACAAATGTTACAATTGAATATAACGCAGTTATTATGCACAAATGGTGCTGAAGTATGCTAGCCCGGCTAACTTCGGCGGCAGCCAGAGATAATGCATCCCGATTGTAAAGTCGTACCTTCAGTTTTTATTAAATCTTAAATTTTTCCTTTCAAATAGGTGTTACATATCAAAATTTTCATTAGAAATTTGCCTTATCTCCATGAGATGTCCCCCTAATAATTTGTTTATAATTTTCCAAAAGTGGATACATAGTATTGGCTTTTGATATAAAATTCCTCAGTAGCAGTTTCACGCCATCCCAGATTATAACCGTTTTAATACTTGTACATCAGATAGTGTTGGAGTGTGATTAATCTTTCTCGGAAGAACTTAATCCCTTGATAATTATTAATAAAAAAACTTAGTTTTTATTTTATAATTTGTTATTTACATTATACTGTTGTATTAAGATGAATTAATGACATAAGTAGCTCAATGCGATCCATCAGCGCGTCTCTGAAAATCCAAGGTTAAGATAAAAGCCTTCGATTGATGTAAATTAAAAAAAAAAAACAATAACAAAAAAAAAACGTTCATCCGTCCTGCGTGCTTGCTCCTCTTCACCTATTAACTCTTACTCTTCTTCCGTATTTTTATATATTTTTTTTTCTTTTAACAATGTATAGTATATGAAATTTAATGGAGATGATTGATGGGTATTCGATTAGAAGACGCAGAGAAACATGCTGTTTAATGGTATTTAATACTGAAATGACGTTTCAGAATAAGTTGTAGACCATCTTCAGGATCGATTCTTCTTCAGTTGACTACTGAATTACTGTGTTTTATTTCTGACCGTACCCCCTACCATTCTCATTGATTTCATCAATGTTCAACCATATCCTCATTATTTGAAATTTTAATACTTTATATAATTACGATTGGGAAGGCTCTTTCCCAGAACGATTTTAATCACTGGAAAAAATAGAAAACATGACATTTATTTATTTATTCCATTTCGCATCGGTAAAAAACATGGGAAACAGAAAACGGCAAAAAAGAGCTGTACAAACATAATTAAATACAATGACAATTCAGATAGTGTGTTGTGAACTTGCCCCCATGCTTATGCACGCAACCTTTTTATTATAGTTTTAAATTATTTTTCCTTCAATTATTGATGATTTCGATATTCCTGCTTTATGATGAAAAAGAATTGCCCGGATTTCCATCAAGTTCAGTTCGATAGTTTCTTTTTCTACCTTCTTTTTCTTTCTCGGGTTATAACCCAAAAGTGATGATCTTCATCCGTGATATCTGACCGCTACACATAGAGCTGGAGCAACGCGCAGGCGCAGTTTGATTAATGATCCTAATCCTAGCTAAGTGATTATATAATTGAGTTACACAACCATTAGCACCACCATATATCATCTCCCAGCCCGCCACAGATTTCGGGATATGCCTCCAAGGGAAACCTACATGATCCCTACAACTTGCATGGTTCTTTCTGTTGGTAGCCTACGAGGGAGTTTCATCTAGAATTCAAGTATCCCATTTTACGCATTTACCCTACGAATTCTCTACTGTTTGTAAAGTTGCTCCTAGGGATTTCAATGATTAACGAAATATTAAGAGTAACAAATTTGGAATATGCTAGAAGAAAACTTTGAACATTTTCATCAAATACTTCGTAATGCTACTTAATGAACTTGTTTGCAGAATGAACGGGTATACTTGAAAATTCAAATATATTGTTTAAAAAAGGAAGTTGTCCAGAAAACGAAACAGGTTGCCGATGATGCACGTAATACGGACATAAGTTTTTCTTATGCTTCTCATTTTAAAATCATTCTTCAATCAGTTTTATATAATAGTATATTTTACTCCATTGGGAAACACTCAAGGCATTATAAAGTGTGTACAGCTGTTTGATTTTTCTGAAACGAACCATTCTCCTTTACAAGCCCATTACTGCGTCTTAGGATCTTCCTTTCGAGCCTGTCAATGCGTTCAGACATTTAAGCAATGTCCAGGCTTCAGATGCATATGTCCAGTGTCGGACGAGTAGTTTATTACAGTCTGAGTTTGACAGTGCGGCCGAGCAGTCTACTCCTAAAGAGTGAATGTGGTGTAGGCAATATCGATTTGAATGTTTCGATTGGTTACCTACCAGGACGGAGGAGGGACACATGTTTTTCTGATTATATTTGACTAGTATACCCGAGCGAGAACTCTCACTCCTTCTAATCCCTATTTATTAGAAGTATAAGCGATATTAGGGAAAGATATTTATTCGTATAAACAATATAATATTATTAAGAAAGTTTATTTAACACACACATTTGGTGAAGCTACATAGTTTGTAATGACTATGTTGAAGTTACAGTTCATACTTAATAAGTATCAAGCTTACCCCACAGGAAATCATCTCTTCAATTTAACAGTTAGGAAATTAGATTCAGCTATAGAGTTTGTATTTATATTTAACAGTGCCCTTTAGGGTTGGACATGGGAAACAATATATAATTTCCCACTCATTAAAAGTGTTTGTAAATAGACTCAAATTGATATAAAGTTGCCATGACAACGGCACGTACGCAAGATGGCATAGGGCCCGTGCGGGCCTATATCGTGCATTATCTCGAAAACGGTAGGTTTTAAGGCTTTAAAATGCTGGACCAAAGGATCATACATGGTTTTGATGCCCGCGTCAAAATCTTTAAAACCCAACTTATCCCGTCTCGATCCGCCGACTCTCAGTCGTCAAATTTGTGAAACCTCCCAGTTTTTTCACCACTTTTATTTAAGCCCTAGTAAGAATTTAAGAAACGAAATTGGAATTCGTCACTTCTTTATGAAATTCCCTTTCTTTTGATACTTCACTCGTCAAAATCCATCGCTCCTGAGAGCCGGAAAAGGGATCTATAGTACCGAAATAATATATAGTAGTGATTATGTACTGTTTTGTATTTTCTGTGAGCAAAAATAAACGTTTGAGTTCGAGCAAGGTGTTTTGCTTAATTTATGTTTGTTTAAAGACATTACATTAGGCTAGAGATCAATTAGCGAATGCGAAAAATCGTGTTTATTTTTAATGCCTTAGTTTTCTTAATTTACGAATAGCATATTTAACATGAGAAATAATGATTGGAGCAACACCTTTCTGGTACACAACGAAAGGATTATTTTTTTCAATTATCAAAACAAAATAATTACTGAAAGTCCAAACTCTCCTGGAATGGAGCTAACCACTTTTTGCAGCAAAACCTTCTATTTTCAATTACGAAACGGCAGTAGTATTATTTTCCAATGCTCCAGTGCAATTATTTTCAAGTTATTTCATCTTTCGGAAGTGCTAATCACCAAATATCCATGAGTTATTGGACTCACCCACTACCGAGGAATTCTTAAAAAGAAGTGCTATCAAGTTCTTTGGCTCATCTAAATGCCATACCAACTCGCTTTTCAATAGTAAAGTACCCCACGCAGGGCCGGAACTACGATTTTTTCCATGAGGGCAACATTAATTTTTCTGTCACTTCTTTTGAAAATCAACTATATTTTAGTTAAATATATTTCGAAATAAATGTCACCATTCCATTACATTAACTCATTTTATTGATTGAATAAGGATCAAAACAATCAAAAATAAATATTATTTACTTAACCTAGAAAATAAAATTTGCCGAACTCTAAATTCTATCGTCCGCGCCAATTGTCCCCGTAATTCTGGCCCTGCCCCCACCAATTCTCAGCGTTGACTGAATTCGGTTTTTAATTAGAATAAGGAGATAATTTATACCTGTAAGGAACATCTAATAGAATATTCAGTCATCTAAAAACAGCGTTATGGAGAAAACCTTTCTAGCCGATAAACATAAAGTAGAATTTGAAGAAAAGAAAATCAAATACTTGTCATAGTATAAACTGTTCCCTTAGTAGATTTATTGTTACGTGGAAAAACCAAAATAAAAAAACGTTTATTTTATCTATACCCAAATCATAATATTATCAACACAAAGATTGACTCGTCGGTTTTTTGGAGGGGGAAGGGGAGAGGACGAAGTTACATGAACTAACAAATAGATCCGTCAATATACTTATTCTCTTAAATATAAACACGTTATATACAAAAATATTATCATCTAATGATTACCAGGTCAAACTGCATTTATCACTAACCTAATCTAACTTTCCATAATCCTTCGAATTTTCTCGAACTTCATCGTTGGTTTCGTTGACAGACATTATGCAACAAGACTAAGGTTGTTCACAAGATTGTTATGAAATCAGTTATATAACTTTTTTTGAATATTTTTACCTAAACCATTTCATAATTCTTCCTGTGACCAATTTGCCGTCTAAAAGTATTTTCGACAATCGTTTAAATTTTTTTTTAATATGCAAGATTCAATAATTATTATAGTACAAAATAAGACGTTACTCCAGGTAATGTTTTTCATTGCTGGAGTAAACATAATTGGCGCGTTATATGACAAAAATTCGCACATGAAATCAGTGTAGAAAGCTTATGATCTAAATCATTTAAATATTTCTGTATTGATATTTATAACTAACCTACCTGAATTTAGAGAATATTCATCTATTATACATGTGCCATACTCGTTATAAACAGTAAACGAATACATGATCAGTATACATGATTTCTCCAAAACTAGTCGGCCGATTTTTTTTTCTGATTTGGTCCCGAAGTCACTAGTCATCCCAGAATGATCCTCGGAGCTCGAGATGATCACTTTGTCCCAAAATGTCGATTAGAGGTTTCATACGCCATTATAGCAGATAAAGAAAAAATATAAAGTATTTTGGAATTATCATACCTAAAGATAAAAAAAAAAATCAATTCAAATAATTGTTTTTATGTAGTATAATTATTTGTATAATTAGTTGGAAATGATAAACCATAGTTAATTTTAATTGTATAATTTTATGCATGCTACTGATTATCTTTAGCACCTTCAATGTGGCTTATGCCTGTTGGCTTTTTTTTTTAATAAATAAATTAATAATCATTCTTAATCAGTTTCTGTAAAACTGATTTAATCCTTTGGACGCTCGCCCTGAAATCGACGAGGGGCTCCAAAAACAAATATTTGTTTAATGTTTAATTTACAAAATCGATTTATAAAGATTCCATACTTAACGAATAAAATTATTTTGTATTTATGAACTTTCAATTAGCTATTTACTTTGTATTATTTTTGCATTTCCAGAGTCTAAGAGTTTATTGTCCTAATGAAGTGCTACTCTCATAGCAATCGAAGGTGGCAAAAAAAAACAAATCATCCTGAAGTACATGGCCCTTCCGACGATAGCTAAATCCATTCCAAGGTAGCAATGGATAACTGCGGGTGTCTGTTACGCCAAGTGCCTCACCGACCGAATTCCACAGTACCTGTTTAAAAGCCGTCATACTCTATGCATATTGTGGAAGACGCACGTACCAAGGATATAAATCAGAGGGAGTGAAGGCGGGCCGGCGTTTGATCCCAGAGGAGGTGCTAACTGAGGTACCTGGCGGTGCACTTCAAAGGCGCTCAGGTAGCACGGTGCCGTACCTGTCCCGTACTATGGTTTGTGCTAAATTGCTGGCACCTCTCTAGGCCTAATTTAGCTCGTAGAGGTGATAGCCTTTCCACCACAGCCTAAACCAGTACATAATATGTTAAATAACACTTTCTACTCCTCTAGGCTGTTGTAAAAAAGAGATGTCAGTATTCTCTTTGCGACTTAGTTTCCAGGAGATGAATAATCAGGGTTGAAAATGTTTTGACTAATCCATAGATAAAATTTTCTTGTTGCGTCTTCATGATTGATGGGTATAGCAGCACAATTTAACTTCACAGAACTTTTTGTAGTGTAATAATTCTCTTGGATTCGGGGATCGGAAGATTCCTATACTACATTATATAAAAGATCTTTTGATTTTGAGAGTTTCCCGGGCAATTATCGAACTGGAGGAAACACGTAAGTATAGAATATCAGGATGTATTTCTGAGCATAAGAGAAAGTAATGTCTATTCCAGGTATGAGGTAGAGAAAAATCGAGAAAAAAATTAAAATCGCTTCTGTCCAACTCATTTACTTAATATTTATACATTAACTCTGAGGCTTAAATTACTTATTCATCAAAGCTTCCTCCGTCTTTCTCTTCTCTATAGCGCTGTACTGTTTTCTATGAAAAGGTAAAACCATTTATAAAATAAAATTATTTCCAAGAGGCTATTAAGAAGGTATAAATCACTAAATTAGCACCCATTACTAGATTCACTCACTGTCCAGGGATAAAAAAAAAAAAGCCGACGAAGTGTTTTCACAAATCTTTTTGCAATATCATTTCACACCCTCCAATCTCTCAAAGTTGGCAATATTCGTCGGTTAATCAGAACAAGTTAATATATCGTCCCCGTCATATCCAACTATCAAATTTGAAAAATGCGATTTTCTTATTCGTCACTTTAAAATGCGCTAGGCGAGGCACTTATTGTGTATAAGTCTCGAAGACCTAACCCCCTAAAGACAGGTCTTGTCTTGAAGGTTAGGAATTCATGACTGCTACAACGGATGCTTCACCTAGTGCGTTTCAATGTGACGGATGTGAAAATCGCATTCGATAGTTGGACTTGGCAGGGACGCTATAATTGGAGGATAAAATCATTACTCCAATGACATGCCCAAGACCTATAAGACTGAAAAACTTTGTATTGAGCATGTCCTTTGAGTGTAACAAGAAAGCTAAATGGGAATATGAAACAATAAAATTGTAATAGCGCCGTGTCATATAATCACATCTTACGACTATTCATGTAGTTGGTATTTTTATGTATTTTCTATGCTTCGTATTATCAAATAGTCCGGGAGCCCGTGAAAAAAAAAAAGTCCACGACTCATTTCATTCAAAGGTTTGGGCATATAAAATGATATTTAGGATTATTTTTGTTTTTTCGCCTATAATTCCTTCAACGGTGCGTTCTACCGAAAAATCCATAGTTTAAATTAAAGAAGATCAAATTCTGCGTCTAATGAGGACCACAACATAATAATTTGGATAACTGGTGTAGTCGAAAACTACGGTGGCAGACTCATATATAGTACTCTGTCTCTTGTATGTTATTGACAAAATAGTTGTTTTTACCGTAGTTTTCGGCCGCATCAGTTGGCCAAATTATTATTTTGTGGTACTCATTAGACGCAGAATTTGATGCTCTTTAATTATATATTTCGATACAATTCATTATTATAGGTTAATTATAGGAATTAGGAATTATGAATTAGAAATTAATTAGGAATTAGGAATTATTATACGAACACATTGTTAGCTCACTCGAGGCAAGAGGAGTGTCACCCGACTTGAAAAACGTGATTGCTGCTCTCCTGGGCACGAACAAAATTAAAATCAGTGTCGGAGCCCACTCGACTAGTCAGATCAGTGTGCTGCGAGGAGTACCCCAAGGCGGACCCTTGTCGCCTTCGCTATTCAACCTGGCCATAGATCACATATACCGCGACCTGTGTGAACAAGAATTCTCTAAGCGGTTTGGTTATAACCTTAGAAGCGACCAAGAAGGTGTGGTCCTCACAGGGTTCGCGGACGACCAGGCTGTCACGGCGCGCGACAAGGGTGCTGCGGAGAGAATTATTAACAGCACGCAAAGGATACTAGCGGAGATTGGTCTGGCTATAAACCCACAAAAAAGTGTGGGAATAGTGATGAACAAAGGAGAGTTTCAATCGACGACGCTATGCCTTGAGAGCGGGGATGTCATCCAAACTGCGCAAGCAGATGATACCATCAAGTATTTAGGATGTACATTCTCGGGAGAACTGACATTTAACGAGGACGCGGTGACAAAATTAAATAGCAACCTCGATAAATTAGTGAGCTCTTGCTTGCTCAAACCGGAGCAGAAAGTCAACGTTGTCAACCAATATCTGTTCCCGGCACTTACATATCCTCTCCAGACTGCGCCCCTTACAAAGATACGCCCTGCGGTATTGGAGGGAATAGATATAAATATCCGCAGGAGCATTAAGGCTATCATCGGACTCCCCGCTAACACCTCAACGGCGATGTTATACGCACCGAGGAGGTATAGAGGATTAGGATTGATCCGCTGTCAATGGGAGGCTCCTTTACAGCATTGGTCCATTGCCCAGCGACTGTCTAATGTGCCGGATGCCCTGTTCCAGTCAACATTTAATTACGAAACGGAAATAGCTGAATGTGCAGAAAAACTGAATGTTGATCAGGGCTACCGTAGTGTGAGAGCTCTACGACAGTCGCTGCGGGAAAATATGTTTGAAGAATGGGCAAATTGCAGGTGGCAGGGCGTTGGCGTTCGCCATTTCAAAGAGAATCCGAAAGCCAACAGATACATCTGCGAGAAGCAGGTTCTTTCGGGGTCGGAATGGTCCAACGCCTTGAAACTTAATATTAATTACGCACCCCTGCGTGGAGTACCAGGAGCCAGCGGACAGCAGAGAGAAGTTGGGTCCCTCTGTCGCAAATGCGGCAGAGAGTCTGAAACACCAGCCCATGTGCTGGGAAAATGCCCCAACAACTCTCTCCTCATAACACGCCGGCACCATAGGGTCAAGCATGAGTTAATAAGGCTCCTCAGAGAAAAGGACTTCGCCTGCTTTGACGAGGTCTATTGTATTGATACGGACGGATCCGCGAGGTATGCTGATATTGTCGCATTCCCTAGGACCGGAAAGACAGCATTGGTCCTGGATCCGACCGTAAGATTTGAGGGAAATGATCCTGATCAGGCAGGTGGAGTGGAAAGGGAAAAAAAAGACATATATGATAAATGTATCCCTTTCCTAAAAGAAAAATTCCGCGAGACCTTCGGAGAGAGAGAGTTCACCGTGAGAGGCCTCTGGTTTGGGTCTCGTGGAACAATACCGAATAGAACGGAGAGCTTTTTGGAAGACCTAGGTGCTAATGCTGGGGATATTGCGGTGTTGGCCGAAAACATTATTCTGGACTCCCTGGGGATTATCCACCATCACCTGCATGGTAGGTAGATGGGTCTATTTATCATTTGGGATTGTCTGTATATGTATATATATTTATTTATTTATTTATTCTCCTGTACTGTTAATCTATATGTGTGTGCGTTGGGACATTGATGGTTGAATAGTTTCATAAATTTTCAAATTGTCTAGAGTTTATATACTGGATTAAGAAGGGGTTGGTTGTGAACTGGAAGGGAGAATTATGGAGAGGTGAGAAGGTAGTTGGATGGATGAAAATAAATAAGGGATAGTCAAAAATAAAAATAAAATGGTGTGTTTGAATGGAAGAAAAAAAAAGAAGAAATAAATGTAAAATTGTGTATATATAAATATTTTATCCACTATGGATTGATTAGTATGCTGTGTATTATAGCAACCCAATGTAATTGGGCAGCATTGATTTTTAATAAATCATTTCTCTCTCTCTACAAAAATAAAAAAAAATCTAAAATTTCGAGCTGTTTTTTTTTTGCCACCATTTTGTATTTCAGCTGCTATAAGTTGGCAGACGTGCATTTTTCATGTCAGGCCTGTGGACATGTCCTTCATATATATATATTTGTAGTGGACTATTTACAAAAATATTACTATTTGCATGACCGCTGGTGTTAGGTTCTGATTATAGTTGATTTTGATTCGATAATTTATTATTTGTCTTGTGGAGAATTTAAGTTATCTTTGTGCGTGGAATAATTCAAATATCTCATTTATAAGATCTTCCTATCACTACTATCATGTGAAGATATTCACACATATGCATTTCAGTTTTAGATTTCTGAATCGTATACGCAGACTGTCCAGCATCAATATTCAGCATAAGGATGATACTCCAGAAGTCAACTGAATTCAAAATGAACACTCATCATATTTTCATTAATTTCAAGAGCGCGTACGACAGTATCAAGAGACCAAAACTCTACGAAACATTGCGTGAACTCAGAATCCCACCATAATTGATACACCTCATCAAAATGACCACGGAAGATGTGAGGTGCAAAGTCAAAGTGCAGCCAACTTGTCACCATAATTTGACTCGAAAAGAGGACTGAGACAAGATGCCCTAGCGTGTTTGTTATTTAACTTTTCCCTTGAAAAAGTAGTAAGAAGCTCTGGCGTCCAAACCACAGGGACCATCTACGACAGACTCGTCCAACTGTTTAGTCGCTCGCTCAACGCATTTAAGGGCGCATTCTGCATTCCTGAATCTTATAGAAGCCACTGCAGATATGGGCCTGACTATAAGTGAAGAAAAGACGAAGTACATGAGAGTTGGCCAGAGTGATAGAAATGGGGCAAAAGAACCCTTAGTAATAGGTCCGTTCAGCTTCCAGAGCGTAGACCAGTTTAAGTACTTAGGGTCAGTTGTTTGCTCTACAAATAAGATTCTGATGGAAAAGGCCAGAGACTAATGATGGCCAATACATGCTATTTTGGTTTAAGGAAGCATCTAAGTATGCCCATAATCTCTCGAGGAACCAAGTGCCTAATTTACAAAACGCTCATCAGACCGGTCCTTACTTATGGATCCGAAACATGGCCTCTGACATCCAAAGAAGAAAAATAAATCCTTATTTTCGAAATAAAAATATTACGGAGGATTTTTGGGCCCATTAGACAAGGTGACCAGGGAAGAAGACGGCACAATGATGAAGTATACGAGCTGTACAATGAAGCAAACGTATTACGGACCATCAAGTTTGAAAGATTGAGGTGGGCCGGCCATGTCGCCGGAATGAGGGATGTCCAGATTCCCAAGAAATTATTGGAGAGGAGGCTGGACTGCTCCAGAGTTGGAAGCAGACCAAGACACGGATGGGAGGACGCTGTTGCTAAGGACGCTCTGACCCTACTGAATGTACGAAACTGAAAACAGCTGCACAAGATCGAGACTCATTGAGGAGGCCAGGGACTACACCGGTCTGTAGCGCCACGGAAGAAGAAGATACGCAGACTTTGGAATGTTTTGACAGAAAAGATATATTCTTTCAGTGATTAATCTATTTTTTAAATATATATTTTCTTGAATTTAGTTCCTTTTGAATTTAATACGTCTATATAAGCTAATCTTTCCCCTTTTATTTAAATTAACGAAGTCTTTACCTATTCTCCTTTTGTGATATTGGTATCTATTTCAATACATAATTCTTAAATAGCAACCATTAAATAACATGATGTATTTATTTACATAAATTCCGTTAAAATGTACGTTTACAACATTGCCAATAATCGGTACTTATTTATATCATTAAAAAAACAAAAATAAATGAAAATTAAATCTTCACAATAAAAAGATCTAACAAGGGAGCAGAACATTTTATTACTATTATTTTTTTGAACTTTATTTCTGGAGTTTTAAAAGTGTATTACCAATAAATTAGTAAACATACCTTCTGATAATTGATATGCGGAAGTAAGTTGTGAAGAAATAACCCATTCGTAGCATCAAATGACTGTTTGTGTGTCAGAAAGTACCAAGGCCATCTTCTTGTCAGCTGCCTCGGAGAATTGTCGGTAATGAAACAAGAAACATAGATACTAGCGGGTATGAGTGGGTGTGGAGTCCATAATTAAAAAATAATAGAACTTTAAATATAGAATACAAAACGCTTATTCAATGTGTTCTTCCACAATTTTTCTTTTAGTTCCTTTTATGTGCGATTATCATTTTTTATTTTTTTATTTGATAGTACCATTATAAAACACTGAACTTATTTTAGATTCATTTTGCCCTTATTGAAAGGTAAATTATTAACTTCCTCGTTTTTGTCAAATAGCACCATTTATTTTAGTGATTATTTAAGAATTTAATAATGGTGGTACAATACCAAAAACAACAGAAGGAACTTGACTTAAAATCTTAATGGAGTCAACGTTTCTAGATTGCACAATGAGCAATGGAAACAGGTCTTACTACACAATGACATTTTTGATCTGCCAATGAGCTGGC
The DNA here is from genome assembly GCA_948150685.1 of Rhaphigaster nebulosa. Classification (NCBI taxonomy): domain Eukaryota; kingdom Metazoa; phylum Arthropoda; class Insecta; order Hemiptera; family Pentatomidae; genus Rhaphigaster; species Rhaphigaster nebulosa. The sequence goes on along the minus strand of OX411309.1, from coordinate 85,451,758 downwards.
TTTCATTCTTTCATTTTTCTGCCCTTTTGCCAGCTTAATCCTTTTTCAGCTATTCCAGTTACCATCCTAATACTTTTCAATTGTTGTTCTTAGAATGCAAAAAACCTTAGTATACACACTGATGAAAATAGTTTGAAAACTTAAATTTTGTTGTTTGTTTTACAGATGTGTATAATTATATTTAAAACATATACATATATGCTACAGAAACCACTTTTCCTATGTTGTACATATTTGTAAAATTCAAGATTTTAACACTAAAATGCAGTTTTTTTTATTTTTATGAGAAATTGATGATTGTCAAAATAATAAAAAAATATAATGTGTAGCCAAGTATTTGATTTCTTGTCTTAATTAAATTCATAATTCATAAATGTTTTATCATACTGATTTATATTACATCTAATTTAATATGTATAATAATACCAAACTGTATTTAGAATTGCTTATTTTTAGATTTTTGTGTGTTTTTAGAACTGAAGATGAATGTATAACATTCGAAACTAGTTTTCAATAAAAACAAAATTATAGAAGTGACACATAATTTATCAATCCCTAATTAAAAAAATAAAATAAAATTACTGTGGATACTTGATCATTAGCTTGGGGTTATAAATTTTGGATTATTGTATAATCTAGTTGTGAACCTCCTTATTTGGTCACTGCATGATTACCGGAAGTAGTACTTTATTTGAAGGTCATATTAGACTTTCATCAAAAATTATATTAAAATATAACCTAAAGCATCTCAAATTTGGTAAATTATACTTTTATATCATTATAAGTAATATTATAAATGTTGGTTGAAATTGGTGAGCCGAAACTTTAAGGTTATAATAAACTTAAATCAAAAGGTATATCGACATTTAATACAGAGATCTTATGGTTCGGTGATAAAGATTATAAACGCGATTTTTTTTCCACCTAATTAAACAGTTTTATTACTAGTTTTATGTGTTAAAATTGAGTATAAAATACTTGTTTTTCTCCCCATTTGTAAGCTGAACAAGTCTGCAGCAGGAGAATAAGATATAAGTTAACCGAGTTCTTCCGCTTAAAATGTTGAAACCGTCGATTACCAATGCTTCGCCTAGTGACATAGACAGAAAACGACATATAATGATGGGATAAGACCTGCATAAACAAGAGCTTATGTAGGTGTGTGTTTCTGTATGTGTCAATAGATGGACGTCGCGACGCCAGGTATCGTTTTTGAGATACTGCTATTTTCACAAACTAGTAACCAAATTCAGGGTCACTTTTTGAGCCGCCGATTTATAGTTTAATAAGCGTACAAGGAAGTCATTGGCTGTCCATATCAGATATTTATTATATAATTATTAAGTCGCTATAAATATTATAATTCTTGAGACAATTTTAGATGCATGAAAGAAGGAGAGCCCTTCTGGTAATTTAATGTAATGCGCCGTGGCCTGTGATTCAGATAAAGTTTCCATTGTCTACACCCCACCGTCTAAATTAATTCATATTTTCAAAGTGCACAACCCTAGAATATCTTTTAATTGGGAGAAGGTTCTATTGACATAGTTTTTCAAATGCTTAAAAGACATTTCGAAATTATGCTTAATTTATTTTTTTTGTAGTTAGTGCCAGTTCATTGTTGATAAGTTGAACTATTTTTGTGTTTCTGTGTTTTTGAATTATTCAAAAAAGGATTGTTTGTATAGACTACATAGTTTGATTAGTCTGTATGTTTGGTGATATCTTCTTTGCCCGTTGAATTCAAGAATCTATTCTGTAATATTGACGATGGTATATCTTTCAGCTTGGTTATCCAGAGATGTTAGTTCCAATCCGTGTTAGGAGCACAAAATGTTTCCATCTCTGTTCCCGTGTATACTAGATTCATCAAACTGTTTCTATTCTTATATGTTTACGACTTCTTAATTTGTCCGTGTATGTTGTAGAAGAAAAATCTCGAAAATTTGCGAAGACAATATTAAAACCAAAAAAAAGAGAGAGAGATCGATCGAGGGGAAAAGCATAAGACATAACAATATTGACAGAAAGAAAATGTGGACATAAGTTGAGAAAACAAAGCCAATGGTGTAAAATTCCTAGTGAGTCCAGAATAATGGTTTCCGCCATGCTCTGGAACTAATTATTTTCAAGACCAAAGAACTTCTCTAAAAAAATTATCTTTTGCAAGCGGCATGGTACCTCTACTTCCGAACCAAAGCCAAACTTTCCTGAAAATTGTCTTTCTCCGAATTCCTCTTTATACTTCTGTTGTAGTTATGGAATAAATACATTGTGTATAAATCTTCTGTTTTCTGCTTGTATTTTAAAGCCTTGCTCTTCATCGTTCTTTTCTAACCTTATCGTCGGATCTACTATTAGAGCTTCGTTTTCTGTCCTGGCACGCTAAACATCAGAATATCCTCAAATCTCTGCAGCGTGAGAATAAGATATTAGTTAAGTGGGTTTTTTCGCTTAAAATGTCGAAACTGTCGATTTACAATGATTTATCCGGTGATTCTGACAGTTTTATTGTTGTCACGGAACATGAAGAAATATCTTGGGAACTAGTTACCTACTGAAGGAAAACGACATGTGATAGCGGAATGAGACCTCCAGTAAAAAGAGTGTGTGTTTTTGTGTGTGTATGTCAATAGATGGATGTCGGGACGCCGAGTGTCGTTTTTACTGTAATCTTCGAAAATTAGTAACCAAATTCAGTATCATTTTTTGAGCCACGTATTTATAATTTAATAGGCATACAAAGAAGTCATGTGTTGCCCACATCAGATTTTTTTTTTTTTAATTTAGGCTATGTACTTATTTATATTGTATATTTGTTTGTTTTAGTTTAAAAAATTGCAATATATACAAACACAAAAACCATTGAAACAGTTGAAATAGTTAAGGAAGCAGTATTATACATGATTAATGATCATGCAAAAATGGAGTTATTTATGAAAAAAAAAATTATCTTTAGTTTTATATATTTTTTAAGACTATAATTAAATATAAATGAATAAAAATCCAGAAAATAACCAAAATAATTCAGTATGCGATATCTGACAAATATCATATGCAGTCTCATTTTCTGTATGTTTTTAATAATTATGTAATACATAATTGTAATGTAATACATAATGTAAATGAATGTAAATGTAAATAAATGTAATACATAATAGTAAATGAAATATTCATGAAAACGAGGTTGAGGCTAAGGAATGAATAAATGAAAACAGTTTCAGGTAAACGATATTATTAGTTTATTTTTATAATACTGTTAGAATTATACAGAACAAAATACATCGATACTCCTCAAGAGCAGCTAACAAAGAACTTAAAAAAGGGTATTAAAAATTACTGTACAAAAATTATTATGTATTAATACCTACAATAATAATAGAAACTTATAATATAAGATTTGTTAATAATTATGGCAGTACAGCCAGAATAATGTTTGCATTATAAATAGATTTATACAAAACTGAGAGCTAGCGCATTATAATTTATATATCATCTATACAATGCATACAGATAAGGGTTTTGCATACACAACTATACAAATACATACTTAACATTTAATGCAGATCAGTCTATTTTTTGGTAATCATCTGTTATATGGGGTTTAGAGTGGGTACTTATTATTTTTTTTTTTTTATTATATAAGCCATTACATTTCTTTTATAATTTACATACAGAAGCAGTAAGCATCCTCAAACATTTTTATAGATTAATTCTCTCGCAAAGCAATGTTTGAGGGATACTTGGTTAACTATTGATAATTCCTGCTTTTACTATATTATTGTAACAATGATAATAGTTGTAGTAGCTGAAAGCGATTCACAACACTTAGGAATACTGCAGCAAGGAACGCACAATCCGTTTTGAGAGCCATTAATAAATAAAAACATACCCAGATGACAAGGAATGGATAATATCTTTAATACACTGACTAAATCTATCCCTATAATACAAAAATTGTACATAAAATATTCAAAGGCAACATTTATATATTTTTTATTCATTTTATAAATACTTTTTTATCATTTAGCATTTAAATAAATAATTAAAAGACTTCAGTGAAATCAAATTTAAAATTAAAAAAAAAATACACATATATATACAAAATGCACGGATAGGCGATATTTCACGTAATTTAAGCCGATTTTATTATTCAATTGCATTAGCTATTATAATTGTGTTACAAGAGTTTTTTTTTTTTAATTTTAGCCCAAATTAGCAGTCGAACGATCCATCCAATCTGAACTTTTATTGTCTATGACAGCCATTAAAAAAAAAGGTGTATCCGTGAAGCAGTGACCTAAACTAAAGCTTTACAGTCGCCTACGGCTCAGCCTTCGAAGCACCCTTTATTTTGGAATGTGTACAAATATCTAATACTTTCTCTTTTACATACTAAGAGTTCACAAAGGGTTCTCTAGTGCTGGGGCGTTATGGCGGTATGACACATCTAACCGTACAAAACACGCAGGGACTAGTAGACAATATATATTTATATTTTTAAATAAATGGTTTCAGTTACCAAAAACGCAGCTTTTTTTTTTATTAAAAAATACAAAAAAAAAATATAAACAACAATCAACACGGACGCATACTGGGAATCCACTGGACAATAAAATAAAAGATTCTACTCCTTCATCAAGATCTACGTCGAAAATATTTCTACCAGATGTAAATGTGTGTTATCAATCCTTCCGTGCCCATAGAATTCATAATATCCAACTTGTGGGTATTGTTGAATTAGATGGAATGTTTTTAGTTAGTTCATTCCGATATCTTCAATAATACTGCGTGGAATGAAAAAACTTTTGATTATGTTAAAATAAATAACTTTGTCAGGAAGACCGGTGTTTAGGAGATGGCATAGTCTCGAAATGGGAAGTTTTAAAAATCTGATTAATCATCTCGAACGGAAACTTGATTTTCATTAACAAAAAAATCCTGGAAAGAACCAAACGCCCGCCTGCCGCCTGAACTTATGACTAAGGTTCCTCGTGTGCCTCGGCACTGTTCCTCTTTGGTAGAACGGAGGGACATACGCGCCCGTGTAAGTGCTAACTATAAACAAGGAATGGGAACGGCTAGATAAAACATAATACAATCGGTGGGTGGACTCAGCCCTTGTGGAGGCGGTGCTTGCCGCTGTGCCTCATCCGCCGGTCTGCGAACATCTCCAAGGAGACCTTGGACGACCCCTTGGATATCTCCTCGTTGTGGGCCCCTATCGAGAAGCCCAAGTCGATCTTGACCCAATTGAGGCAGTTGGGGTTGGGCGGCTTCCTCCCCCTCAGCTGCCTCCCGGAGCTGAGGAAGCCCAGGTACTTGTCCTTGTCGAGCGTGGAGCGGTACCTGTAGTAGCCGCCTACCACCATCTCCTCCCTGAAGTAGCACTGTCGGCCCCGCACCTTTTTCTGCAAACAGAACAGTGGCAACAATTAGAATTATGCATTGATGAGTTCAGTTGTATTATTTTAAATATATTGCACTATATGACAAGTCTGTTAAAAGAAATTCTTTTTCAATTAAACTATTTGGTTTGAAAGATTCGGATGGATCCTCACAACGAAAACTGATAATTATTCAAATTACTTAAACATGCAGTATAGACATTATTATGGCAAATAATAACAAGGTCTTAGGAATCCGGAGGTTCGGTGCCGATAACACCTAGGCATAATTTTTGCCTTCATACCTTCTTCCACTGATCCCCATTGAAACCCAAATCCTCTTGCTCGGACCTAACGTAATCTACCTACCTTCGTTTTGGTCGACCTGAGGGACTTTTTCTGGTTGGTTTAACGCTGATAACTCTTAAAGTAATTTGTTAGTTATATATTCCCACGACTTTACATGGACTTTCAGCTGTCATATGCTATATTACTTGAATTATTTTACCGGATGCATACTGCAGAGCGCTCTACCAGATCGTCTCATTTAAGCTTATGCTTAAATACATTTGATTATATGCTTTGAAGCATTGAGAACTTGCATTATCTTCCCGTGGGATGCCCACCCAGTGACTGGTACAGCGATAAACTTATCATTGCACGCTAGAGGTTTGTGACAGTCCGTGCCTGTGAAATGCTAGGGTTGCGTAATGCCATCTACTTGTTACATGAGGTTTATTACCAACTTACTGTAAATTTTAGAATAGAATACGTTATTTTTGACGAGTGAAACGCTAGAATTCGAACAAATATATAATGTCGGAAGGATCTTTAAGCTATCTTAATTTGAAGAGTATTATTTATTGTTAGTTTCGAGATATTTTTCCAACTATTTTTTTATTTCCTAATGTTCTGTATAATTCTAATTGCCATACATCGTATCTTACTGTTAGTATTGTCTCTATATCACAATTAAATTTGATGAACGGAATTTTGATTTTTTTTAAAAAAATCATCAAATGTTCATAACGATCAGATATAGTTTTCTTCGAACTTTCTATTCATGAACTGGGCATTTACTGTTTCACGGCGACTTTGATACACTCCATCTCCACTTTCGGTACTTCTTAAAATCTTAACGAGCGATCTTCAAGGCATTCTAGTTTTTGAAAAGAAATAGGTTGAAAAAACGTGACGAACTGCTTGCTCTTAAAACCGAGGAAATATTACGCTTACATCTTCACACGTTCTTGGATTCACGAACAGCGATATGTGTCTGTACCCAAGTATTTTGCTATCGAAATTCTGTTAAGAATTAGGAAACTGGCACTCAAAAGTTATGAAATAATTGTTTATTCAGTTTCTTGTAGTTATAAAATAAATATTTGAAGCTAAAATCGAGATATGAAAATGAATGACTGAGGTGTAAGAAATGTGATTTGGATAGAGAAAATTAATGTAAAATGCATTGCTGAATCAACAGGAAAAGCCTAAAGAGGGATTCGGTAAAAGAAAATTCAAAGTAAAAGGATTTTGGTACGAAAGCAGGGGGACCATCCCAGTTACAGCTGGTAAATTTTTGACAATTTGGCTGGTAAATTATGCCATCGGCTACTATTATGACATTAACAGATTTTTCGCGGTTTTTCACAACTCTATAGCCCCTCTAAATTGAGTTAGGAGGTTTAAAATATGTATGTGAATTGAGTTGATATCAGAGTACCTTTTGTAGAGTTGGTGTGAAAGTACCTTTTGTGGGCCTCAACTTTTTTTCTTCCTTCCCCGCAGTTTTTATGGTTTTGCAAACATCTATAGCCCCTCCAAATTCAGTTAGAGGGCTGAAAATTTGAATGTAAATTGAGTTGGTGTTAGAGAAGGTCAACTTTTTCTCCCACACCCGCTATCATGGTATTGAAAACTTTGTAAATTGGTGAAAATACGACCTTAGAAACGGAGCACTACTGCTCATGATTTTTTTTTAGATTGGTCGGCATGGTGTGTAAATTAGCAGCCACTCCAAATTTTATAAAAAGTTTTTGCTGTTGTAATTTGTTAAATTACAAAATAATATACAAATATTTCAGGAAAAAAATGATTTAATTAAAAATAATAAAATGGTTATATATTTAAAATAGCTTTTGTTAAATGTTCAAAATACTATATTTATTTAATTTAAATCGTTTCGCGGTCATTTACTACCTTTTTAAATATTTAAAAAAATGTTCTCGAATGTATGCAGTTTTTCAAATTAGTCTGGTTTCAGGCTTGTCAAGAAAATTTAGTTAATGCCATGCTCATTTTGTTTTGTAACAGTAAAATCTAGATTGGCATTCAAGGAATGGACGACATCCTCATTTTAACTGTGCAATAAGTTTTACTGTCCATATAATTGTAATTATAGGTTTTTTATACGTCCTCAGCAAGGCCAGCAGTGGATTCTGCATACCACGGAATTTATTACGGCAATAAGTTATCTCAGTTATTATGAAAATATACATTCTATCGTTCAACATTTATCGCATAATTAGCATCAACAATATGTTCTTGCGATTGCTGAGTTATTGCAGAATGTTTATCTTAAGTATCCTTAATTGGGTCGTTTATCTTGACAATGACCAGATAATGTAGTAAGCGCCACGGTCGATTTTTCTTTGAAATATGTTATTGAATATAAATAATATAATAGGAAAATATTTGCCGAAGAAATTTCATGCTTATTTAGTCGTTATTTAATGTGAGTGTTTTGATTATTAAGGCAGTAAATAGAGCGTCTGTAAATTTCACCTGTGCAACCAAGGGATTTTGCCATCTACATCCGGGTAGATACCCTAAGAGATTTTAATGCTGATATTGTTGGAAGCTAAAATAAGGTGAAGTTAAGTAGCAATGGCGATCTAAAACCGTCATGCAACTTCACGCCTCAATATAACTATGTTTACCAGAGGAACGCAAGATTGAAGAGGGTAAACAGATAAATTTTTCACCTGATACACGAGGATCATGAATGCGCCTGAAACCCATTTAAAACCCTAGAAAGCTTAGGAAAACCGCAGCCAAGTAATAATAAAATACCGTGTTGGTGCTTCAATATACGCAAGTTCAACTAAGTTAAATGCCATGAATTTACGAGTTAGTTCGCGAAACATTTTAAAGAAGTTCCCCTTCTATATAGAGCAGTGGAAAAACACAGACCCCGTGCCTGCCAGATTAAATTACATCGGCAATGACCAATGTTTGAGGATGTCTTCCTTGACCTGCTTGCTGATATATGTTACGTTGATGCAGGGTCATGCTGGCTGGTGGTAAAATCAGCTGATAATCTCTTAGCCATTGACTTGTATATATATATATATATATATATATTGGGGGCATAGAACGTAGGATCATAAATTTTTTTTGTTTTTATTGGTTTCCTAAGCATATCTTCACATAAGAAAATCTGGGATATGCAGAGGTATCAATACTTCGATTATAATAGCAGCTTAAAGGATCGAGTTGAGGCCCCCTCCTTCAACCATTTCCCCTCTCGTAAAATATTGTCAATTCTCGATAACTCGAATTTGAGATAACTAACTGACAGAGTAATTCCGGAGACAAGTTACGCCCCATTTAGCGAATTTGATATTTAGATTCTTCGGCGTTTAAAGGTATTTATTTTTGTTATCCTCTCGTTTTTTTTTTTTAACTAAAAGAAATTTCTTCATGGTAATGGGAAGATGTCTGTCAATAAAGAATTCGAGTTGTCGGCGTTGTTATTATCAGTACCCGAATGCACGTTTAATACAATAAAAGCTGGTCGAATAGGCCCATATAATTACAAATTCAAAGAAACTAATGTGATATATAGCTATAATATGTGACAAGGCATAGCACTGATAGATATACTTACAGATCCAACTAATTTCCAGCGTGGGTTGAAGCATAGGTATCTTCTGGATTTTTCTCCATATATAAGTAACTTTCCAGAGTAGTCTCTGGACTGAATAATCAGCTTTTCTGTAACAAAAAGGGCAAAAGTGATGTAAGTTACAAGCAACGGATATTTTCATTATTATTATTTTATTTTTTTATTTTTTTTTTTTTTTTTTTACCATTTTGATGAGATATTCACAATTTTAATTGAGAACTTGTGGAAATTATAAACAGTACGTGTTTGAAAAATGCCAATGATACTAATAAAAGCTCATATGATCATAGCATCGTTATACATATTATGCATAACTATGTAATCGTTATGACTGATCGTTAACTGATTTAATGTTCACCAGAAGTCTCGATGAACTGTCTATGCCTATCTATTTTTCTTAACATATACCACTTCTTGATAAAATTATAACAAAGTAATCATTTATTTGTTCGGCTTCTTTCTTGATCCTGGCGATAAAAAAAAAAAAATGTCCACCACGAATAACATAGATAATAGATATAAGATGTAGGCAGGATTTTACTTGCAAAACAATTAAATTCGAAAGCCATCAATTATAAAATGACTACCTGTTTAAAACAAAATGCGATGTAGTGCATTTTCGAATCTAAGTCTATCTTGAACAAAGAACAGGACATCCAAGTATCTTGAGTAGGTTCAGTTTAGTGTTTTAAATACGTTCAGCACTTAGGTACCAGTTGTCTTACGTTTTAGTTATTACAACTATGATTTTTAATCCTTTGTTCCGGTTGGATCGGTTTAATAACCTTTCTTTGTCATTGAAATTCCTCACATTTCTGTTACACGTATCTAAAATCTTGAAAAGGAAAAAAATAGTTGATCCTTTTTCGTTTTGACATTAAATGTCGTTGTTACTTGACATGCAAGTTCTTTTTTCGATTATTTTCGGATTGTAAAGATACTGGATAGAAGAATATCATTTTCCTACTAGGCAACAGACGGTCAAACAATTTTTTTTTTCCAGATTCGTCTTCGACTTTATTAGATCGTAACGATTTGAAATATTAGGTTCTATATTCAATTTTAGTTTTTAATCTACTACTGAAACTTTAAAAAAAAATAAATTAACTAATTTATGCATTATATTAATTATACCATTCTTAACAGATTCACTTAGAGTATAATTTTTGTATTAATTTATTAGCAATATATAGTCGTATCGTTTCGGTATTATATGTTCTAATAATCCCTACAAAGACTTTATTAAAAAATAACACATGGTATATTAAACATATTATGAATAATGTAAATGTATATTTTCGAGAATATAAATTTAGAATATTATCCTTTCAGCTGTTAACCTAAAGTACAGTTTATCATGAAGAAATTGAAACAGGTAAGAATAAAATGCTATCGAAATTAGCCAACCAAAAATTGTACAAATACGATTTATACACTACTATCTCTCTTATTTCATCACTGCTGGTAGTTCGATATTTCCAATAAATTATATCATAATATTTTAATTTAATTTTAGAATTCTTTCTGGTTTATGTAGATATTTTTTCAGATCTTAAATAATATTATCAAGAATCTTTTGGGAAGAAAAATTAGTTTTGAGCAAAAACTAGTGGATTTGTTTAGGCAAAGAGTTTATAATTGAATGCCAGGTATATATGTATGTATATACCTATGGATAACCCAAATGACGTGAATAAAAATATCATCATTTCCTCTCCCTCTCCAAAACTGTTCAGCTATTTCCAGTGACGCCAAATTCACAAACTTTAAAAGGATCCATGATTGTGCGTACCGAATTCGGTCCTTTACCGTTGTTGTTTTGATGACGGGCAGAATGGTGGGCTTTCTAGATGTTCTGGATGGTGCCTCGAAAAACAACTTCCCCTCAATAGATTTTGCTTTCCTAGCCATCGGACGTGTTCAGACGTTTCGGCGACGGGGTGAAAGCCTGCTCCGGGCACTAAAAAGTAAAATCAACATTTGTGAGCAGTCTTAAGTTGGTCAGTCAACATAACAACTACCAACAGGCGAGTACGCCCACCAGGAAGGCATGCCACCTTTGCACCAGTTAAGAGGGAATTTTCGTAACTGTGCTCATTGGAAAAATGTGGCGAAATTTGATTGAAATTGTTTATTGGAATGAATTTTCGCTCAGTTTTGTTCTTGTTATTAATCTATTGGTAAAACTTGTAATTGTAATTTTTTTTTAAGTTTATATTTCCTCGATATTTGAGCCAGAGGTGCCAAACGAATGCTCAAAACACTGGTTTCCTAAAACTCTATCAATACCAATTCCCTTAAAATGCACTTATGCAGTACGCAAAAAGAAAATTGCCAACTGTTCATGACTATAGATAAGAAAATGTTCCGTTGGAGAGGAGAGGGAAAATGAGCTTATTAGGCCACAACGACTAAATAATTCTATCATTTCGGTGGCAAAAAATCAGCTAATAAATATATTCTTTTGAAAATGGGAGCTTATTCCATTACTTGTATATTCCTTTAGTTTTAAGAATGTATTTATTTACTTTATGGCTATTCAATGATATCAACCTGTAAAATGTGATACGATACTGTTGAAGGCACATTATTTTACCCGTAACACCCAGAAGGTGTTGAGCATTAAATAATTTTCTGGAAAATGTGTGAAGTGTACACTGTTCTATCGAGTAATGCGAAATTCTCCATAATGGTAAAACACCTAGGTAAATAATAATTAACATTACGAAAATGCTATTTATTTTTATAATTTTGCAAAATATTGTGTTTAGCAAGTATACATTTTCTGGAACTAAGGCAAACAGTTCAAGTTTCCCTCACAAAAGACTTGGAATCGGTTAGTAATGGAAGGAAATAGCGGACTCTTGGAGAACAAAGACGCAGACGTGATATTAGGGGACCTTAGGATAGAAAGTTGTAAGCGGAGATAAAGGATTGGTCCGAATAGATGTTTGACTGAGGGTTCCATTAACACAACCTCTTGAGACAATAGAGCAAACAGACCACGGCAGCTTGGGTTACTTAAGCAGCATAAAAAAAAGAGAAAAAAACAAATAAAACCAAAGGCATCTTGTCCCACGGTCCTATCCTAGATATCGTTCGAGTAGTCCTATGGGAGGGCTTTAGAAACTTTTGCCATTAGCTATCATTTTTATTGTTATAATTCGTCATCAGAACTCTTACATAAAGTTTAAATTGCTGTTTTGAAATGCCGACGATAGCTTATCTTGACATGAAATTGTACACTCGATGGGTTCGAAGACCAACCAAACATTCCACAGCTGTTGAGGTGATTTGTTTGTTATATATTTTTTTAGTTTATAGTATTTGCAATTTCTATTTTATATTGATGGAAATATTAAAAAATAAATTTGAAAGGACATTTTCCTGTTTTGTATAAGTTTTCATTAAAATAAGCGTTAGTTTATAAATGATTGTTCAGACCCTCCACTTACGAGTATTTTAGGAAAGTAAATATAGCTGATTTAAATATGTTTCGGAGTAAGTCTTTTCCTTGAAATGCATATCTTTCTACTAACTATAGTCTCTGATAATCTTATTTCTTGTCCCCTAAGTAGGGTTTATATATTTCTACGTGTAGCATCTCACGACATAACGGTTATGGAAATAACATATTAGCTTTTGCAATTATAAAATGCAATTTGTTCATATAAACATAAAAAAAAATAGGAAAGTGATGAACTGTTTTTATTGTAAAATATTACTAATCTGTCTCAATTAAAGACAATGAGTAACACTGCTTAAGGGTTCATTCATATCGTAGCACAAAATAAAAGGTAATGCATTAGATTTAGGTAAAAATGAAGAAGAAATATTTAAATTGAACAGAATTATAGCAAATCATAGCAAAGAAATGAATAATGAAGAAAGATAATGTAATTGTAGGTTGAAAATGTAATTCTCGACCACCTAATAGTCATCAACATGCACTGTAACTGATAAAATGAAAAATATTTTAATCTACTAATTTTATATGAAATTTACTACTGATGTTTATTTTTTATTTATTATTATTAGAGTTCATATTTTAGCATGGATTTTAACATTTTAATTATTAGATAGATTTTAGTTTATATTTATTAATGTATGGTATCTGAAAGTATTTCATATAATGCAACAAATGAATTTTTAAAAATACGAAAAAAAAAATCTTTCTATTATGTACTATTGATATTGAAATTATAATGTCTATTAATCAATAAAAGTTCAAACAATTTCAATTTGAAATCAAATTTAAAGCTTGCTGTAGAAGAAGAATATGAGCAAATGAAAAGCTAGATTTATTGGTTGGCAGATTAAGTGTCTAATTCAAAATAGTCCACAAATGCATCATATCCTGTCATTTTTATTTTTTTAAATACCTTAGGGAAAATAAAAAAAAATTGAAGAGATTCTCGAATCATTTTTGGAATCTCCACATGCTACTGAAGTAGTTAGAAGTGGCTTTTTTTTTTTTTGTCTAAGCACGCCGATAAGATCTGAATACAAGAGTAAATACTGTCTAAAATCAAGCGATACCGATGGCGGTACCGGATAAAGGACTGAAAATGTTTTGGCTTCAGTACTTCAAGCAATTTTCAATTTTTCATTTATTTTTATTTAGCTGGTTCTTCAATATTTAAATTAGACTTTCTTAGATAAACATATAATCTTTGTTGGGACATTAAATAGTTTTAAATTGCTGGCCCGAGTTATCTAATTTTAATTCTTTCGAAATTATTTCGAGACAATGTTATACACGTACACTTTCATTGGGTATTCATATAACGCGCTGTATTGTTCTTTACCTGAATTTTTATTAGGCGATGAATTAATATGTATTTCAATACAAATAATTTAGGCGAATATCGAACTTTGCCCAAATAACCACTGTAATATGTAGAGCATAATGTGTTATACATCATATAAATAGAAATGAACTATTTATATGATAAAATTCGCGTCCAGAGTCTTTATTATAGATACTTAAACAATTATCGTTTAAAATTAGTTCAGTCATTAAAAACATTACAGCGCGATCGTGAATATCTCATTAATATTATTAATAAAAGTATATTTTTCTTTGTTTTATTGTTTTCATTATTAATTAACTTTTATCGTTTTATATGATTCAGTTTGCTATCTTCATGTGTAAGAGTATATTTATTTACTTTTTTTATCTTGTTTCATTAGTATGTATTTTCTAAAAAAAAAATGCTTTTCTTTCTGTATTTATGCACAGGAAGAGTCGTATTTCTTTTGGTATACTTCTGTAGTGTTTTGATGAAGTGGTACAAGTCATTTTTTTGTGACAATGGGTTTAAGTTATATTTTCTTCTTTTTAATGAATTTTGCCTTCGAGAAAATGGAGAAAATATTCCATGTGAACACTGTTTTAGTGACTAATAGCTTTTCCATCAAAGGTAAAGTTCATTAAAATTACCAAAATACAATATTAACCCATAGTCACAAAAAAATGACTTGCACCATTTACCCAAAAACCACAGAATTATTTATAATGTTTAAATATTTACGATTAAATTTTATGATATTAATCTTCATTATTTTATTTGAACACAACAATTTATTTATTAACTAAACAATTTATTTGTTTTATTTTTCTTTCTATTTTTCGGAGTGGGGTGGAGAAGGTATCTGGAAATTACTCATATAATTATGTTAAGTTGTGGCCAACTATAAAAAAGTTTACATAAATTTAAATTTATTTTAAATGAAGATTCTTCCATTATACAAAAAAGTTTACGTTTTAACGTCATATCTATGCATTTGGATTTATCAAACTTTCTACCAGCATTAAAACACGCCAGTTGAAAGTTGAATAACAGTTTCAGGAAATGTAACAAATTAAAATTAGGCAGTAATGTTATTTAATTTTATTATAGTATAATCCAATATGTATAGGTATATGTTATTAGGGCTGATTACTAATTATTGAAAATCAGTTGTGATAATTTAACAAATTAAATAAAAATGTTATCGTTTTTTCTTTCCATTCGCTAGTAGTACTTTCTGGTTTTATGGCAAACCATTGAATACGATGATTCATGAAGTAATTCAATGCATTACTGATGCTAATAATATGACCTAAATAGATGTCATAATTATGAAAGCTGAGCGATATTCGATCAACATAAATAAAAGGTCGCTACCCGTACAAGACGACGTAAGAACCGTTTCTCTCTCCTTTTTTCTTTACGACATGCCTCACGAATTTTTCACTTTCGAAAAAAAAAAAATATATAATAAAAATAAATAAGGAAAAAAAGTTTGGAAACAATATTCGCCTCATGTATACTTGATATTTGAGCTTTGAAAAATAATTCTAGATATGAGATTATAAGAAATTCCTTTGGACTCGACCATATGGCGTGGAGCCCCTGCGATGGTATCGAGGCGCGTGGGTGTCCGGAGCTCCTCTCATTAAAAGGTATCAATAAACCTAAGTAATTTACTAATCCGTTAGCCCTCGGAGGAATCCCAAGAATCTCGAGGCGCCATATGTGAACCTAACCTACTTAGCTCGAGCTTTTAATTAAGCCGAAAAAAGAAGTACGCTTCGGTGTTCGATTTATGTACACCACTTTCCAATACCCCCTCCCCCTCTCCTTTTAGAGTCTTCAACTTCTGTGCGCACGTGTGTCCTTTGGTCGCCGGGAGAACGAACTTTCGTTTAGATAAATCGATTCAGGCCTGATTGAAATTAAATGATATTGATAATAATCGACCCGGAGGTTCGGAGTCTACATGCTTCCCTCCAGTGAACACTGCCGAAATCACAATCCACAAGATCTAACTTAACGACACCCTCTTCTCTCCTTACGGTCTGTTCCGCAGTCGTTTATCCTTCGCAGGAGTGATGATTACATTTTTAGTGACTCGTCTCTTAATTCCTCCCTTTCCCCATAAATGTTTTCAGCCGTTTCAATTGAAGCGTGGAAATGCAAAAGGGTCCAAGCGCCTTCTGCAAAATTGAAGTCACATTTTTTCTTTTATTTTTGCAGATTGTTGGCTTAAGTGCCGAGTTGATATTTAAATAAAATGTTATTACTTGTACAACCATAGGTGATCATAAAAAATATATATATATTTTTTTAATTATGTCATATTACTTTAATATTATCCAAACTGAAACTAGAATTCTGAAGATTTTTGATGAAGGTACTACTACCACTTTGCATTTCCATGCTTCAATAATATTTACCATGTATATGTCACACAATTTCTCTAAATTCTAAAAATAAATTCGTCTCATATTTCGTCGGGCCTAATATCCTTTTCAATTCCTTATTTATGAAAATCTTGAGGCTTTTCTCTTACTTTAATAACGAAATAAATAATTTATCGTTGTATTTCTATCTTTCGGTGCAAATATATTTTTGTGTTAAATTAAAAGCCAATAATCACCTTTAATTTTTATTTATTTACATAATTTTTTTTATTTCTGCACGACGTTTCGGTTATCTAGAACCATTCTCAAGTCTATCATGCTTATTTTCTTATGTACTTCGTTTTAATAAAAATTCGTGCGTTGATAATTTTCGTAAGTTGTTATTTTCCGTTCTATGCTACCACGCATAATTGACGAATAGGTACTTGAAATAGGTACTTTTCAAGAGACCAAAAAAGGTCGTTTTACTTGTAACTTCATACTAGCTAAAAAAATTGTCATCTCCTCTCTTAGTTATAATGTATGTATATATCTTATATATTATTGACTCCTCTGAGTCCTAGATTTATGTTTATGAAATTTTATTTTGAAAATATGCAACTAAGGAATTTCAAAAATGCAATTTTTCGCAATCGTTAGTTATACGTGTTGGCGACAATATCACGGGTTAATGAGTCAGTTATATCTGCCATGAATTGCTATTTTTGGTGTCTATTGGTTTATAATTTAGCAAAGAAATAAATACTTACTGTTCCAGGTGGTTAACTGTGCATCCGGACCGTGCACTCTGGGACATAAGCAATTGCCTATCACAACCTCTCTCTCCTGGTGCGTTAGTTTTTTGTTGATAATATAGAAAAGATTTTTTTAACGTATTTATACTCGTCAATTAATTAAAGCTCTATTATTGTTAGTAACGTTAAATTTTTTCTCGTTAATTTTTATTTTTATTACTTCTTTAAAATATAATTACTTTCTTCTGGAGATAATTTTATTTTTATACATTTTTGTTTCTATTCTTTTATTTTGATTTTCATTTAATAGAAAAGTTTACATTAAAAAAATAAAATGTACTTCTTCATTATTTATTATATATACATCAACGTGTATATATATATATATGTGTATTATATATACATACGTGAGAAAAAAAAAAAATCAAACCTAAAATTAAGAAGAGGTTTTTTGATGCATTCTAGATTAAGTTACACGGTATACATATATACATATATAGATAGTACATCGCTTTATTTGGAATTATTTATTAGTATAATTCTGACATAAACAATAGATAATCAGTGAATTTAGCAAATGCATAGATAGATTATTAAATCAATAATGGTATATATGTTACAGATGAAGAACAAAACATAAAGGCGCTTAATGATTTCAAATTAAAATTTCTAATAAAATCTGTAGTATCAGGAATTTTTATCTGAATTACTTTAAATTTTTTTAAAATTGATTTATCTATTTTTTTTTTAAAATAAAATATTATTTGTTCATTTTAATCGATTGAAATAGAACCTGGGCTTGAGATTAGGGATTGAATTAAGAGATCATGGATGAAATCTAGGAGTAAGGTTGTGATGCGGGTAGGTTTCTATTATCTGGAAGGGGCTTTTGTCCGTATCCAATAATATACTCCAGTTCTTTTTGGAGCAGCTGAATTAATTCCATTAAATTTAGTTTTGTTTAAATTGTTTGTTAGAAATAAAATAACTATTTTAATTAAGTAACATTTTTCCTATATCATTTAAGCAATTTGGATGAATACATGATAAAGCATATGGAAAAGTTGTACGTTTTATTTTACTTAGAATTGGCATTTTCAGTCATATAGTTTTTTTTTTCGTCGAAAACTCTATATAATTTATGAATACTGATAATTAATATAAGTTCCTATAGTATAAGTAATTAATTACTTTCAGAAAAATTGTAGGAGATGAGAAGTGAATTGGCATCTTTAATCATTTTTTAGAGATTGAAATATTTTTCTAAAGCTATATGACTAATATTTTGACACGCTTTAGTTCCAACTCGTGTATACAAATAAACATTTTTAAAATTTGAGGAGGTGCTTTACTAAACTCGCACGTTTAAATAGACCAACGGAGAAAATAAATTGTAATTTATTGTACTTCCATGATAGGTCTGTATATGGTCCCAGTTGGCATGTGGCGAATTCTAATGTGAACTATGTGTAAATACTGTATATTTACTTCTAAGACAACGAAACCATGTGTTCTAACCAATTAAAAATTAGACGAAAGAAACTACAAAATAGACTACTGGTGAAGAGTGGCAGGATAATATCCCAGAAATATCCAGAACAAATAAAGTCAAAAATGAAATAATCTGAGAAAAATTAAAGAAGAAAAAAAAAAAGTCTTGGAAGAGTGACAGAAAAATGACTACATAGTTTTGGACATTTGAAAAGAATGCCAGAAAGGAGATATGGTCCAGGAAGGACACCATTTGAAAGGATACCACAGAAAATTTAGGCCCAGGAAACGTAGCTTTTGTAGAAAATCCTCAAAAAATTAACAGAGATCAGGAATTTTGATTCCCGTTACCACAAATTTTAGCTAGGGATTGATAAATTATTTGCCTCTTCTATAATTTTGTTTTTATTGAAAACTAGTTTTGAATGCCATACATTCATCTTCAGTTCAAGGTTTAAATGGATTTTAACAATCATTTAAATGGATTATATCATTGTTAGTTCAGTGCGAGAAGAAACCAGTGCAAACTTTTCTGTTTGATATAATCCATTTAAACCTTGAACTGAGGATGAATGTATAACATTCGAAACTAGTTTTCAATAAAAACTAAATTATAGAAGTCGCAAATAATTTATCAATCCCTAATTAGATTGATCTTCCTATACCACCATGCGGATGTCAACTGACAAATTTTAGTGTCTCAGTCTGTTATGGGATTCATACAAGTTCCTAGTATTAATTGAGTTGCTTGTTGGATTAAAATTTAGCGATCTGGTTGTGAAAATTAGGACCATAATCATAAACAGACCACTTTTTTAGTATGGTTTTTCCTCTACTTCATTCAATTTTTGGAAATAACATAATATTTTAGTGAAGATGTTGAAGATAAAAAATCGAGGATATGGGTGATTGTTTTCCCGTTTCAACTATTTACTATTAAAACCAGCCAGAACTCTGATGAGCAGATTTTAAAAAAATATATAATTTTCCAAGTATGTCTCTGATTATTGTTGAGCCTGATTACAAAATACATATAGTCCCCGATAAGATAATATACACAGTTTGTGATGATATATAGACAGGTGACTCGGCATATAACTTCTAATGACGCAGAGACAAGAGATGGATGACATTGGCGGTGCCTAATGAACCATCAATCTGTACTCATCGCCGCGGCACGGCGCCGACTTTCTAACACATGTTACAGTTTCCACGTCCCTTAGCCAACATCTCTCAACATGTTTCCTTATCTCGCTGATTTAGGAAGCGAGGCTTTGACAAGTATGGAATGACGGCTATCAAATCTGCCTCTTGAAGATAAACTGCAGTATGATACAACGATATATTCAATATACAAAGTGACTTTGGTATCCCCGTTTTTTTAAAAATTACCCCACCAATTTATATTAAATTCTGTTCCAAAGTTTT
The DNA here is from genome assembly GCA_948150685.1 of Rhaphigaster nebulosa. NCBI lineage: Eukaryota > Metazoa > Arthropoda > Insecta > Hemiptera > Pentatomidae > Rhaphigaster > Rhaphigaster nebulosa. Next base: position 85,431,622 of record OX411309.1, on the reverse strand, counting down.
TGGAAAAATGCACAGATATTTTTAGACAATATTTACTACAAATCAAAGTCCAATCATTGTATTAAAATCAATCCTAAGCCAGTTAGCAGTTTTTTACTTTCCCGAATATGAAATAAGGACTATAACATCGAATATATAAAAAGGACCATATAATTTGAGTTTTCAATGAAATGTCATCTGAGTCAAAATAGCCTAGTCTTGCAAAATGGTGTGTTTGTGTTTCGTCAAAATCGACTTCAATCATCGGCTTTCAACTACCACCACCACTTTATATAATCGAATTTACACTATTTATTACAATTTTCTCGAAAACGATTTTGATGAACTTACTTGAAGTCTTCATCTTCAAGCCCTTTTACTTTTAATGTATACAGTACAACACCGAGAAAATGCAGCAGAAAAAGTTGTGAGAAAAAGAAAAATTTATTTGCGCACAACTCAAAAAGTATACATTTTATGGTAAATTATGTACAGAATCATATGAAAGGCAATATTATTCTCTAAAAAAAAAAAAATCTACATCGGACCAGTATTAGCAAAGATACAGACTATTGGATTTACTGGAAGTGCTACTAGATTTATCGGCTTTTTACCTTTTTACAATTTTCTCAAAAACGGCTCACGATTTTGATTAAACTCGTTATTTTATATAGTATTAGCTAGATTTTATCATCATTTCAATAGACTGACAGGGATTGAATGCCGAATTTTCAAAATGGCTTTCCCTAAAGTACCTTTGATTTTGTTATTTGAAATAATTAATTGTCTCTCATAGCCAGCAGTGTTAAAAAATGGATAGCTAGAAACAATAAAAGAATCTGATAATTAACTACAGGAGGAAAAAGGAGAAATATTTTGCCAAGCTCATAAAAACTAGCAGGAAATAAGAGTAGTAAAATAGATGAGAACGGTGGGAAAAACATATGGTAATTAAATGTTTTAAATGAATATGTTTTAAATTTATACATCTATGTTTATTACTTTCACTTGCCCATATGCGGAAATATCGTCGGTTTGGTGGCAAAAGTGATCAATTGCATTTTTGTTAAAATGAAAAATTGTTGCTATTTATCCTGTGCCTGAACTAAATTTACGCTTCACAATTTTATCAATAATTCATGGTTCAGTCATAGATAAATAGTAAAAAACTTTTAACACCAAGCCGACAATATTTCTGTAAACGGGCAAGCGAAAGTAAAAAATATAGATGTATAAATTTAATTTCATTCAATTTTAACACTATAGGACTAATACTATACCGTTTGGAGCCTTTGTAAGCACTTACTCCTCCACCTTACTGCTATTATTTCATGGTATGTAACTTAATGAGTGTAAGTTTAAACTTTATGAGGTAATTAGGATTTTTATAATACTAATTATGTATGTATAATACTTTCAATCATAGCATAAGTAATTTATAGTTTTTTTTTTATTTCATGTACATATTTCAGATAACTTTGAATCGAATCTAAAATGTTTTTAATACTTGTCTTCTTTTTTTTTTATGTTCTAATTTTTACTGATAATATTTTAGTGTTGTAATTATAACTTGGTGCTAAAAAAAAAAGTAATAATAATGTTAAAAATGGCTTGAGACACCTCCACGCTGAGAGAGAATAGTCTTACAACGTAGTGTAAATTTGATGCCTTGGATACGGTGTGGCGTCCCTCTGCCAGTGGTCCCCGACTACTGTCATCAGCTCACATTGAGAAAGGCTTATCCATTGTGGGGACTCGGTAGTGACGTGGGCAGGACAAAGAGGTACCATCTGTCACAGTGCTGATATTGAAGCAATCAATGAATGGTATTATGTCGTAAGGTATAAGGTGTAGGTGTTGCCGGCTAAACGTCTTCTGAAACGCGCCTCAGCTCTTCTGTAGCCAGGTCACGTGCGCTGCGGTCACGCGGTATTTTTCTCGGACAAATTAAGTGCTCAAACTGGACGGTGCCGCCCCTGGCATTCCTCTCCTCTGGATCATTCCCTCCTCACTACCTGTCTTGTCAGGGGTAACGAGCTTCGTCTCCCCTTTCTCTCTGGAACCACCATATCATTGTATTCAGTACCACAAAGATGAGTTTTTAAAAGTTATTTACTCATTATTTAGTCTTCTTTATCTTCTCAAGGCAAAGGAAGCATGATAAAAAGTAAAAAAAAAAAAAAAAAGTTGACAAAAAAACAGGAACTTACCAAATGTACACATTTGTAAGAAAAAAAAACTAGCTTGGAGGCATTCTAAAAATCACTAAATAATGTAAAATCAATTGTATTAAGATAATTGAAGTGTATCAAAACCAATTTAATACGATTTTTACAGAGTTATTTATTCTGTTTTCGTTTCTAAATGAACTAAATAACAGTTAGATAATTCATATGTAATTACTATTTTACTAATTCATATTAATAACTTTTGTGAAATATTTTTCTCTTTTGTGCATTTTAACTTTCCCTTTTCTCTTGTATTTGTTAGATTTCCTCTTTTTTGATAATGTGAATGATTTTTTGTACATTTTCCGATTTTTAGTATGAATATTTCCTTTTTTATTTCTTCTTTTTTTTATGATCAGCTGTTTTTAATTTAACCTTTCCCAGCTGTTGTCATATAATCTCCCTTTTACCTCCGTATGTGCCTGAGTGTCTTGGTGTGGTGTGCTTTTCGTCCCTGGTTAGCGCCATATGGACTGTGGATTAGAGATGTGCTGCACTTTTTGTATTATATAGGGCTTTTTTTTTCTCCTGTTCTGATAATGACTGAATAGGCGAAATATCGACAAGTGGTTTGTTTTCTGTTATTTTTTAGATTCTTGCCAGGTAATTCATATCCTAAATATTTGAAAAACAAATTATATAAATTTTTTAGTGCAAAAGAAAGTTCGTTATCCAACAAATAGCTTAACACGCCACGTTCGTCAAATAACAATCAAATGATAATCACTCTCACATCTTTCTGTACAAACTGGATAACTTTATGATAATAATCCTACAAATATTTTATTTCCTCATAATTTTCTCCAAATATTTTATTGTAATATGTATATGTAATTTAAGAATTATATATGAAAGAACAGACCGTTTATCGTTTGTAACCGCTAACTACGAAAACTACTAAACTGATGTTTATCAAATTTTGAATGTATCGTTGTTTTAGGAGATATTTTTCATTTATTGATAAATATAATATAATTTATATTACTGTGTTTAAAATTCAGTTTTCCTATTTTAAAGACGATGCCTAATATTTAATGTCACTTAGTATACAATTTAAACTTTTCAGAAAGTTTTTAGAAAATTTATAATCCATTCATTGCATCTAAGTATAAAATATTACAGTTCTGTGTTACGTAGATTACTAAATTCTTTATTCATACTCTTAAAAAAAAAAAACTTATATAGTAATAAAATTATAATAATTTTAATCGTATTCGATGTTCTCGTTTTAATGTAGGGATGATGAAGACATATTGAAAGTATTTTTGTGGTTACACAATGCCGACCTCAAGAGGGAATTTTATGTCGTTTCGAAAATCAATTCTGTCAGCCCGAGAGATCATCCTAACATTCCCGACATTCCACGAAATCATTCAGATAAGCAAACATTTTTATGAGGGGAGTGATGAAACGAATATAGGTTGGCAATAAAACCGAACACAATAAACCGACTGTTGAGGGGAATAAATAAGATTTAGAGGGCAACGACATTCAGGATTTTGTTCCACTCCGAATTTTTTTATTAAAAAAATAATTGTAAACTAATATTTAATGGGACGCAGTGTTGTATTTGTTATAGCACTAGATGAATGAAGAACATTCAGTTCAAGGTTGTTAAACCGAGATTGCACATAATTTATAGCAGACTGTATTATTCCTTTGGACGGAATTTGCCAACTTTATATTTACCATACCATTACATAAAAGTACAGCCCGTTTTTCGTTTGTAAGCTCTAAGCGCGAAAACTACGAAACCAATCTTTAACGAATTTTAACTATATCGTCTTCGTGGTTCCCAGATGGTTTTGCGATAATAAAATCTACTGATACCGACCAAAACGTCTCAAAAGATTTTAATGAAAAATATCTAAAATCTTCTACTCAAAGCCTTTTAAATATTCTTCCTTGCATGAACTACATCCACGAGAAAAAGCAGGAGAAAAAAAAATCATCGAAATCGGATAGTTATTAGCAGAGATACAGCGCATTGAACATTGTAGCCGTGTTTTTACTTATTAGTCCTACCGATGCAGGTCGGAGGAACTGCAGGACATAACCGCGCTGTGCTGCTAGGTAAGGAATCGGATCAGATTTTTATAAGTAGTTTTCAACGGTTCTATGCGTTCCAGAGCCATGTGAGTAAAAAAAAAAAAAAATCAACCTATTTTTAGTCATTGGTCTGTCTGTTTCACGATTACCTTTTGAATGGGTTAACTAATTACATTTATAAATATAGTAATTTTTATGAAACTTTCATGTTTAATCTATATAATAATAATAATATATAATATACTATATAATAATATATTTAATCTATATATACACTCAAGCGAAGCATCGCCGGGCCAGCTATTTATTATAAATGTTTATAAGGTATAAATAAACTTGGCTATGTGAATAAAAAAAGCTTGTTCGAGAAAGATAAAAACAGCGTTCAATAGAATAAACGAATAAATAACTAATCATAGAATCAATGAATAATAAATATTTTAAATAATGAATAATTAGCGATTCTTTATTAAATTAATTTGTATTTCCATAATGACAAGAGTACTATTAAATAGATAAAATTTAGTCTTCATATTAAATTCTAAAATTTTAGAACAATTACGCAAGTAGAACATGTCGTTACAATCGGATAACGAAAAATGAACTATACGAAAGAGTATATCTATCTTGGGCTGGAAATTTCATTAAAAAAAAGAATGTATATAAAATAAAAAAATAAAAATAGATAAGAGATATTATTGGCCATTATTGATTTTTATTTTTTATTATTTTATTTAGAGTAGGTTCACAGCTCACAAGAAAAAGTGCAACAAATCTGGCGCATGACTAAGGAAGGGGAATTGTAAGTGCCGGCTGCACCTATCCGCCAATCTCGAAAATAACTTAATCTAGGGATAGAGTAAGTTATAGAATTAAAGTGATGCAGAACTATTTTCCTCGGAAGCCGAACGAAAACCGGCAGTCCATTTTTGTTTAATCTCGAAGTACGAGTAGATAGTTAGTGGCAAAGTTAGGTTGCATTCAAGACTACATTAACCAATGACTCGGCAACTAAGCAGACTAAACTACTAATGCACGGTATAAGGGTAAGGAAAATTAAAACTAAATAGCAAGTAAGAAGTCGATTGATGGAAACCGCCGTGCTGACTTAGTGGCAAGTAGCGAAATGACATTACTCAACTAGTGGAATAAATTGGGAGCGAATCGACAAGAACAGAGAGTGGCGGGTGGAATTTATGAAAAACAAACAATTATTTTAAAGATATTTTGAATTCTTTTAAACAAAATTATTGAGTGTCATGTTTTCAGTAATGATTCTTAAATTTTAGGCGTTGTGGTTTCCATTTCAACTGCGCATGCAAGTGTACTTGTATTCAGCTGAGCCTAATTCTTCTAGAGAGTTTTTTTTATCTCACTGAGCTATGTCAATAAAGCTTCATTATTATTATTATTATTTAATCAAGAATGGCTTTATTCGTGTACTTAACGGAACTCAATCCCGAAGCTCTTACAATAAAGTTGAGATATTTTCATTGTTTTCGTTTTCACATGCAGCGGTTTATGTTTATCATAGGCTATATAATTATTGTTCACCGGGCAATTCATTCTAATCTCAGTTCCAATACAGATAATAAAATAATCAGATACTTCATTAAAGGTATGGCTGACCGGAGATAGCGGGGGAGAACGACTCAGGCCGACAAGAAGAACTCATGTTTATGACGTTACAGTCGTTAGCGAAGCCATCGCTCGCATTTACGATCTAGATTGTCCTGAAAGCTTCGTGTTCTGGAAACATTTTCTCTTATGACACGCTGATATAGTTATCGGCATCGGTTGTTTCTTATTATGAAGAAGTATAGGAGATAAGGTATTATAGTTGGTGAAGATTAGGGTGAGTATTACTGATAAACATTAATATTTAGCGAAGTGATATGCTCATCTATAATCTTTTATTTTATCTTTACATTTTGCGTCGATTCATAGTTGCTTCTTTTCTTTTTTTTTTTTTTTTAAGCGTATATCTTTCAGTTTTTATTTATTTATATCAATGCGTCATTACGCTATCGAGCTCTGCTTGAATACTAAAATACAACTTACAGATATATGTCACTGAAGACAAACTACTTTCTCCCAAATCGTCCAAACTGTAATTAAGAGTAATAAGGAGAGAAGGAAACAAGTTTTTAACTGGGACTAACAACACTCTTTAGTAAATTAACAAGATAATAAATGTAGAGGCGATACATAAGGGGGAGAATGTAACACCTTGTAAGACACCTCAAATGATGTCGTTTGCCTACGCACCGACCTCCCTCCATCGTTTTATTTTTTAGTTGCCTCAAGTTTATAAATGTTTCACACTTGTCTGAATCTATCAAGGGACCGTAGGCACACCGTTACCTCATCAGATCGGCTCCCCGATAGCCGGGAGGATGGGGACATGGCTTCCGACGGTGTCAGATTGATGGTACCGAAGGAGGTGTCAGGTAAATTTAAGGAAAACCTGTCAAGGCCTTTAATAATATTCCTTGAGAGAGTTATTCACCGCTATGTAAATGTGAAAAGAACCTAAGCAACATTTGTCTTCTGTTTGAAGGGTAGTATTGGAGGTGAGGCCTCTTTGTTTTTAATTTATAATCAAGAAAAGCGCTTTATATAAGTTGGACCGATCCGATAGGCTTAGAAGACGGGATATAAAATCAAATCATTCCAACCAACGCAGGACTTATAATAACTAACTGTATTTAACTCTTGAATTAAAAATAAAATATCTAAATTGTGGTGGATTAGAGTTGAATAAGGATCAAAATGATCAGAAACGTTTTAAAGAAATTAAAAAAAATAATAAAAAAAAATGGATGGTATATTCAGTTCATGATAAAGGGTATTCCTGAAAGTCTTGACTATGTTCGAATGACTCTTAATTGAAACGGTTTGATACGTTTTATATAATAAGTTGGAGCAGGCAGGTCCAGATATGCAACAGAACAGTCTTGTGAAGTAGTTATTGATAATTTATTAGGTGGTGAGAAATTCTGATTAGTAATCTATGCAGTTGTCTTATGAATTCCAGGTCTTTTGAATCTCATGCCGGGGTTCCAAATAAATATTTTATTTAGGAGGAACACCTATTTCGTCAGCAAAATTTTACTATTCTTGAAGTTTTGGCAAAATGATGAACTATATTTCAAAAATATAAAACCTCGTTTGAAAACTATGGTTGCTTTAAGCTTAGTAACTAATGGCAATTAATCTGTTGCTATTTTCGCAATACATTTTTATCATTATTAATATATAACTTTAATATTAATGACTTGGTGAAGTTTAGTTGTTTGCCCACGGTTTACTCAATCGTCATTTGAATGAAATAGAGCCCTATGAGCAATCTTAGAAATTATGAAAAATTCGAGGGAAGCGATTTTATTATTTTATGATAAAAAAGTAAAATAGCTTATATAAAAAATAATACATATATACATTCTTGAAAGATATAATTTAAAAAACTCACCATATCCATCCTCTGAATTGTCGGCAGCGACGGCCCCCGTCCTGTTTACCCTCAGCATGGAGCACGAACACTGGTTGTACAGCGTCACTGAGCGGGCTACAGGCGGTAGTGATTCACTGCTAACCACCTGTCGGGATCAGAATATTAACCGTCATTTACATCATTATTGTATATTTGACTACTAATTAATTAGAACAATATAAGTTATATGTTAATTAATCAGAGTATTAAGTATCAATTAATGTTGAACTGTCTTGGAGTGATACAGCATTGATGTGAGATGTGCTGTATCTCGCTTCATATATATATATATATATATATATATATATATATATATATATATATATATATATATATATATATATATATATATATATATATATATATATGAGGTGTTAACATTTTCTGTCCTGAAGATGCTTCAATTGGATAAATTTGACTTGAAAGTTATTTGCTGGTATTTAAGACAATTTTTTTTTTATATCACCAAATAACATCTTATATTTTTTGTCTGTCCTGATGTCTAAATTGGAGAACATTATTTTTTATTGATTCTTGTAGTTTCCTTTTTAAGTAAAATTTTTTCCCCGAATCTTCTATTAATTTAAAGATAAAAAAATATAATAGTTCTTCCATAAAAACTATAAAATTTTTTTTTTAGGATTGAATGCATTGAAAATGCATGCTATTGAAATTGCAGTCAGTATCTTCATTTTTAACTGTACATTTGAATACAAGAAACCATGATTGCATTACCTTTACCCAATATGCAGTTTCCAAATTTGCATAAAAGTGACTTTAATTATCCATTTTTCATAGAGACGAAATGATGAACAAAGGAAGGACGAGAGTGGCAATAAGAATTGATAAATCACCGAAGCAGGTGGAGGTGGATTGGACCTTATAATTTCGTATTGTGTCGCTTTTACTAATTACAGGAGGTGTTTAAAAAATCAATAATTTATGGTTTATTGTGACCATGTTCTTTTTAAGATTTGTAATCTCAATTACGATTCGATTGTCATGCCCGCGATAGTCTCAAATCCTCTGAGTGATTTTCTTTTTTTTTTTTTCTAACAAGTTATGTTTGAGCATTTGACAGCTGTCTTTGTGTTTGAACTAAATCGGATCCAGCAAAAGATAAGATACTCCAACCTGTATTAATAACTTAACAGGCTCGTGCATGTCCCACTGAATCATGTTTATATGATTCATGTTAAAAAAATATTTTAATTATGGAATTCCACTTGTTACAGTTAGCTTCCTCAATTAATGTCAGTTTGTCAATATTGTCTCATTTTTCCTTTCTTTTTTACTTGTAACTGAAATTTTTTTTGATAAAATTGTCCTTACAAACTGATAAAAAAAATCTCTTAAATCAGATTGTGCTAGAAATATTTCATCATATGGCATTTATTTGCTAAAATCATAGAGCGTCGATTAAAGGAAAGTTGAAAATTCAATCAAATTGATTTTTTCGATAATAGAAGACTGATAATTTTAGAAGATATTGTATTGCTTTATTGTATATAATTGCTTTATTACATATATCGTAGAATAAAGGTAAACTCAAAATTAGAAATTGTTGGAAAATCGTATATAAAGTTTTTTTCTGAATGCCTTCTCATTAAAACATCATGAACATTCGTAATACCCATTCGTACGAACGGTTTTACGAATGATCAGTGTGCCTTAATAAGGAGGTATTTAAAAGGGTGTAAAAAAGAAGCTTTAAATATTATTTATATATATATATATATATATATATATATATATATTGTTTTTTAATACATGATAACTGTCATATATTTTGCAAATACCATATAGTCACAATCACTATATCTTTGATTGTAATAGTTTTGTAATTTTAGCGTAAATAGCTCCAATAATTGAAATAGCTATTCTCAAGGCAACTTGTCCCAGAATAAATTTTGTTTTCTATTTCTATATCTAAAAAAATGAAATTGGGTTAATAACATATATATTCAGATTAGTATAATAAATGTTCGGTAATTTCCTGGAAATATTAATTTAAAATTTGTTTTTTAATGACAAAAATTATTGAATTTACATTATTTCATCTTCAGATATTTTGATTTATTAAAAAAAAAAAAAAAAAAAAAAATGAAAATGGTTTAGTTTCGTTCGTTGACTGAACTATTTAGAATGTGTAATCTTTAAAAATTGAAAGTGATTATCTGGATATGCTTTACATACTTCCAAATCTCCATACTTAATTACTTAATAGTTTTCATATATTTTAATATATCGTGTATAAATAATGCATTATAATAATTTCAATTAAATTTTACATTGTTTTTATTTTAATTAATCACTTGTCAACATTTTTAACACCATTGTTATCTTTTAAAAAACTTAAAACTTCATAATTATCTCGATATAATTTGCATTCTTCTAAATCTTCATACATCACATAAATTATTTTAATTAATATGATAGTTTTCATATATTTTAAGATATCATGTTTGATGCACTTTATTTTTTCATGTAATTCATAATCTTTCTTTTATTCTTTTCACATTACTTTAATTTCTTGCTTGTCATTTCTGCTTATTACCATTTTTTTTTTTTTTACTGTTACTGGCACCACATCTGTTGTTCACATGTTGTGATCTTGTTTTTCTTTTGGGACTGATGATTGGCCTGAAACTTAGGCCGAAACATTGGCACAGAATAAGTTATGCTTATTAGTGTGTGGGTCTTTGACCGCAGCCCCCGTCCAACTTCTTCCTTAATTTAAAAGTTTAAGTAAAAACGTAAATAATAAAAAAATAGGCAAAATGAAATGTTGCATTTCATGGAAATGAATTCTATCACCTTTAGCAATTAAAAATTGACTTTATTAGTTATTTTAAATCAGATATGCAATTAAATTTTTATATTTAATATTTTTTACAAACAAAAAAATAAAAATAGAACGTGACTGTTATTTCCTACCAGTGGCTTACGAAAAGGAAGGGATTGGAGGGATATATCTCTCCCCTGAAATGTTTTAAAAAATATCATTTTTATGACCAACATAAGGTTTGTTTTTTGAGTAATATTTTACATTTGCATGGTTTATATTTGGTTAATTTAAGGCAACTAAAAATGTAACTTTATTCCACTGTTTTGTCGAAAAAAATAATTTAAAAAAAACACCGAAAACAGAAAACTATTTTTATGGTACTGCATAAAATAATGAATAGATCTTATGATCGTAAAAAACTCTTTTTTTTTTTTGTAATTATTTCCTGTAAACTCAATATCATTATAACAACTTTATTTATGTCACTTTTGGATGAGAGACTGCCTCAGATACAGATACATCCATCTCTTTTCATTTTATTTCAAAATAATATAAATAAACACCAGTAAGTTTTTAACATTAAGGTTTAAGGCTCTTATCTTTCGTTTTTTATTTAATTTCTTTCTATTTTACTAATTGTCTTAGCCCTGCATAAAACAATACTTGTTATTCTTCTTGCACCTTACAGTCACGTGTAGTTATATCACCGTGTTTATTTAAGCGTATTTATTTTTCATATTATTTCTTATCTCATAGATTTTTTTTTCTCGTACATACCATTCTGAAAGAAAGTTTTAATTTTAGTAGGTGATCTTTATCTTAGTTTTAATCTCTTCCTTTAATCAAAAGCACTCTTACGTATTTGATGATACGCACAATTTTAAGTAATACTGATATTGTTATTAATTCTTGCAAGTATTTAATTAAATTATTGTATTTGATGAGAATTTGATTTTTCTTCCTTGTTACTGTTGAACGCATTATTGAATTGTAATAATAGATTCTGTCTTAACAATAACTATACAAATATTGTTTATCTTATAAGTTATCTAGACCAACATTTTTATGTTAACGCCCAGAACTGGAATGAGTTGCAGTTTATACACACTACCTTTTTAAGTAACCGAACTACGGATATGACGACTTCAGTCACTTTCTCAACTGTTCCCTGTGCAATCTGATTTCTATCCAGGTAGTTAAAGAGAATTAGAATAAATAGTTATTTTTAAAAATAGGCTTGTTTATATTTTTAAAGTTGTATAATTTTATAAATAAAAGGAAAATTAATAATTATTTTGTTGACCCTTCACTTCGCTGGCGAGGGGAGTCAATGGCCTCTCATAGCTTTTATGATTTCTCTTTTTATAGCTAAGCAGATTTATTGTTGTTATTATTTATGTTTTTGCGTAGAGAGTTTGTACTATTAACTACAAAACTTTGTTAATATCTTGCCGGGGTAATGGTTCCAAAACAACTTGTGCGAGCGAATGAGGACGTGAATTGGATGGCCCCGATGATAAATTCGGTCATATACCTTTGCAGAGGGTGTGTATAAACATGGTGATCTATATCGCCGGGTTGTTTATACTGGAAGACCCGGGTCTATCGGGTATATACCTTGTGATGGATGGCTTTGCTCATCGCAACGTAAACAGCCTTTATTGTGCTTCATTAAGCGGCCGCTATGCTTTTGATGGCACTTCAAGGATTCCTTCCGACTATAGCTGAAGAGTTCTTCCTCGTCAATAACGATGAGAAATTATAAAAAAACTTAGTTACTCGCACTGGAATATTAAATAGCTAAATTTAGAAATAAAAGTGGATCTAATGATAATTTCTAGCATTCATAGAAATGTTATCACGGAAAGAAAAAGGAAATAGAATGTCGATTCAAAAAATAAAAAGAATGGACAAGATATGAAGTAAATACCTACTTTTGTAAATAACACTAAAAAAACATTCTTCCTTTTTTTGAATATTTCTTTTTATACAATTTCACAATTTAATCAAAATAAACTTTGGCGGGTCGGAATGGCAGTGTTTGTGTTGGAGCGCAGGCCATAGTTCGGATAATCTGGTCTAAAGGAAAGCTGATAGATGTCCATTATCGACCATAGTGGAGGGGATCTAATTATGTAAACAAAAAGTTTATCCAGATTCAATGTTTTCCGATTTATTTATTTTTCAAATTTTAGTTATAAACAAAGTTTAATTATAAGAGAGAAGGTTCACATTGAATCGATTAATCTTTGAGTGGTGATTGTCGAAGACACCAATATGTAAATCGATATTGTGGGAGGACACCAATTAGGAATGGAACCAACGTTGGGCGAGGTTTATTTCGAAGTTCTCTTCGGGGAAAACACTTTCCCGCCATTCGACGGCATTATTGGCTAAATGGTTTCTATTAGACTGCTTGGTTTTGGCAATTTCAGACAGGAAAAGTAATCATTCGAGTCGAGGTGCACAACTTTTGAAAGGACTTGAATGAGCACCTCAAAAACAATTGCCTTTACAAAACAACAAGATCAGGGTGGCACTTTTTTTTTTGTTTTCGTTTGACAATGTTCACACGAAATACCCACCAGATTTTTCTCTGAGCAGAGGGTGTGCATCAATATATGTTCGCACTATTTAAAATAAAACAATTAACAATATATATTTGATCATCGGTGTGTTTATAACCTTCCATTGTTGGCCATATGATTTATTAACCTATTGATTTCAATTTCCTAAACTGCAGTGTGACAAATAAAGCCAGAGAATATCAGAAAAGAAAAGGTGATATTCTGTTATCTTGCCACCCAAGGATCGTTTTATAAGAAGAGTGGTACTTCTATTTATATCGATTTGAAGATATCGATTCTGGAAGAGGTATATTTCCTGTGTTTTTTTCTTTTCATATGATATGTATAGGTATAATAAATAATGATAAAAATTAGTCCCACATTACCTCAGAGGCAGGCTCTAGTAGAGTTGTACGATTCTCACTTTTGCGTTGGTCGTAAGTGATCGTGTGGTTGGCACTATGCTCCAACTGCCTGGAATATCGCCTGATTGAAATCATTTATCATCTCTAAGTTTAATAGATCTTGAATGCGTTGGTCAATTCATGGCCTCGCTCAGATTAAGCACTCTAATTTTCTTTCTCGCGTTGTGTGTGAACCGGGGCCGTTAAGCAACTTTCAATAATGAAGGGCTTAATTTTCTTTACAATTTGAAGAGAGTATCTATTTAGATTCATTGATACCCAGAAAAAAGAGGGCTAGTAGTGAATAGAAAAGCTGTTGTAAAGCTCATTGTGATTCGCATATCCGACTCAAAGGTGTGATATTACTTCTTCCTTCAAAGAATTTAAGGAGGACTGCCTTAATAGAACAAATTTCGTGAATGAATACATTAGAAAGTGGGAGCATCGAGTTGGGACAAGAAATCGGAGCGGCAGGCCAAATATTCGACAACTCCAACGAGCTTCAAACAAAGACAGTTGGGGAAGATTGGATGCCAACCGTTCGACTTCTTCCCTATCCTGTCCGAATCTTTAACGCTCATTACAAACTCCAAATACTACTATCCTAGCAAATTTCAAAATCAAGTCTGTAGAAACCATCTTGCTGTATCCCATGCTTATGTGGTCCGGGCACTTTATCAGCGCGATCCACGACAGATTTGTAGAAAGATAACTAACTAGACAGGAAAAGATCCTGAGGAAGATCCCATATCACGCGGGAGGCCGTAGTAAGGGAGGCCTTCCGAAAGCAAGGGTTTGACTGTCGAGAATCAACCATCTCTACCAATGCCTCCTTGGTCATTCAATGGCTTTTGATTCAGTTATTTTAAACTTATTTAACTTAAACATATTTGATGCAGATTTGAGATTAATGATATTAATCACTACATGATTACTTATAGGTGCAAAAATATAATCAGGATTGACTTGGTGTTTACAATATCGTGGGGTGTATTCAACAACTAGGTAACTACAATTTAGCGTTTAGAGAAAACTAGAAATTAGAACTTTCCTAATTATAACATGGAATGTATTCATGTTGATCGACTTATTATCTGGTTTTGAAAAGGATACACATATGGATCGCCTACAATAGTTACTTAATTGTAGTGTTTATTTCATCCTTCCTTACCTTCCGGCAACACGGGTGTCGGCAATATTGCAGGGCATGCATATGCTACCAATAAAAATATTTACATAACTCTTCTAAAGCAGTTCAAAACCAAATTGTCAATTTTCATAAGTTCAAGTTCATACAGATCACTCAGTACAGTTGGGCAATGGCAAAAAGACGTAATTGTATTTATCAAACTAAGATGATAAATAGGGATTTCCTTATAGGAAAAATCTCATTGACAAATAGTGATGAAAATGTGAAGATAAGATCACTTGAAAATGGGCAAGAAAAGCCCGAAACGTTGTGAAAAATGGTTAATAAAGTTAGGAAATAGATATAGGAAATTTTCCTGAAATTTAATAATTTTAAATATTTACATTACTTTTTTTCAGCTATTATACTTTAGAGCTATCTAGTCCTAATATGTTGTGTACCTAACCTAATGGAACCTTTACATGCAATTACCCATGTTTTGCAAAATTGTAGTTACCTTGTTACAACACTACAGAACTCGCTCATATGCATAACTATATAATTTCATTCATTTGCTTTATATATTCTGTGCTGAATGAATTTGGACACTCATTTAAATTTTCTCATGACTTTTTTTTCTCCTGATAATGGCTAAAATATGACACTGAAAATCAGCTGAAAAAATAAGTAAAACAATAGATATATATATTTTAACTTCACTCTGACCATTCCTTTACAAAATTATCTTTCGTAATTATCATAGTTAAGGAAAAAGCCAACTTACCATCAATAGGCAGATAAATAACTTCGCAGACACTGCAAGCTTTGGTAACCTGGAAAAAACAAAACAAAAATAAACATTAGTCAGCTCCGAATACCACCATCAAAACACTGTAAATACTATTTTAAACTAATATTTGGACCAGGTGATGTAAACAATTTGATCATATCTAATAAAAAAAACATTTGTATCCAGCGCAATGTACGGTGGAGACCTGGTCACAGAGAACAAAGACTTTCCATGGGTTGTTCTAATTCTCGGGCAGATCAGCAGAACTTACTGTGAGTCATTATTTGCAGGTTTAAATCATATGAACAATACAATATCAAAAACTTTTTAACCCAATACTAAAATTTGTTTTAATGTTTTTCTTTTACGCTCAGCGAAGATGTGCAGCGGTAGCGTCATTGCCCCACGTTGGGTTCTGACGGCAGCCCACTGCGTGATGAACGGAGAAGAAAATATTCCTATTAATATGCTTACTGTTGATGTGTATTATAGAATTAACGCATTCAAACGATATGAAGTCGAAACCGCTTACAAGCATCCCAAGTTTAGTTTCGGGAAGAAGGTAAGTTCGCTTTTGCTTGTAGTTACAGTATAATCCGTTCGTCCGAAACAATGTTGCCAGTGTCATTCCGGATGACGGGAAATTCCGGATAAAAGATGGTATGATCAGTGGATAATAAATTCTTGATATTAATGAGCTTTATGTATTACGCAAAATGACCGCTAAAATCTTTTTTATGAATTACAATAGAATAAAAAAAAAAGTGAGAAGATACTTACAAATAAGTACCACAAGAGACGATAATGATTTGAATACTTAGCTCAAATACTGAATACGTATGAGAAACAAAACAGAATGAAGGACTGCTATGAAAAATTTCAATCACTGTTTTCACAAGAACTGAAATTAGCCTATTAGGACTCGCTTTTCCAACAAAGATATGCGACTCAATTTTAGGAGTTTCACATAGCGTTTGTTAAATAAGAATTTCTTATATATTTTAAAAACTTGGATGTAAGAATCCTTATAAGAATGATCCAACTTACGTACATTTAAAAAACTCTAGATGTTAAATCATTGTATAAAAGTGTCGTATATCTCGCAATTGAGAAATAGCGGATTTCTGTTAGCATTATGTGATTTAATTTCGTATCAGTTCATATAAAAACAAAAACAGAAAAGGACGTTTTGAATAACCCGTGTTTCGGATTTGGCTAATCTGGATAAGCCGGGTTCTGCTGTACTAAAAACGTTAGGGAATTTTTTCATTACTTCGTTTGTTTTTGAAATGAATGCACTACTGAAAAACGAAAGCATATTTTTTTTTCAAAATTAAATTTTCATATTCATTCTATGTTGATTTCTAATAAATAATTATTTGTTATCCTACTTCAGGACATGCAAGATCTTGGGCTGCTACATACTAAATACGCAATTGAAAGTACGGCTGTGGGCGTTGTCTGGACTTCCGTCAAGTACCCGAACTCATCTTGTACCATTTTAGGTTTCGGACTCAAAGGAAAAGTGCCCAAGAACGAGAC
The DNA here is from genome assembly GCA_948150685.1 of Rhaphigaster nebulosa. Classification (NCBI taxonomy): domain Eukaryota; kingdom Metazoa; phylum Arthropoda; class Insecta; order Hemiptera; family Pentatomidae; genus Rhaphigaster; species Rhaphigaster nebulosa. Next base: position 85,414,653 of record OX411309.1, on the reverse strand, counting down.
TCTTGTTCCTTCTCTTTCAAAGATAAAAGTGAGTCACATCTCAAGAGTATAGGTTTAAAGAGTTATTTTGCAGCCTCGTAAACGATAGTAAAGCCAACAATTATTGCCATTAACCCTAACTGGTTGGTTGGCTTTATTTTTAAACTAATAAGACACTAATTAAATTTAAAGAAATATATATAATTCTAAGAGTGAAACTTTTAATGCTTCAAGACATTTTACAGATAAATTTCTTTTTGGTTACCCCTTTCATCAGAATTTAAAACCCTTTGACAGGTGAACCTCCTTCCTATAAATATGTGTCAAAGTTTCTATACTGTAGACAATCCTCTCATCTGTTTGTTCGTCGTGGACGGAATGGGACCTTGTACCGGTGACTCCGGGTCACCAATGATCTGCGAGAACAAGATCGTTGGGGTCTGCTCTCGAGCTGTCTTCGGCAACAGTAAGACGGCGTGCGGGGTGTACGACGTGGCGGTCATCCTCTACCAGAGGATCGACGCCGACTGGGTCCATTCTATGATTGCCGGAGAGTACAACAGCCATGTCGTCCACGCCGCCACCTTGGTATCCCTTATCGTCCCACTCTTGTGCATTCTGTTGGTGAATTTCTGAGATACTTTCCAACATAAGGTGAGTTGGTCAATTGAGTTTTTAATTTAAGCTCATTACTATACTTTGAGGTAGTATAAGATTATTATAATGCAGTCAATACTACTTATGATGAGTCCTTGACTTTTTTAACAGTTTTTGTCAAATCGAACATTTTTAAAAATCGGATTCCCCTTACCATAGTTCCGAATGTAAGCTTTATATGCTACCTTCTAAGTTGAGATTTTCAATTTTTAAAGTTTCTTCACCTCAACATAATCCGTCCACTTGTAAATATTTCTGGGTTATTAGTTTATTCTCATTTGTCATTCCAGGTATATTCTTATAACTCCAAGAATTTTCCAAAGAACCATATTTCTGGATTTACGGATTATCCATAAATGATGGATTGTCCTAATTACTTTTTTTAAGAATAACACCAACGATCTTGGTGAGCAGTGACAAAATATTGCTCCAAAATAGAAAATGATTCCTAGTAGCATCTAATCATCTGGTAGTTAGGAATCATATTTTTATTTCATATGTTTTGGGTTGATGTGTGTTATTAACCTGAGTTGTTAATTTTTATATTCGAAATTGAATCCTCCAATAGTTTAGCGCTTTCAGGCCTCAATTGCCTTTCTATGACGATGATGGATATGTGTAAAATTATTTCTCAGCACTTCGTTTTCTTTTCTTTTTTTTTTATTGTATAAAATATAACCTAACCTATACTTGCTGTTAAAAAAATGTCGGATTTTCGTGCCTGTCAAGAAATATATAGATATATATATATTTTTTTAAAACTTAACAATTTGTACGATGATACAACACTCAATTCAAGATTTTACATACCTAGATGTATAAATTTATTTCTTTAAAAGATATGTACGTATTTATATTGCTGATTAGTTCACAGATATTTCCTGATGAAAAGAACTGCGAGATGCTTCAGCCCAAGTTGGTTGGCTCAGCTTCCTCCATGGCCCGTTTCGTGTTGCGTTAATTGATGTTGGTTTTTATGAGCAATAATAATTAATTGAATTAATGTTGATGTATTGACGAACAATAATAATTAAATGAATTGGTGTTGTTTTTTTTATGAAGAATAATAATTAATTTAATAAAGTTTAATTTTCACCATATTTGTATTTCTTTTATGTGTTTTTTCATTAAATATTTAATTTTTTTTTTCATATCTGCCTATTTTATCAAAAAATTATTTTCTCTGTCGATTATTGAAAATAATTCTATTAATGAGGTTGTAGAAGGAAAATGTCGATGCAATAATAAAGCAAAACATCCTAAATTGGACCCGGCTGTATCTTCTGAAATAGCTTTTCTTAATAATTTGTTGATTTTAGCTCTCACAAATTTGTTTGCTTTGACAATCCATAGCATATTAAAAGTTATAAATTAAGATTTTTCGATACCGGTGTTTGTACCTTGGCGCCGCGGACATTCCTGGCCACCTTTGATGTTCTCCGATAAATAGATAATAATAAAAGAGCTAATTATTTGGTAAATAAATTATAAATTGTTTATCTTAAGTCTGGCACACTTTACGTGTTATCTTTGTTATGTTTCTGTCGTAGTGGCATGGAGATATCTTATATTAGATTAGCAGGGAAATTGTGGGGAAATAATAATAATATGCCAATCATTTAAGTAAACTGTTTATTTTAATTTTTGTAATTATTTCATCTTCAGTGATATATATTATCCCTGTCACTGATAAAAGAATTACGATTTATAAATTTATTTACAATGGAAGTGAATATGCTTTGGGCCAGATATGTATGAAATGAAACCAAATTATGGAGTGATTACTCGTGCTTAGAATATCAATATCTATTATCAGGGCAGGAAAAGCCTAATAAAAGATTAAATTTAAAGGAATAAATTACTTCGCACTTGTTAATAAAAAAATTAAATTAAATAAATTATATATATATATATATATATATATAATTTGTTTTTCCTTTTACATTCTATGCTACATAATCAAAAGTAAAATTATAATATTCCGTGAAAGTCCTCTTTGATACTGGCTCAAAGACAAAAGTGCTGACAGACATAGGGTACAGGTGATGCACACCTGTTCATACTGCCCTCAAGACAATGACACAATTAGAAGGATGCTGGCGCCATTCCACAACGTGCCCTATCGGTAATCCGGAGAATTCCGTCGTTACTATGACAGAGGAGTAAGCAACTATTTAACTCGAAACAGTAAAAATGAATGGTTCGAAACCTATAAATGAAATGAAAATGATGAGTAATTTTTTTAAGAAACTATCCATTGGCAGCACTCCGATGACAGTTTTGTGCTCGAAGGTCCCGAGGCCGTCTTCTTTTCAGAAGCCTCGGAGGATTTTCGGGAGTTGATTGGGAAGATTAGCAACCCACTGGTTTAGATTGGAAATGGAGTTTAATAATGAAATGATGGGCATATTAAGGTCATTATACTATTTATGGCACTGAGCATTGACGATCTCATCATGGATTCCACGTTATAACAATTGGATGTAGAAGAAATTTTATGATTTAGTGGAGTAATAAAGCTTTGTTCCGTTACAAATAGGCCTTATTATATAATATAAAAGAGCTTGTAATAAATTGGTAGTTTAGAGTTTATCTAGTAAATTTTGAAGGACTCGGAAAATGACGAGCAGTTTCTCGTCATTTCAATTTAATTTGAATATGACAAGTCAGTCGATTGAACAGATAAAGGGTCTCAGCAGAATATCGACAGGCATCAGCAGAATATTATTAAAGAATACTGTAAGGTTGGATGGTCGTAGGTTTGGGATGAATAAAACAGTACAGGTCGTGTTTTTTTTTATACTAATAATATTTTATATATATATATATATATATATATATATATATATATATATATATATATATATATATATATATATATATATATATACGAACTGCCGTGAGCATTGCCCTAATTTTTTATTATTAATGATAATTTAAATTCGATCTGTCTTTGACGTATTATTTCCAGTTTATTAGATATAATTCTCTTTTAGTTCTAATTTTATACAAAAATATTTCAAGAGAAAAAATACATCATTGAATAAAGTAATACGTGTTTTTGATGTCGGAATTCGAAGATCTAGATGATATATACACCTACGCTAGGTTGGAATTTGACTATGTCACATATATGAATATGCATTACCTTGAAGGGACGCGGGACCAGTTGGGCTGGAACCGCACTGAGATTAAAGGGCAAAGTTCCAAGACAAACAGGAAGGCGGCGACGCTACAGCCAAACCGGCAGTGGATGGAAGAGGTATGATCTAGAGCAGGATGGATAGGGAATTAGCAAATACGTTTGGAATTGGTGGATGAGAGATGGCGTACTGAGGGTAGCGGCGATTGCAAGAATTTGATGGTTTGTAGGTTGGTATTAATAAACTTACATTAGCTTTCAATGAAAAACCAAAGTACGAAAAAGAAAAGTACGAAAAAACGATAATAAATTTTGTGTCCACACAACATCTGTGAAATACATTTTTTAAAATAAGTATCTTATAAGCTTATAGAATTGCATGGTAAAATTCTAAAGCTCAATTTAATCCGATTCATTAAATTGAAATATGCTTCGTAAAATTGCAAAGGAACATGGAATACTTAAATGGATACTTGGATGACGGTAATGAAGACATTAACTGTGCTATCTCCAACGATGACTCAGTTCCTGACCAAGAGGTGACGCCGGTGTTTCGGCATCTGTTGAAAGACAAATGACAGGTTTTAGGACCGCCACAATTACTAGGCGGTGGGATACCGATCTTAGGCACGGGTCAACCCGACTGAGGGACTGCGTTTTCATGTCATCATTCTCTTGGGGACAGTTATAGCATTTATAACATATCTAAATTAGGAATGTGCATTAACTAATAACAATTACATATATTAGAAATAGGTCATAATCTCTTTCCGTGTACAGGTTTTGCTTGCATATTCTGCATTTTATTTTTAATGGTGAATACTTCGTCATCAGCCTGTTTTAGCATTCTGATTATTTTTTCAATTAGGTTACTCAAAGTAGAGAAAATGTATGAGGAGATATTGGATAACAATGATGTATTTGATCCAGCTTCTTATTAGTTTGTGTTGTATTTTTTCAATGTTCGCCGTAAAAATAAAGTTTTATTTCATGTATTTCTTGAAAAGAGTTCAACGGTTAATCGGACGGTGAAAATCCCTCTGTTTGCTCACATTTAAGAGTAACACTTTTATTAGCTCCTTCGGTGGAAAGAGATTAGGAGATGTGGCCAAGGGTGAAAATGGTTCGGTACACGCGAGTTGAAAAGCGCCGGCTGGTACTGAAGATAAGCGATACCGGAAAATTGCCGGCAGACTTTTCATGGATCAATAACATTCATTTTGAAAAGGTCATTCCTGATGGGCAGGCTACGCCATTAACTAGCCTCTACTGAATCGATAGGACTACTTCATTCTGGTTTTAGTATAGTATTCATGTTTCGCTTTTACTAAAGTAAACAAAGCACTATTTCTCTTACTGCAATTTTCGATTGTATTGATCTTAATTAATAAATAATTTTTGTGCCATACATTCAAACTAAAGCAATATCTCTTAAGATAATTTACGTCATTGCAATTTCAAGCTCTTATGTGCATTCAATAAAAAATCTGCAAAGTAATTTGTGGGCCATTCTCAAAAACACTGTCACTTGAACATTGAAAAAATAAAAATAAAATATTGTGTCTCAGTTGTTCATTTTTTTTTTAATTCTTTAATTTGGTTGTATGTCTGATGAAGTAAGTAAAACTTTTAGACCAGATAAATTAAACTTGTGCGAATAGCTGCTATTTTTACTCCTATATCCTTTGGAGGGCAGTGACGGCTTTACGTACAGGCATACTGGGCACTTGCCTTGGAAGGCAATTTATCGGGAGTCAAAATTGCCGACAAAATTGCAGTCAAATTGTATTTTTAAATTCAAAAGAATTTATTTATAAAAACAGTTCAATTATTCACGCATAAATATAAAAATTATCTCCACTCAGTTTTTAACTATAAAACAATAATTGTTTCTTCAACAATGCTGATCTAAAAATTTGGAGGGGTCGGCAAACCCGTCCCCTGTAGGAGGATACCGACGAAGAAAGCGTCGTTTTTAATGTTGGTTGCCAAGCCAGTTATTTACTTTTGTGAAATAGCATCATCAACAGTGATAAGATCTATACTCAATATTTAATTGTTCTGTTACATGATGCAGTTTATAAAAACTGCAACTTGTTTCAATTTTATCCTCAAGTGTAAATATCCATTGGGGAAAACAGTTATACGAGTGCTACTTTAATTAGAACGACTGCGGGTACTTGAAATAAATTACTTTGAAGTATTTCCAAGAAGAGTTTTAATATCGCAAATAAATAGATTCTAATTAAGAGAGGGCACGATGGTTCAGCGTGTTGATTGATGCAAGGGCCTAGTCGCCGAGGTCAATCCTCACGTAATTAGATGGCTAGTAACGAGCAGGGCACTTTCCAGTCAACATGTTGATTGTTGGTTCACCGAATCCGATTATCAATTTTCAATGGTCTCGCGTCTTTATCTGACCGGCGCATGTTCCTTACAGACGATCGTTGCCATTCAGAGCAAGGGGAAGGTTTAGCAGTGTTAATGTTTGAATTAAATCCTTTCCCCACTTGCTATTCCTTGCTCTTCCGGTAAGAAAAAGGAGGCTTTGGTCGCGAAATTCCGAGCTATCGGATTCCCATCCCCATTGTCAATTTTCAGAAAAATTATGCTAATCGTGAGAAAGAATAAATTCATGAAGTGGTCTTATAATTGGGGAGCTATCAAATAATGATAGCTTGGAGGCAGGTTCTAAAGGTCCCAAGACAATGCCCCAATTAACTCTGGACCACCTTGTAAAATACTAAATCATTTAGGCCAAATTGTCCTCGGGATGTTTGTCGTGACGGCTCAATCCATAACAATCCACGGATAAGAGGCAATTTTCTGGCTAGTTGCATAACTTTGTAGCGAATTTGAAATTATGAAATTGTATACTCCTGTAATGGGCAGGTAATTTGGTACTTTTAAGTACGTTTTAAACGAAGTTTAGAAAAGGTGCTATAGAAGGCTTAGAACCAATTAGTGCACTTTATTTAATCACTTTCTCAAACTAGGGGATTTTGAGCGAGATATTTGAGTCCGAAGTGTATAAACGAATGAGAATAAAAGGTTTGGAATGCCGAAATAGAAGATGTAATGTCAAAACCTGCAAAAGCATTTACTGATGCAGTATGTGGATGTTTTCGAAAGTGCAAGTAAAAAATTATTTGGGATGAAATTGAAGCTTATATAAAGGCATTTTATAATCCATAATGTTATTACCTTTTTTTCACTTATCAGTCCGATCAATTCCTTCAGCCAGCCAAATGTCGTAGTACTAATGACGATTACACTAAGGATATTCTATCTTATTTTTTCACACGTCTTTGTATGAAAGGCACATCTATATTTATGCTTTACACAACGTTTATTTAAATTTTTATTTTAAAAGAAAATTTGAACAATTTATATTGCTTCATAATTTTTCTCCGCTTTCTGTTATATGGAGTTAATCGATTTGGCTATTGAGCGGCTTAAATAATAATCCATAATGGCCCTAATGTCACATGTTGATTATTTGGGCCGAAATAGACATCTTTTTTTCTTTCCATCCTTTTTTTTTTCGCCCTACCTTTCCTATTGACGGCATGTGCTTAGGCATATTACGCTGTCAATATCCAGTATCCGTACGCCAATAATACCAATGGTAACCATTTTAAACCCAAAAGTTCCTAACCTTGATTCTCCATCAGTTTTAGATCCTTCTCCAAACCATCTGAGATGAAGATTGTATAGGGGCCTTCTAATATAGAACTGTAATTAAAGTGATATCAGCGGGTAGTTTATTTATTCACAGACACTCAATCTCTTGTCGTATTGAGGGGTGTTTAATATGCATTGGGATACATGTTAAATTGAAAGCAAAATGCAACAAATTTTTGCTTATTTTTTAACTTCTTTGCATGCAGTAAATGAAGTATTGTAATCGCGAAAATTTACGGTTTTCAGATATCATCGGAAATATCAATCTTGTCCATCCCTGAATCCATTTTGACTAGTTGACTGTACGTGCGCTCGTTCGTATGTCGCATAATTAAAAAACGATCAGAATATAGTAATAGTGAGCCACAAAATGGTGATTCAGAATCACCATTTTGAGCCACCGATTCATAGTTTTTTTAGAGTACAAGGAAGTCATGTGATGTCTACATCTGTTGTTTTTTTTTTATCTAAGAATATAATGCAGGCGAAACTTTTACAGGATAGTGATTTGGGTTGTCTTGAGGCTTTTGTAGTGGAAACTTCCAAAACTAACCTTGGTAGGGAGGTACTCTTTTTTTAACAATAAGAAGTGAAGTGGTCAGCATCCACGCTCAGCAGCCTGGTTTATCCCAGAACCGATGAAGGGCGCCCACTTTACAATGGTTGGGTGTGCCCGCAGGATGGTCTCCCGACACCGCAGTCGATACATTGCTGATTGAATAGAGGGAATAAATTACTTCTTACATTGGAACTCTCTAATTAATTCTTATTTAATGAAAATAACTAGTTCATTTTTTCACGACATTGATATTTTCCATTTTTGACAAATGGAACTGTTTGACTCTAAATAGAAGGTGGATAACATATAGTAAACAGATCACTTGAAAGTGTAAAATCGTTATCAGAATGATGCGTATATATCTAGACACGACACTAGGAGGTATACGTAAACATTATCTATGAGCCGGCTATCAAACACTTAGAGCAGAGTCCAAACTAATTAACGACAGAAAGAGGATTCCTGCGCCTGTCAACAGAGGTAATTAATCTTAATCAATCATCTAACCGCGTTTCCCTTGACACCTCATATAGGATAAGGTAAGGTCCTTACAGAAATATTTAATAAAAAAAAAAAAAAATTGTAAACAACCATAGACTCAAAATCGAAAATAAATATTATGGTGAGTATTCATTTTTAATTATCTTGGGGATGTGCGAAGAAGGAGGCCTCGTGTCCCATTAAAAAAAAAAAAAGGCATCTTCTGAATTGAGTTAATGAAATTCCCTTTGTTTTTTTGCTTGGTCACACTCCTTCATTAGGCGTTGGAGTGCTAATTAAATAATAATTACAGCAAAAAAATAAGATTTAATTACAAACGGTAAATGCGACGCACTGTCTGCCTAAAGTATTTTGATTTTAGCAGGTTTCTCATTGTTCAAGTACGTTAATTTCACATGGTTCATTTATGTAATATCATAGCAAACATAACATATATATACATATATTTCTAGTTATCTCCCACTATCAGTTTTTTTAAAATTCAAATTGGAATAAGATAAAGTCAACCAATTGAGGTAAGAATAAGTGTGGCGATAATTCAGAAAGTTTTTTGTTTGTGTGTTTCTTTTTGTAGAACGGTTAATTTACGACTTTTGGTTATTAAAGAAAACAAAAAAAAAACACGGGTTTGTCATTGTTAGCGTCCCACATTACTTGGAGCCCCTCACTTAGTCTGGTAGTTGGCAGTAGCTAAACTCTACGATAGCCTATAATGAAAATATCTGATGTGGACAACAAATGACTTCCTTGTACGCCTATTAAACTATAAATTAGTGGCTCAAAAAGGGATCCTGAATTTGGTTACTAGTTTCCGAAGATTACAGTATCTAAAAAACGACACTTGGCGTCGCGACATCCATCTATTGACACACACACACACAGACACACTTTTGTTTCTGGAGATCTCATTTCGTTATTATATGTCGTTTTCCTTCAGCATTTCTTCATGTTCCGTGACAACATTAAAGAAACTGTCCATATCACTACATAAAGTATTGGAAATCGACAGTTTCGACTTTTTAAGCGGAAAAACCCACTTATTCTCCTGCTGCAGACTTGTTGATCTCACAAATGGGGAGGTAAATCAATATTTTACACTCAATTTTAACACTTAAAACAAGTAATAAAAATTTTTAATTGGATTGGAAACCAAATTGCGTTTGTAACCTTTATTACCGAAACATATGATTTCTGTATTTAATTTAAATATAATTTTTGGTGTAAGCTTATTATGACCTTCAAGTAAAGTATCCTTTTCGGCTCACCAATTTTAACCAAAATCTAGTAAATATATTTATATCGATATAAAAGTCCCATTTACCAAATTTTAGATGTTTTACATTATATTTTAATACACTTTTTGATGAAAGTCTAATATGATCTTCAAGTAAAGTACCGCTTTCGAATTTCCAATTTAGTATGTTATTTGAATCAATATATAACTTATAAATACTAAATTTGAGAAGTTTTGCATAGTAATTTAATATAATTTTTGATGGAATACAGTTCGTTGTTCACAACTAGATTTTACAACAATCCTAAGTACATAATGTCACCTTTTTTACGACTAACCGTTTTGAGTTATGCGAGATACGAACGTACGTACAGACGCCACGACGAAACGGATTCAGGTCAAAATGGATATTTCTGTCGAAAACTGAAATTCGCGATTACAATACTTCCTTTACTTCGTACAAGGAAGTAAAAGGTCTCTCTGCAAAAATCCAACTATTCACGAGGTGGAAAAACTGTTTTTAAAGGTTTGAATCCAACTTAGGTCATAATTTTTCCCTTTATTTTATGAGTTATTTTGTATGAATTTATCTATCTTTGCTGGTTTTGAAGGTAACAATAACCATTTACCCTGACCAGTTTTCATTCGAAATACGTAAAAACTCAATTTTGTAATTTTTGTCGTTAGACATTATCCATTATAGAAAACTGATCTAGTCCTGAAAATGGCTTGCAAGTTTTGGCAGAAACATAAGCTAATGTTACAAAAAAATAACTTTTAATTTTGTTTGTTTGTTGTAATTTTCTTTAAATAATCCCTTATGCTAATTATATTACAATAAACTAAAGTGTTTGATTTCTGCCCGTATGTGAAATATTATTCTCTTCAACATCACAAAAAAACAAAAAAAAAAACATTATTTGACCAATAATAAGAAACAGTTGTGCACAATATAAAAAAAAACAACAAAAAAACAGTAGATTTATACAATGTTTGAATGAAGAGAAAACCATCTTGATTAATACCAGTTATTGATTAATAGCTTCGGAACATCTAATTATCACAGTGTTAATGAACTATCTTTACAATACAAACTTAAAGTCTCATCGATTGAACAAAGTTATCTCCGTTTGTCACACACCAATAACATTATAGTGTGTGCGTTACAAACGATACCATGTTTATTTTAGGGTTAGAATATTAACATATTTATCTATAAATAATAAGTCATATTCTAGAGTTGGATGTAAATTGTCTTAAAAATCGTAAATTGTAAAAAAAGTACTCTCTGCCATAAAAGTTGTGTCATTAATGCAAGTATAAATACAGACAATGGTACCTTGAGGGAAGTTGGACCAATCGAGACGAATCGCCTGCTTTCAACAGCTATTGTCTATTCCTTACAAAAGGTGTCTCCATTGTACATATCTTTTTACAAAATGAGTTCTTGTTATTTTACGATTTCACAAGCCAAGCGCCTTGTGGATTCAATGCTACTTCGAAAGAAGTAAAACAAACACATTTATGTAACCATCTTTCAGCGCCAATAGTCAATAGCCTTTTGCTAGGCGTGGCTCATTTCAGGCTTGTAGCTGAAGTTACATGTTCTTCTTTGCTTATATATACATCCATATATATATATATATATATATATATATATATATATATATATATATATATATATGTATATATATATATATATATATATGACATACATGGAAAAATCCAAAAAAGAGGACAAGAGTCTCAAAATTAACAGAAAAATATAACAAAATGATCTGTGGATATTTTGCCAATTCAGGCGTTCTCACGACAGGAGGAGAAAAGGAAATAAAATATAAAGAAAAAAAAACTATTAAAGAACAAAATTCAACACATCTCACATCCAGAGTCAAAAAAGTCACTGAAGAGAGACAGCACCCCACACCAAGACACCCAGACACATACTGAGGGAAAAGGGAGGTTATATGACACCAGCTGGGAAAAGTTAAATTGCAAACAGATGGGAAAAGAAAATAAGGAAATACTCATACTAAAAACCCGAAAAGGTATAAAATATCATAAAAATAAATTAAGTTAGATAAGATCAACCAAATACCAAATATGGTTTACATGCACAGAAGAGGAAGGTCCTTATAAAGAGAACAGTGGGTTCACGGCCTCGAAATATAGTAACATGGTCTTGCAAAAGCTCAAAATGAGACATAAATAAATATTATATTTAAGTATCTAATTTACCTTTGTTGGTAACTTCAAATTGAGATGTGAATGCTATAAAAATTAAATGATGAAATTATAACATATATCGATAATTTTAAGAGTAAGAATTTAATGATATTGTTATGCGCAGAATATTTCAGGAAATATGTTGGGATTCAACACCACGTATTGTGCATAACCTTGCGTACCTTGTCTCATAAAAGTATAGAATGCAGCAAGTAAAAGATATTTTTAGTATATCATTCAAGATTTCAACACATATGTGAATCCTTTCGTCAATTCTGGCATCATCAGGACAGAGATAATATAACTCGCATCAACCGACTAAAACAGTATAATCTAATAGAGACTGTACTGCTGTACTACTGTACTAGTACTGCACTCCAAGACAAACCAGCATATAATGTCAAAATTATATTCGTGGTCAATCTTCCAAAGGACAGATGTTTTTAAAATGAGCATAGCAATATATCTGCTTATAGCAGAGAACGCATGTGCACCATATCGGGAATCGCTATCGAAAGCATCTCGAAGTCGCCATGCGATTTGTATGCAGATATTGGACATACAAAAGAAAGTTGTTCGGGGAATTTCGAACTCTTCCAAGGATATTGTTAACAGGAGTTTTATCGTTACGATTACTTAACGAAAGGGTTTCCGCGAATCGTGTTATATCTGCGACAAGGCATTGTCGCCAACTGCCGTGTAGGCAAACAGGTATAACGGAATTCAGACATCGTACTCAGGAGCATTACTGTTCGAAAAGGTCCACAGAGAGATAAGCATAGGATGACCAGGAGAGAAAGAGGAGGGAGGAGTGTGTGTGTGTGTGTGTGTGTGTGTGAGAGAGAGAGAGAGAGGATGAGTGAGAGAGAGCAAATGATCACTTAGGCCGGTAGATAAAGACCGCTCGCTACTAATGCAGTGATACAAGAAATAAACCTCACAGCAGCAGTCACTGACGTCATTGGCTATGTTACCTATGTAGGTATCAACTCGTACTACTAGTCCTACATACACCTAATCTATTTTATATACACGATTTATATTTTATATTTTTCATAACTCAGGTGATTTCTTCTGTTCTATAATGTGCCTATGATTGAAACTATTATAGCCAATATCGAAGTTATGGAAAGCAATATATGCAACGACGTGGCATTTTGAAAAAGTCTTAAGCGCTAAAAATTCGAAATGTAGGTTTCAATTTATTCTGGGACTTAGACTCCATCTACTCCACCCGCTCACGATATATCGAGAAAAAAAAATTGGAAATTTAATCTGAAACTGACGTAAGCACCACATACTGACGGCACTCAGTCGTCACTCAGGCCTTGACCAATGTTAAGAAGCCTTAAAAATATATTGTAATTATAAAGATTTTGCCACCTTAATAAAACTCTTCTGTACATGATAAAGAATAAAATTTAAAATCTATCTATTATTGTTTGGGGAAAAATATTCATGTGTTTCCTGTAAAGTTTGCTAAATGGCGCTTACGCATTTTTCAAAAAACGACGTCTCGATATATACACAAATAAGTAATTTTGTAATTTCATTCCGAATTTTGTAATTCACGAGATCTTACTTTATTGTTTTGAGCCCTCGCATCCAAAAAAATATCGGTTTGTGAAAAATCTTCTGCCTCCGTTACGTATTTCGAAGCTCTTCTCGTTTTAGATAACTATTGAAACATTTTTATTAAAACTTTTAAGGTCAATAACCCGAAGGTTTTATAAAAAATTAAAACCCTGCAGGGCTCAAAATTTTGAAGTACAAAGTCTGAAGAAAATATCTTTTACCAGAGAGATACAAGCAGACGTCCAGTCAATTATTTAAAAATTAACTTGAGTTCGAGTGAATCAGAACTTACTGATTGCAATCGACTTTTGCAGTTAAGTTTGTTTTAGTATATTAAAAAAAAAAACAGTCATTCACTTTTTATAGCATAAGTAGTGCCATCTTTTATTTTTCGGAATTGTTAGTTCAAAGAATTTCTGCGAGTCAGATCAAACTTGGGAGAATCTTCGAATGCATATGAAATATTGTATCATATTTGTGGCATTTTTTTAATACTTATAGAAAACTTATGTTTTTTTAGAAATTTCAGGATCAAGGTTTTGTCTATGAAAATTCGCCATTTTGGATAGGACGGCACCAGCGAATTAATTGAAATAAAAGTTTAAAGCCAAAATAATATATGATTAAAAATATATCTATTAAAACTTTAAAATTTTCAGAAGTACGATTCTAAAATTTTTGAAATATAATTGTTAAAAATTAAAATATGTTATCAGGGACTAGTACCTACACATGTGAGCAATACCATGTTTCTACTAGACACATCTTATCATTACTTTTATCGGGATGTATTTTGTTTTTCGTTCTCGCTAATAGAAAATTATTTACAAATTATCCGAAGAAATAACGGTGCTCTCCTTGTACGTTGAGAAGAGTGGTTTAACAAAGTGAGATCGAACATTCCTTTGACCTAGGTTAGAGGACCGAAATGAGAAGAAAAAAAAATAAAAGAAAGGAAGAATCGGATAGAAAAAAAAAAGAGAGAAGACAAAGATACATTCTTAATGAATGAGAGCTTTTTAGTCAGTTTTATTCCTTTAAAGGGACGAGTATAGGACCCTTTGCCTTCGCTGAGTTCAACAAAAAGGGATTTTTTTTTTTTTATATATATATTAACAAACAATATAATTTTATATCTTTCATGTAGCTTGTTTTATTTAAGACAAATAGTAAATTATAAAAGAAAGACTATCAACATATAACAAGCGTTATTCCATATTTTTGCATTAATTATTTGATTGTGACAATAGAGTATATTTTTTTTTCTATAATTTTTTCAAATCCCAGAATTGGATTTGACAAATCTTTTTTGTTAAATTAATAAAAAACTAGATTCTCCAAATCATAAGAGGCCTGCAGAAGAAAATATTTCGGACAAAAAAATATTGAAATTGAAAAACTTTTAATTTTTTTTAAAAGCTTTATGGTATTAGTTAGCAGTTTGGTTTGTTTAGGTATTTTGTATACCTAGGTATGTAACGTAGGTACTTTAACGTAGGTATGTAAAGTAGGTACTTAATATATTTATCATCTGCTCCATATATTAAAAAAATGTATTTTTTTGTTTATAGGTATAATTTCTTTTTTCGAAACTGTTTCTTCCTCCAAAAAATTTAATTCGAAAAAAAATTTAGTGTTTTTTTTAATAAATCAGAAATATCAAGACTTCAAAATTATAAATTATAGAAAATCAGAATTTCGCTTTGTATAAACACAAAAATAGGAAAAAAAAATTTTTAATTCGAAATTTGAAAATGTTTACAATATAATTTAGAATCATACTTAAGTTAAGGAAGTTTTAAACAGCATTCTTTTGTGTTTTTAGTAATTTAAGAGTAAGAGAGAAAAACACATATGCCACTTTTTTTTTTTTTTATTTATCTAAATAAATAACTTCTTTCTACTAGGGCATTTAAAGTTCATTAGTGAAAGTTTTTTCTTGAAGTAATTTAAACAATATTAAGAACTATATTGCATACACACACAAAAAAAAAAAAAAAAACCGACAACTCCATAATGTATTAATTTTATCAACAGTGGTCTGACATCAATCTCACATCCTAAAACCGAATTGATCGGACGTGTCCTATTTGCCGTCATTTGAAATTATAGCCGATTTCAATTAAATTTTATTGCCGTTTTGTTATTGTTTGTTAACTGAGCCGATGCGCATTATTCATTGATTTATTGTATCTGTTTATTTGTGAATCGTTTATAATGTGTTCTAGATATCGCCAAAAATGTTCATTTATCGTTTCGAAATGCTCTTTCTACTTTCGAATTAGGGTTGATGATATTTGATTAAAAAATACCATCTCTTACTTGCGTATTTAAATTTTTATGGCTATATGAAGAAAAAAATTCTTACAAGATGTAATTTTTATTATTATTTAAAAAAGAGAAGAAAGAATAAACAATTTATATTAATGATAGAAAAATTTATAATTTTCGGATTATCGCATGGTATACGTGTACGTATTCGACTTAAGAAAAAGTCTTCGATTGCAACAAATCTCCTTCCCAGCTAACAACCCCTCCTTGAGTTATACGACGAAAATATTTTTACATCAAAAGAAACCTCCATCTTCTTCCGTGAGTATTTATAGCCGAGGATAACTAATGACTGAGTAATTGTTTAAACAAATAACACTCCGTGGTGATTTATTCGGTACTAAATTGAAACCGGACGCGTGGCAAAAAGGCGGGAACCGGTATCCCATTATTTCTGTTTTGTCGTGAGTCATCCAGCCCGCCAAAAAAGATCCGAAGAACGCGGGAAAACATTAAATCACCCGGAGGTTATCTTATTACCGGAAACAACTGCGGGCTGTAGATGTGTGAAGATTAATAATACTCGAATGAAATAGAAAAATTTCAAATTTCTTATTATTTTTAGAGCTGCCATCCATAGTATTATTTTCTAATAATCTGTATTCAATTAAATTAGTTCCTAATACTATAATAATTAATCTACTTCTCAGGCTAATTAAGAAAAAAAAATAGTCATAATTATGTAAAATGGTAATCGTTGAAAGGTTTTTCCTAATTTCACTTATTTATACGTTTTAATTATCTCGAAGAGTTGTTTTAAGAAATTTCAATTATAATTCTGTTTTTACATCGTTTCAGAACATCTTTCACTGAGCTGTCAAGTCAAATTATTTCTCAGGATCAGATCCAATGTGAAAAAAGCAATCCATGAGTTAAACAAATATGGCACCATTTATTTTTTATAAAATATGTATAGTAAACATTTTTCATTTTATTTTTCCATGACAATCGTCTCACAACATTTAGTTTTTTTTTTTTTTTTTTCAAATTATATTGATGTTCGATCATATAAAATTCATAAGCTAATTTTTAATACTAAAAAAAATTATGAATTGCTTCAAGAAAAAAAAATATTGCATAAGAGAAATTTTTTAATTAAAATTGAATTATTGAGATTGTGCACTAGATAATTACTGAAAGTATTCGATAAAATTCCTTGATTTTTTAAAATATTTAAATACATTTGTTGAAAACGAAAAAAAAAAATAAATAAAAATTATTAAGTCCAGTCAAAAAGTAGCTAACATAATATTGGATTTAATTTTTTATTGCTAATGGCTTAGGTTTTTAATTAATAACTACAATAAACAACAATAAGAGAATTGTATTATATACTTGGAATGTGGCTTAATAATTTGTTGCAGCTGGCGGATAGTATAATTTAAGGAAGACTATTCTATAATCAAAGTTAAAAAAAAAAATAGATGAACCACGTGCTTAAGACGCCTTGTGTTATTTTTATTTTAAAGGGTTGTTTTTTTTTAATATTTACTCACCGTAATTATTTACATAATTGATTTTGAATAAACCTAGACGTGTCGATAACGTGTCAAACAGGAATTATTCATTACCGTTAATAAATTATTTATTAACCCTCCTGTGTAAGCCTAATTGAAACAACTGTTTATTTTACGCGGCGCTATTATAATATAAAGATAAAATAGCCGTTAACATGACTCCGATAGTAATTTATAGGAGTTTTCGCCGTTGGAATTGAATTTTTTTCCCGTTTTTTTATTGAATTATAATGTTAATTACATTTAAATATTCACTGGAGAAGAGCAGGTCCTATGTTTTTAATGCCACCCTTTTTCAATTCCTGTTTACGCCTCGGGTCATACTGCGCGTCGCATTCTTATTTAATCTCATTATGTGTTTAAGGTTAATTGAGATGCCCCTTATCGCATTAATTCATTAAAAATACTGATAAAATTCCAATCATAACAAGGAAATAATGATCAAAGGTGCCTGAGCCATTTTTAAACATTTATGTTACCCAATAATTGGTGTTTTATTGGGCCCACAACCGTTTTGCCTCATTGGGTTATTATGTACGTGATAACAATTTTAAATATTATTGGTTTGATAGAAAGTCCCACAATACCATTTTATCTACTATATGCCAATTTGTAAATTGAAAAAAAAAAAAAGAATTAAATT
Source organism: Rhaphigaster nebulosa (assembly GCA_948150685.1). Taxonomy (NCBI): domain Eukaryota; kingdom Metazoa; phylum Arthropoda; class Insecta; order Hemiptera; family Pentatomidae; genus Rhaphigaster; species Rhaphigaster nebulosa. The sequence goes on along the minus strand of OX411309.1, from coordinate 85,396,605 downwards.
AATTTTCATCGTTAAATATAAATAAATAAACAACTTTTCGGTTTCTTTATTTTATAGTTTTAAATTGATCCAACTAGGCTAAAATTTGTTTCATAACTTTTATTATCCACATTTTGGCTGTATCATGCCAATTAATAATTTCACTCTTCACCTAAAAATCAATAAAAAATATAGTTTAATTTTTTTTATCAATAATACTTAAATGTTTCGAGGAAATTTTCTTATATCCAGACCAATATCTTACATTGTATTTTTATAAATAATCTCAACTAAAAATATACTTCAATATATAAGACAAATATATGTAAATCAGATATTAATTTTGGGAAGGCAGAAATTTGTAGGAAAAAAATGACTAAAGACCTATTTACAACTTTTCTTAAACGAATCATTTTGATTTTCAATTTTAAAATCAAAACAATTTAATCTACATTAGATCCAAAAATATGGTTCGTAAAAAAGAAATATAAACAACTCATCAGCTCCAAATATTATCGCTGATCACACGCCGCACTATTAATGTTTAAAATATCTAACGTTTAATTAACGTTTCTTGACTATATTTTCTCAGTTATCACACAAGTGTGGTTAGCAAACATTTAAACGCTTCCTTAAAATTGTCATAACGCTTTCCATTTACATGATTTGGACCTGAGTATATCAATAAAAATATGAACATCTACAATGCATAATTTGCAATAATGGTTCAGCTCTCAAAATAAGAATATAAAATACTGAAGAGAACCACTTAACGATGTGATATTCTCTCTTTTATGTTTCACCATAGGGTTCTTGCGAAACGATCGGAATGCGGGGACATCAAATTTTTGATGTGCTAAAATGTTGTCTGTTCCGAATTCCCGTGTTCGAAATGGACAGATGTTACAAGGTTCTTTTTTACTTGTTCCCTGAATTCCATTACCGGTTTTTAGCTCCTGAAGATTCTTTTATGACAAATTCCATATTGATTTTCAACATCCACGTGGGGACATCAAAGCACTTTATTTGCCATGATTCATGTGTATTTAACAGCATCAGTTATTCATTGACTTATGTTTTAAATTTAAAAAGGAAGATTATATCAACTAATAAGAAGTTGGGTTGAATACTTTTTAATTTTTACATAGCCGAAATGTTTCAACCGTATTTGTTTCTTGACTGGAAATTCCGTGCTTCCAGAAAATTATTGAAGAGTTAAATCTGATAATATATAAAATACTGTCTGCTTTCGGTAATTGATTAGCTGCGGAAACAATACAATAAAACCGACGGTATTACCTGAAACCGAAGTGGCGTACGCAGGGAGAGAATATACCCTTTCTACTCCCCCCCCCAAAAAAAAAAAAAAAAAAATGATTTTCACACCCACCAACAAAAGATTTGTATTTTGAGTAATATTTTTTGTAATTTTAACAATAGTTTTTGATCCAATTTTCATAAATTTTAAATTAAATTTTCTTACATCATTCACCAAATTTGGAAGTACATTTAGGTGATTATTTGCCTTCTTCATATTAAATCTCCCCTCCCGTCCTCGAAAAAAATTTAAATCCCGCTACAAAAAAACTTCTGCGTACGCCCATTAAGGGAATCGATTCCATAATTCTCTCTTTCATAAGGAGATATTGGTTGAGACATCGATTTCGTATCTTGTTAATAATTGCAGGATTATTAAAGCCGATTACTAAGTCAGAGGCTGATGTAGTAATGGATTTAACCTAAGCTATCTTACTTCGGGACTTAATTATTCCGAGACTAAAACGATATATTGTCAGTTCTCGTTTAGCCTTAGGATAATCTAATTCTGTGGTAGTTTTGGTCTATTGGTCTCCAGTTTATTTCGATACGACAGATGAATAGTCAGTCCAAAACTAAATTTACTTCTTGCCCAGTAACAGCTATAAGTTTTTTATTAAAATTGTTTTTTGTATTTATTTCATTAATTTTTATTATTATTCTCTGTTCCGCAAAATGTTTCATAATTGAATTATTAACTATACTCCTCATTTGTACATTTTAATATAGTATAAAATTAATTGGCTTTTGAAAAAAATAGTTTTCTAGTTTTTAACTTCCTTCTTCTATTATGCATAAACTCAATAATCAAAATAAAAATCTTAAATCTGTTGTTCAATCGGTTAAATCTTTAATTGACATCCGCATGATGGTATAGAAGGATCAATCTAATTAAATAATTAGGTTATTTAATTAGGTTAAATCTTTACTATGACGAAAACTTATTAATAAATAATTTAAATATATAATAAATTAATCTGTTTCTATCATTTTTCAGCGTCTACAGGCAACAGTGTATCACGTTCTCGATTGGTATGTCATTGGTATTTCCTTAGTAGCGTATCCGATTTTATATGTACACGCATACACATTTATATATTATTTACAATAAATATAACTTTTATCATCATCATCACGAATGAGGTTCATCATAACCATTTTAATCCTCCTGTAACCAATCCCTGCAATCCGATAACCTTTTTTTTTTTTAAAATCTCGAGTGCTCTATTACATGTCACAAATAAGATCCTCAACAATATTTATATCCCGCGATAGACACACATCCTGTAATATATATACTCCGTAACTACAAAAAAATCCTGTTATGTTTTCTACCTTTCCTGTCAACGCCCGATAATCTTGTTATCTGAAAAGAAATCGGCCACGTGATCATCTTAAATCGGATTAAACTCTTAAGATATCTGTTAAAATAAAAAGAGAAATGAGAAATTGTATTTTTTTAACCTTCGTATTGAGAGGATACTTCATAGCGATTGGGTTTTTCAACGGATCTGAATGCTTCAAGGTTCCTTAGAAGAAAGAAACCAAGAGAAAAACAGCGATTCTTAGGACGTTGCTCTGTGTGCACAAGAATACAATCTCAAAAACCAAAATATATCTCAATATTGAAATTCTTTTTCTAATGTTTAATATTAAATTGTTTCCTCATAATATTGTATACTAAATTTATTTTTTTAAATCTTAGCTTTAGATTAATAATCAATAAAACTAATAATATTGGCCTCTTAGAAATCATACTGATAATTAGAAATAATAATCTATTAATTTTATCTTCATTAAAAAAAAAATTCTGTTTCATTTTGTTAATTTCAACGCTGAAAAAACTTAAACCTGGTTCTTTAATTTACTCTGCCGGCGAGATTTATAGCTTCTCTGATTACTCGAAATGTGTTCTTTTAGTTCCTCAGGTTATTTATGTGTTCATCCAATGTATAATCCATGTAAATTTGTATTAAATGTATAATACCTTAAGTTGATTTATGAGAATATATTTGTTAAAAAATTGTTAAGAATCTGAAATATATTTAAAAAGCTTTATATCTTCGGTTTTTTATATTTTAGTTATATTAGTTCGGTTTTATAGTTTTATCTTAAACCGGTTTTATTTCTTTTAAAATATCATATTTTAGCATTATATTTTACATTGATATTACTATTTTTTATCACAGTAATATACAGCGGCTAAATAAATATTAAAAAATGTTACTAAGAAAAATAAAATTAGGCTAACAATATTATAAGCCAACAATTTAATTATTACGCACTAGAAGAACTTTAAGATTGATAACAATAAATTAATTATTTAAATATGATTGATAACAATAAATTAATTATTTAAATATTTACTTAATCTGTTTTTTTAAAAATATGAAATTGAGGAAAAAACCAACAGGAAAAAAGTAACATGAGTAATTAGTTTAATAATGAATATTCTAATGATATTAAATCTTTAAATGACAATTTGTGAGAATTTATCTGACAAAATCTCCTATTTATGCATTATTGTTTTATACAGAGTTTTATACAAAGCTACCTTCTTTTTTTTTTTTTTCTGATCCGCCTGATATTTACATTTGGAACACCACGTAGATATCGATATCCATCGCCATATTGTTTTATTACCAGTTATTATTACTCACAGGATTGAAGTTGCAGGACTACGAAAGACAGCGCCGGTGGTTCAGCGCCGACACTGCTATGAGGCACATGCTATCTGACGAGGACTGCACAGACTGAGCGCCAGTCCCCCACTGACTCCTTTATATCTCTCCGCTTATCTCATGAGGTGGCGTTCCTATCGGCGTATATATTAGCGTTCTTATTGTTTATAAATACACTTTTCCTATCGTGTTTTTTTTTTATTTGTTATTAATTTATGTTCTAAGTAATAATAACGGTTATGAGTTGATAAAAGCAGTTGAATGTAAGTGGAAGGGGTAATGCTGTTATAACAGAAATAAGCCCAGATATCTCTCTGAATATGAAACCATGAATTTAAAACTACGAAGATAAATGATAAATTGTCAACTGTCTGGAATAAGATTATTAACCACCAACAAATATTTTTTTAAAAATACCTGTCCTAAATTTCAAAGCCGTACGTACTCTTTCTCTTTGAATATTTTTTATTTATTAAATATCCAAAATGTTGATATGTTGTTTCCGTTGCTCGGTTTAATATTGTGTTATGTATGATCAGGTGCGTACGCAAATTTTTTTTGGGGGGGAAGGAATTTAATATTAAGAACACAAGTAGTCACTTAAATGTGCATAATCGACAAATCGGACGTTAGTTTTAAGGATAAGTATAACAATTGGGTCAACAATTATTATTAATAATACAAAACTTATGTTGGTGGGTATAAAAATCTTATTTTTTCAAAAATTTCTGTTGGTATTTTCCAGTGATATTTTAACAGTTCTTTTTGATTCTATTTTAATTTATTATTTCCACTCTCATAAATTAATTATTTTTTCGAACGAAATTAGATGACGGGAAAAAAATCAGCATTCTAAAAATATATAAAATGCCGTAATGTTTATTAGTATAAAAATAAAGCGTTAATTTATTAGTTGGGATTAGAAAAGTAAGAACAAATAATAAATTAGGGTTCTTTCCTCATCCTTTATAAAATATTTTATGTTTTTGTGAGCTGTAGTTTAATATCGAAAATTATATAGATTGAGTACATATATTACAATAGAAACTAAATTTTAGTTTAGAACTATTTCAGTGTCAATAACAATATTTTACAGTGGAGCAATATTATACTATAAACTATATAGTAGATATAGTATAGAAAAACTATATAGGGTATCACAAAATAGAAATTATATTTACATTTGAATTATAAAAAAATAAATAAAAGAAAAATTTACGAGTAGATTCTGCTAGTAATTAAAAGATAATAAAAAATACAAATCAAAATCTCCCATATAATCACCTCGCATACTTCTTATCGCGAAAGGAAACAGCGCTTACAGAACGCAAACTAATGCAGAACAGGGTTTGATTAATTATTTTATTTTTTTCTGCTATTTATTGTTACTGTAAAGCTATAGGATTTTGTTCTATGTGATCAGAGTTGTGCACTTCAACTTGTGCGGGTCTTACACAAATAAATTTCGATAGAGAAATAAAATCATAATATATATTCATATAATTAATAATATATACACTGAGGGACGGTTTACGGCTTTCTAGAAGTTGTGCCTTTAGTATGGCGGCGTGCTCAACCTATGGATTTTTATGTAATTTTAATATATATATAAATATTATTATATATTTATAAGTAATTTATTATACACACACAAACGTATATATATATATATATATATATATATATATATATATATATATATATATATATATATATATAATGGACAATTAATATATAATATATAGGGCTGGCGTATTGTATTATTCTGAAGAAAAGGAAAAAAATATACATGAGTTATATATGTATTTTAACTAAACAGGAAATGAATTGACATTAAAACAACAGTACAGTTTAATAAAGTACAGTTTATTCATTTGAAATTGATTATTTACAAAACAATATAACAAATACTATATGAAAGAAATGCGTCGGACTTTCATTTTTTTCAAATTTCACCCGAAGTTCATCAATAATAATTGAAATAATGCTAAACCATTCAATTTTTCTTGATTCATATTCTATTATATTATTTTCAATTTGGAATTGAACTGAATATATATATATATATATATATATATATATATATTTATATATATATATATATATATATATATATATATATATATATATATATATATATATATATATTGAACTATATAGTTTCTCAGAACTTAATTTAATAATAATAACACGGCATACTCATTTACAAATCAATTATAGAAATTAAATAGAAAATTTAGACGTGGATAGGGAGAAATTAGTTATAACCCAAATATTTATCGAAGGAAGGATAGATTTGATATATATTTCTACATTGTGTTATATAGCCTACATTGTAATATAATTAAATTGAATACACTATTGTATGGTATACAGTGTTTTAAAATGTCATTTTAATATCGGTTGAGTGCACTTGCGACTTGTAGTTGACAGTCCGAATCGCCAAAACGTAAAGTGTAAACACACTTTATGAGTAGTCATCTGTTTAAATCATTCACTTTTGAAGCGTCATCGGCACCGCATTGGATAAATGTTTTATGTCCCAGGGGTAGATTCTTCCCGCTCCTCGTTGTTTCTTTGTTCATTCAAACCTTGTTCCTCTGGAAGGCAAGCATTCGCACCATCCAGTGCTCGAAACTCAAACCTGTCAAACATCTAAGGTACGAATTATGGCAGTGTCGTGCAAAATCTTCGAACATTGATTGATCGGTCTAGAATTTTAATTATCTTTGTTTTTTTTTGTTTTTAGGTTATTTATGGAAGATTTTTTTTTTAAATACTCGTACATGTAATTTTCGGTATATTTCACGAATTAAATTATCTACCTTTTAGATTATGTTTTATTAAAAACACTTATTTACATTACTTATTGACGTTTCGGGGAATTTCCCCATCTTCAGAACAACCCATTTATTGTCTTATTTCTCCACTCTTTATGTCATATCATCCCTAAAATTTGATTTTATATCGTCACTATTCCTTAAAAAAACGGGAGTACAACTTTCACAATGATATTTAATGAAAGTTGTTTATTCTTTTTACTAGGTTGTCTAAGGAATAGTGACTAATATTAGGTGATAAAAAATAAAATTTGATGGATGATGTGACATGAAAAGTGGATAATTAAGACAATAAATGGTTTTCTTGAGGATGGGGTAATTCCCCGAAATGTCGATAAGTAATATAAAGATGTGATAATCGTTTTTAATAAAACATACTATAAAAGGAAGAAAATTTACTTGATATTTAATAGATTTAATTCATTTATTTTTATAGATTTAATAGATATTTAAACCGAAAATTAAATAAATTTTGTTTATTTTTTAGTTCTTTATCATTTTTTCGGTTACCGAATTGACCCCTGAATATTTAGATGTAGTAAATATTCTCCTACCTCTATGCAGGAGAGGGAAAATAAATAAACAAAAGAAAGGGAAACTCAGGTTCCCCTGGGGCATAAAAAGGTTAAGGTCGTTTTTCTTAAAACTTAATTTATTTAAAATTACTATTTTTTAAAAATCTATTAAATCATATGCTAAGATCAAACAAAAAAAGTCTACATTGTGTTTTTTTTTTTCGATATTTCCTTTTATAATTTAATTTCTTTGCGGTTGGCATCGCTTCCTATATTTGTAGGATGCAAGTATAGACAGGAAAAATAGTTGGCAATAAATCATATGAGCTTTTTTCGCATTCAACTCGTTTAAGGCCAAGAAAAAAGTGAAAATTGCCTTTATTTTCAAGGACTCAACACTTTTTACGTTAAAAAGCGTCTGAACGATGTCTGCGTTAGTCGTTTCTCGCTAATTAAGAAATGTAAAATATATTGTAAACTAATTTTCTTTTTGTAGTTGTGCATGTTGCATCTGCGTGACAGTTTTTTTTTTTTTAATCAATACATACAAATACTTTAATTATCAATTAAGAAATAAAAAATGATTTATTGCAATATGCTGTAAGTATTTGGGTGAATATTAAGTTATACAAAAATTTTCCAGTAGGGAAAATAATAAATCATTATAATACTAGGCTTTATTTTTTTTCAATATGTGTCTGCATTATTTATTTTTAAATTTTTTGGTTAATTGCCAGCAAGCCCCTGCTCCAAAACAAAGTATCCGGAGTCTCTTAGAGCAAATTTATTGTGCGTTCAATTCGCAAATTTACTTTCTCGCCAAATTTTGACTGCATACCTGCTTAATTTCCCATATTTGAGGCAAATCATAGATTATCTATAACACTAAATTTTATTCTTCATGTGTCTTTGGGACCAATTGGCAGAATACCGCTTTTACTTTACAGTAAACGACTGTGAATATAGTTTACATCTGTTTGTGTGCTTTTGGACACTTATGAACAATGGATATTGATGATAATCCACATGATAACCGTAACGAGATGCGATAACTTAAAAAGAGAGAAGAAAAATGAAGAAAACCAGTCGGTTAGTATCTCTAACTTGCTTATGATAGACATAATTTGTTGATTGATGCTGTTTCGGCACAACCAGGGATGCAATATTTGACGAGATCACGTGGGAAACTTGAAAGAAGATAGACGGAATAACATAGTTATCGTAGATCTACTTGCAACTAAGTGGAAGAAATATCTGGATCTTTCATGGCTTACATGAGCTGAGCTATCAACATGAGATCTATAAAATCAGTAAACGCAAGGAGGAAGGGGGAGATATAGATAAATTAATATAGATCACTATAATAACCCCGGTTTACCTTGCTATTACTTTTTTTTTCACATCTAAACAATTTTCTTCGCACCTCTAAAAGTCATTGCAACCAGCAAATGTACAGAACTAAATTGATCATGTCATAAGGAAAAGAGCATACTGTTATGCTGACTCCAGACATTCAGCAGAATTGTATTGTTAAATTTGGAGGGCCCTCTTTCGATTCCTCTTCAGTCTTCGCCGTAACATTCGTCTGTTGTTGCCTCATTTTTTACAGGTCTGTTAATGGGTCCTTGTAAGTTTTCTTGGAACCATTTGCAATTCACACGATTGTGATTTCTAATAGGCGGAATCAGGGTCGGATCTAGGATTTTTTTCCAGGGGGATAAGCTTAATTTTGCCGACCCTTCTTTCATCCTCTCTCCCCACTAAAAGTCAACAGTTTTATAATTGCATTTTAGGTAATGTATTTTGGAAAAATATCATCTCATAACAGTAACACGTCGTATTGACGAAATTAAGGTAAAAAAACAAACAATCAAACTAAGAAGAATACAAACAAATAAAATATTAAAATTGTAAACATGTACAAATTGTAACATTAAAATTTCACTTTCCGAGCTTTTTTTTTTAGTTAAAAAATTTATGGCCTCGTCATAGTTTATGAAAGCAGCTCGTTTGTGCTCTATAGAAATTATACTGAGATTTTTCAATCTTTGTTGAATAATCATGCTTTTGTCATTTAGGGAGTACAAACTTAAAAATGTTTTTTAATGAGAGAAATTGAATCTGATGTCGGTTATGCCAAAAATAAATACAAATTTGTTGTAACTATAAGTTACTAAATATGACCCACCTTGTTGGGACAGCTTCATGATCGCTGCTTGTGCAGTTCTAATTATAGCGGTTGAAAAGAAGCGAAAGAGGCGTTGGAATTTTTGCGAAGGGTCCTCGTTTCGGTTGCAGTTATATCATACCTATAAACGCTTCAGATTTTTTGGTCAGCTTTTTGATGAATATTTTTTCCTAGGCACCATTTTCACATTGGGGATTTGCCACTCCTACAAAAAAGGAGCTAAGTGAAAATTTTCAATATGTAATAACACTTTCTCTGTAGGCCACTTTATGACAATGAAACGAAAATAAAAAATAAATCAGGAGGAGGAAACTCACAGAGAATAACTTGGGAGCTCGCCTGCCGAGACGTCCACACAATGAAACAATGCACAACAGTGATACAAATTCGAGTAATAAATATTTGTATTGAATTGCATCATTTTTTTATTATTGCACTTGGTTTACATATATTTAGATTTATGACAAGAGCTTTGCTCTTTTGTATTAATTAAAATTAAGCAGGAGCAAATTTAAATATTTTTTTTTAAATCACTCGAAATTTACCGTCTTCTCAATTCTACCACCCGGGACAAGTGCCCCCTTTCTTCTCCTAGATCCAGTCCTGGTCGGAATATACCATTCGGTGTGAAGGCGCTCGTCGGAAACATAAAGTGGTGGATTCACAATCAGTCTTAACAATTAGCATTGAAGTGTTCGAAAGGAGCCACTATTTTCAAACAACCATATTATTCAGTCTGCTTATTAAGATGTTAATTTGTGATCGTAAATGTCTTTTCCTATGAATCCCGTGAGCTGTGAAATAGTACTGCTTGAGTAGCAATTTTCAATAATTAATAGTTTTTAAACATACAAATTTTATATTTCCTAAACGTCTTGACAATCAAAGTTTTTTTCTTCCCGAAGGGATGGCGGTGTTCCGTTCCTGATAGCCACCTGTCTGAATCCTCCTGCCGGTCTTATTTCGGACTGTGTTAGCTCTCGGGTTTTAGGTTTCGGCCTGTAATTATCCCCGGCTCATCAGGTGGCCACCAATCAATTTTAGAATTTATGAAATAGTAGTTCATTTCCTTCAATTAACTGGATATAAATTTCCCTTTAATTGCCCTCGAGATTAATCATCTCATTTTCGGCGGAACTAATTGTTCCAGCCGATCGCTGCCTCCTAAAAGCCCAGTATAAATATAGTCGTCCATAATTCATACTAACCGGGGATGACACCTACTCGCTCAGGGCGATTCCGTTTTCTCCATTATAGCGCTAAATAGACAGGACCATTTTAAAATGTCTGTTACAGCGTATAGGATGCCGTATCAGTTTCTAAAATTCCCAGACAGCCCATTCAAGGGCACGATCGCAATTGACTGGCAACACGATTGATGGTAGCGTAATGATGTGTAAGGTAGTCAGTCATTCAGAAGTAACTAGATTTTTGTTTTGGAGGCAGATAGACCTCTTCATTCAACTACTTACTATAGGCGTGGTTGGATAGACATCTTTTGGGATTTAATTTCTTCGTAAAAAAACCAACAAAAAGAAACTTAAGGAGTGTCGTCCTTGAATCCACGCTCATAACTAAACCGCAGAAACAGTTTGTTGAAAGTTGAAAAAATAAATAAACAGGTGCTTGATAAGGCACCAATGTTGCTGGGAGAAAAATAACGCTACAAATTGTTATAATCTGTTTTGATTAAATGATGGGCAATATATAACTTAAAATATAATCTTCTCCTATATTTAATTATGTTTACGTTTCGGGGAAATATTTCCTAATTTTCAGAACAATTATTCTCAGTTTTTATTTTTCTCCCATTGTCATTATATAAAAATTTTCAACATCTACTGTCTGCATTTTGCTGGGAGTCTAAGCGGATCATTGACTAACTATTCTTAGACTCTCAAAATGTAGACAGTAGATGTTGAAAAATTTTTATACAATGACAATGAGAGAAAAATAAAAGCTGAGAATAATTGCTCTGAAGATGAGGAAATATTTCCCCGAAACGTAAACATAATTAAATTAAGGAGAAGATAGTACTGGAATTTATATATTGCCCATTATTTAAGAGATTCATAAGAGCTTCCAAAGAAATTAAAAGATATAAGAAACTCTGGTCTATTATTTAAAAAAATAGTTATATATAGATCCAAAAAAAAAAAATGATTGTAATAAAAAAAAATTACTTGCATTGAATTAATTTTATTATATTTTTTTTAAATACTCTGGTATTATAATTCCAAAATACTTTATATTGTTTATCTATCTTCATAAATGACCTAGATACAAGCGTATGAAACCTTTAATCGGATGATAATTTCAAGTTCCGAGGATCAACCTGGGGTGTTCTGTGACTTCGGGGCCAAATCTCAAGGAACTCGGCCCAGTAGTCTTGTTGAAAGCCGCAGACGGATTTTTTATAATTCGATTTTTGGATTCTACGTATGACAGATTATTTTATTTGAAAGTAATTATGTAATGTTGATAATAATTTATGATAAGGTGTGAGTACTTTATTAGGACTGATAATCAGGCAGCGAAATATTTCACGTTTTTAAAATACAATGTTTGAAATGCCGATATGTGTTGAAGATCCCTGTGAACGAACTGGACTGGTACATAAGATTTGGTTTAAACAAATTGATACTGAAAAATAGTAATGGTACTAGCATAAATAATATTTATAATTTAATGAAACTTTTTTCTCCTAGTTATTCAAAAAAAAAATTTAGGGACCATTTCTAGCTAAAACTAAAACTAAACAAAATAAAAATCCATATTATTCGGTTAAAATCCTCAGTTAATTAATGATTAAAATCCGGATTTTTTTATTAATGAAAAATATTTTTACAACATACGTATAGATTTAATTGCATTTTTTTTTCTTTCATTTTCGGCACATGGTGAAAATCATGAATTTCATTCTTTATCTACTTTCTGTAATTATTTACTTATCAAGAGTCTTCTTTTATTCTAATTTTTTTTGTTTATTCACTTTATTTACTTGTACATTTTTGTTTTCTTTTGTATTTGTTTTTCATTTTGTAATTGAGCAAGAATATTTCTTTATTAGTTTAGCTGTAGGAAAATTATGAACTATTTTTATTATATAGACGAGGTATAAAAAAATGTATTGGCTCTTAGGCAGACAATCCAATCCGTATGTAGAAAACAAATTTCACCAAAACCATAAGAAGCATATGAAGTTCAACTGTGGGGATGTCTGAAATAAAGAGAGGTATGAAAATATGGTGAGTTTTAAAATTCGCCAAACACTTGTGGAACTTTTAAAAAATGTAATAAAGTATTGTTTCGTAAAATTATTTTCTCTAAAGCATAGATTAGGATTTTGGTCGTCTGATAAGATATAACTGAATTTCTTAAGGAGTAGAACTAATAATTGGGTTGGGATAAGCTTCTTAATTAACACATAAAATAAATATAAAATTATTTTGACGTCTGAAATTTTAATTATTTTTAAATTAGTCTTGGATGAGCCTACACCCCCTAGGAAATATCATCAAAGTGTAAAAGATCGTTTTAATGTCGGAATCTTTCTCATCAGCTACAATATTGGATTTTAGTCTTATGATAAGAAATGTTGAATAGCCTTGAAATATCTTGATTAGCAGAATAGGCGTCTAAGATTATTATGGTTTACCTTGTTCTTGAGTGAGCCTGCACTTAATAGAATATGCATCGAAGTGATTAGTGTTAGCGAATCGTTTTCTCTAGATATTGTTATTTTTGCCTCAAGTTGCATTCCTTTCACGTTTAAGAAAATATGTCGCGAAAATCTTTTTCAAATTAAAGTTTGACAAATCTAATTTAAACAAAAAGATTTTGCCGAGCTTAAAAACTTGAAATGTTCAAAAGGAAGAAAATGAAACTAAATCAGTTAAAACCACAGATATTTTAAACTCGTTACAGGCGATTCGCACATTTTTTTTTTTGCTATTCTTCTTAAAAGCAAGACGAAACTTTTGAACAAATTAATAATTTAGAAAAACGGTTTTTTAAATACTTTATGTTGCCTTAAGGAAAAAAAACGGTGTTTGTTTTAAACCAAGGACATCAAAATTGTATATTTAAATGCTTTATTGTAGTTTAAATAACTTTAAAAAACTTCTCTGGGCCCTAGAAGAATTTTATAACGAGGTTTTACTTTATTTACCTAGGTATTTATTTTTAGAAGCGGTATTTATAAGTCTTTAGGTAAAAATAGTGCATTGCAACAGAAAATGGTATAAATCTTCAGGTTCATGTGTGTTACAAACAGGGCATTCAGCGCTACTATCTAGATAATTATTTTGAAAACCATAAGAAGTTACTTTTAAATTGTCACGTTAATATAACCTTAGTTGACTAATCAGTCTGTGCTTTCTTATTGGCGCCTTCATTAATCAATAATATTCACGCATAGTGAAGCCAACTAATTTTTTCTAAAATTCCGATTAAATTTTGAATACAGAATGGCTCAAACATCTAGGGAAGTTAACAATTTTCGAATTTTTCAATGGCTTTTTTGAACCTCCTTTCGAACAACTCTTTACTTTTGGTGTTTAATAAATCAGCCGGGGTTGAGAATTCAATTCGACTCAAATAGTTTTTTATTTATCGCTTCCGATTCAATAAAAAATCGGACCATGAATTGTTCAATATACATTAAACATATCGGCGGTCAACTTCACGGATGTACAATCTGGCATGGCAGCACTTAGTGTTGGAAACTGTTGAAAAATATCTAATCTATATTATATATCTGTTTACAAATAGTTTTATAATGACATAAAAGTATCCTAGAATACAAAAAAACAAATTAAAATAATAAATAAGGAATAACCGAAAGTTAAAAAAAGTCTTAAATTTTTTTACTTTAAACTATAAAATTCGCACTTACAAAAGCTGTGAAGTTTACCATCGATATATAGTACATGGTACATAACATAGTACATGTTTAAATATTTCTGGTCGCTTACGAGACACTCTGTATAGTATAAGTGTTGAAATCGTGTTGGATTGATGAACTATATCTATTTGGTTAGTACATACTTTTTTCTTGGCTGCTGATGTGAGTTCTGCTTTTATACTGCCTTATCCTTTTCCCTCCTGATGAAACCTGAATTGTCGAAACGTTGACAGGTTAGTTATTGGAGAAACTTGAGTCTTCGCATTGTTTATGTCTATATTTTCGCATTGTATTGTTCAATATATTTTTTTTGAAAAGCGTAACCTCCATATAGAGAGGACTATGACAAGGTTTGCCTAGCGGAGCTGACAGGAGCGACGGGAGTGCTGACGAGGTTGCCCATCGGAATGCGGGATCCGCAGGTGGGTAAATATTGACTCGGTGCTGCAGAAATACCTGAGGCTACTTACTCCAACCTCGGTGAAGGTCTCCACAACCATCTTCGGGGCAAATATTTGACTCTATTCATTCATATATCTCATATCTTTTAGGGATATTTGTTTATTATAATTTATCGGGTTTACATTATTAGAAAATAAACCGAGTGGTCAGAGGATCTAAGGTTTTGAGTGCTTCGTTTGTTCTTTTTGTTTATTTATCTTCTTTTTTTTTTTTTTATCGGGAAGGATGAATGGGCCAGGGGTTGAATTTTATCGTATGCAGAATATTATCGTGAGGCACAACAGAATCGTTTTGAAAGGACAAACATTTTTTTTTTTTAGTTCATTGATTTTAGGCCTTTGCAAATAAAATTATCATACTGACAAAACCATACCGGTTATTAGTCGTCCATAAACCGGTCCTCAATTATTCGAGTATAAATTCGATCGAATAATGTTTCTATTTAAAAAAAAAAATGTTACTTATTGGTAAATTGCCTTTGATTTCGTGATGGACCCACGCTAAGATTTCTATGTAGGATAAACCGTCCTTCCTGCACTAGATGGAGTACACTAGGATGTTAAATACCTAATATAGAAACAAAACTATACACGATATTAGGGCTAAATTATCGATACATCAATTTCGAATACGAATAATGAGATTTAAAAAAAAAGTTAAATTAAAGCAGATTAACAATTATGAATAAGATGCAAAAAATTCAGCAGTCGGGAAACTCTCCTGTAGCACAACCCAGTCTGTTTAAAGTGGGCAGCTAGTTCTTCATTGGGTTTTGTGGAAAACCTGGTGGTTGAGCGTAGATGCTTACTACATAACCTCCTTGTATAGTCGTCGGTCAAGAAACTGTACGCCCTCACCAAGTTTATGGATTATAGCGCTACAGTTTTTTTATTATATTATTATTAAGAAAAATACGCAGCAAATTAATACTCTATGTTTTTATATTTCCAATATTATTTATTTATTTTTATTTATTTTATTTTTTTAGCCTTTGGTATAATAATTCCAAAAAACTTATATTTATCCATTAATATCTGAAATATTCCGAGGAGCTGGGGTGATCTGTGACTTTGGGGAAAATTAAAAAAAATAAAGAAAAGAAATCGCCCCAGTAATCTCGGAAAAAGCCGCTGACAGATTTTTTTTTTAAAATAAGGTGGGAGGGTGAATTTTTGTTTTCTTGGTCGATTAAAAAGGTTCGTTATTGAAAATAATAAACCAAAAATATATATAGGATCCGAGGGCTTCAACATGAATTATCGGGAGTAACAAATGAAAAATACGGACTTACGAGATTAATACAAAAGTTTACTGGTGTATATAGAAGTTTGTGAGGTTATTAGGAATACGCTTATTGGTTAATAAGTCTCATAAGAATCGATTATTTCTCCCAACTCGTCTTTTAACTCAAAGCAAACTTCGGCCGACACAATAATCAGGAATATCTAGGATTCTTTTGGAATTCGATTTCAAGATTATTGAAATTATTCCCAAAGTCCTGTGAGAGCTTGGATTGGAAAGGGTAGACAATATGAAAAAAAAAATAATATGAGTTAATCTTAAAATAGAAATAAAGCTTATAAGAAAATACAAGAGGCAAGAATATAACTACCAACTACTGGCTTCCCGCTCAGTAGGTCCTGTCCATAAATTAGATGTGGCGCCACAGGTGTAATTTAAATTATTGTAGTAGTATCCCATATGTACAAACACCGTGTTATAAAATTCCCGACCAATAATATAAACATTCGGATGCAATGGGGCCTTTAAATTCGGTTGTTCTTATCAAGGCGAGTATATTCATGTAGATAAATGTATTCTCGTTTACACTGAGGATCGATAAAGGTTATCTTCTTGACCCGAATCTTCTATCTGAAGTGAGAATATAAACATATACAATAAACAAGGTGAAATAATGTTAATGAACGCTCTTATCCGGGGCTAAACGCTTTTAGAAATCCCGGATAGAACGCCATTGAGATAAGAGCTAACGTAAATTATTACGCGCAGCACAAATGTTATTCCCTATTAATAACAATATTAAGAGTCTTGTTATTCATGACATTTTGGAATCATATCCTACTCAAGGGGGGAGAGCTATGAATATTTAAAAACGAATTTGATTATATCCTGTCATATTAACTGCTAAAATTTCCATAATATTAAATTAAGAATTCTTCAGATTGAAATAAAAACCAGTTTTCTTAATTCTTCGAGATTTTTTTTTTTTTTATTCCTTGTTGCTGTCATAAATATGCCGAAACGGATCGTATATTGCAAGGTCTTTATCGAATGCAACTCCCCAAATGGCGATATAATGACTTCTGAATTTATTTCAAAATCGATTCTTCAAAGCATTAACTATCGATTATATTTGATTTAAATATTGGAATATTTAATTACTTGCCCATGGCCTTTTCGGGTTGTTTATTAGATCGTTTAATTATTTGTTTTGTCATTTTAGGCGATCTGATTTTTTTTTTTTTTTTTACTATATCCAACTGTTTCTTGTAAATTACTTTTACTTATTATAAATTAGTTGCTGTAATTATTAATAATCACAAGTATGTTTTATTGATTATGTTGCGATATTTTGACTGTTACGATTCACCTAAGGAATACGCGGTAAAACGCGGGTCAGAGAGAAATATGAAGCTAAAATGAAATGAAAGTTTTTTTTTTACTTGTTTTTATGTCGCGAAAACCAATAAAAATAGGACGGCTCATCTGAAAATAAAATAATAAAATTGGAAGAAATATAAAAATTCGTAAGTTTAGGTTTTAGTAAAGAATTTGGAATGATGTTTTAACAATATTTGTAGAATTATAATTCTACTAATATTGTTAAAATATTTAATAATTCTTAATAATATTAATATCAATTATGAATGTCTTGAAAATTTAATGTAGGTCAAACCTTTTGATTTATTTACAATTTATTTCAATATCGATTCATCAAAGCAAAAACTATCGATTATATTTTATTTAAATATTGGGATATTTAATAACTTACCCATAGCTATTTCGGGTAGTTTATTAGATCGTTTAATTATTTGTTTTGTCGCTTTAGGCGATCTAATATTTTTTTTTACCAAATCCAATTCCTTGTAAATTACTTTTACTTATTTTAAATTAGTTGTTGTAATAATTAATAATCATAACTGTGTTTTATTGATTATGTTATTGTATTTTGACTGTTACGATTCACCTCAGAAATATATACAGAGGACCCTCGATATAGCGTCAGGGAGAAATTAAATCACACGCGTTTGAGGGGTTCTCGCTCTTTAGCGGTGGCAGAAAAATATACATATTTTGGTTATCGATGCATCGATAACTACTTTGCTAATTTGTGTTTTTTTATCAAACCTATTACTTATTTTAGGTTGTTCTAATTGTAAGCCCTTTTCGCTTTTCATTTGCCTTCATAATTTTTGTTTTCCTGCAAATTATGTGGTTTTATGGTAACAAAGAGATAAACGCAATATAAAAAACTTAGTTCAAGAACCTTGAAGTTTCATTGAAAAAAGCTTGGAGTATATCGAATAAAATTTCTACATATCAAACAATGTTTTCATTAAAAAAATTAATTAATTGTGAATTAAAAATATCCATGCTCGAGTATGATTACGTTCATAGGAAGAGATGTAAATTTAATAAGGTAGGTAATATTTTGTCTTTGAATTCAAATTAGGATCTAATTCAAATTATCATTCTCGATGTGAACGGTCCCTAGACAATAATTATTAATTATAAAAGATAACTTAAACATGAGAAAGGAGGGTAAAAAATTATGATTACGAAAAAAGTACGAAATCGTAACAAGTACGTCGCCAATGTGCTTCTCCTTTCAGTTTTTTTTTTCAGAAACAAAAAAAATATTATAGCATCATCTTTTTTTGAGACATCTGAAATTGGAACCAGGACTTGTACCCCGGTATATCGATCTGCCTTATAATGTGGGTCAACTATACTTTATTTATTATTTAAATATTGGAAGATAACAAAATGAAGCCTCAAATAAGAGTAAAAAACTAACTGGTCAACCAGCTGTCACTGATGGACTGAAAACCACGTTAAGCAGACACCTTCATTTTTACTGTTGCGAGGCTGATTAATTTGTTATAAAATTATATGAAATTATATGTATATCAAAGTATATGTTTTTACCAAGTTTCGAATTGTCTAAATTTCATAAAATATGATTTACACTTTAAATTAATAACTATAATTTTGATAAAGTTTCAAACCCTAGAAGAATTTGATACTCCTTTATAATTATCAGCCCTTTCTTTGACAGGTATCGCTTTTAAAATTATTTCTTCAAATCATATCACGAATAAGCATAATTAATTGACATTATTGAAATTGGAATACAATTGAAAACAGATTAGATAGTTAAGTGTGAAATGTATGAAGGTCAAAGGATTTATTTTATATGCTCAGGCATATTATCAGTAATATTAACAATTTGCGTTATCAACAAACGCGATTTTCCTCAATTACTAAATATAAACCGAGACATCAAATTTCACTATTTGTGTCATTACAATTGGCTAATATTTTCATAATCTTTTAGATAGTGTGAGGTGAAATTGAATGTTCTAAATTTTCAAATGTTTGATCTGATATTGGCCCACTTGTGAATATTAAAAACAAGATTAGCTGACAGGAAATTAAACGTTCTTTCGAATTGTGCAATCAGATTTTTTTGTAATTAGTATATATACTAATATATCTAGTATAGATCTATCTCAAATTTTTAATTTTTTTTTATATCTCGTTGGTGAAAACTTGGAAAAACACAAAACATGTCCAGAGTGAAAGATTTTTCGAGGAAAAACATTACCACGCATTTTTGTTCTTTTTGAGCTTGGCCACTAATTATCGAGAAAACCAGCATTAAAATCGGCTCAAATATTATGCAATATTCCTCATTTTTAACAGCATTATGTGTTTGTATTTTACAAATTTTATTTGACATTTGATGAATCCATTAATTTCCTCTATTCTGTCTTGCCAGATTGGTCCGTTTTTCAGTTCAGTTTATTGGACCTTTCGGAGGTAAATATATGCAAAAAAAAAAATTGAATTGAATATTTTTATATTTATTTTTTTTTAGCCTTGGGTATAATTATTCAAAACACTATCATTTATATATATTATCTTCAGAAATGGGTGAGATAGAGACGTATGAAACCTTTAATCGGCTGCCATTTCGGAGCCAAACGGTTGATGGTAATGTCGAATTCCGAGGATCATTCTGGCCTATGGCTTTGTTGTAAGAAAATCGGCCCAGTAGTCTCGGAGAATAGCTTCGGACGGAAGACGGATGGATTTTTTTTTTTTTTCGGTTTTTGGGATTACACATATCCTGAAACGTAAAATCTCGAATTTCGAGAGGGTGTTAAACATTTCGAAATCAAAATATTGATCGTTCACTTCATACGATTTTTTTTTTTTTTTTATCATAGCATGCTTTCCTGAATTCTCGGCTCAGTTATTCATTACTTTTTATTTTTTTCAATGTCAGAATCAATCTTTATATTGATCTGAAGTAGGTGTAATAAGGATGAAGTATATTATTTATTAAAAATGAGATCAAACTTTTTTCTGAGAAATCACTTCTCAGCTCAAAGAAATTATGACGTTAAAAAAAAAAAATAGAAACGTTAGTTTTTTTTTAACATTCTTTTATGTCCCGAAAACCAATACAAATAGGACAGTTCGTCTGAACTATTAAAACAAAATAAAATAATAAGATTCGTAAGTTTAATTTTTAGTAAATATTTTGGCATGGTGTTTTAAAAATATCTGCAGAATTATTAATGTTTTTGAAAATTTAATGTAGGTCAAACATTTTTTTTTTAAAAACTTCGTTTATTAATCGACACCTGCCAAAATATAAATTTTAAAAGCCACCTTTTGATTCTCTGGCAAATTATTCTACATAATTTGTAGAATAATTTGTTCTTAATTTGTTCAACAATAGAAAGAATACCACCCAGCGGTACCTCTTCTGCTTTGAACTGCTGCGAGAGTAGATCTCTTATCCACGTTCTCTTCGCTTTTGTGTTCTCAGGCTAACAGGCAGTGGTCGTGATTTCTATTGATGAGTTGCCATGTGCTAGTAATTAGCGGTGAAATAGTTTATAGTGGGTCCGTATCTTTGCGTGTACGGATTTTTCGCTTGAACTGTTGTCAGTGTAAATCAGTAAATAAAGTTATTAGCGTACCAAGGAGCTTGTGCTATGAGTCTAAGTAGCTGGTAAAGTTAAATTATAGTGATATTGAAGATCATTTCAATTATAAGGTAGTTTCAGAAACACGCATAAATCTATTGATATTGATGCTATCCTATTGGTAGTTTGGCCATTTTACGGAAAGTGAAAGTATTTATAAGCTGGATAACATGAAAATGAGTAATCCATTTTCAGAAGAACCAAAGGCCATGATAATCCTTCAACTTCAGACAGCCGGCTAGATTCAAGAGACTGGGTAGTTAAAGGTTATTTTCCGCATTAACTTCTGTTGTCATTGTAATCATGAGTGGTCTCTTAGGATAGCATTGTTCCATTGTTTCAAAAGGATTTTAAATTTTCTGTAATTGGACATGGTATGATAAGTAAAGATATGTTCAGTAACGTCAGAAAAAGTCTGTACCCAGCAAAAAAGAGTGGATTCCCATCCAAATCCAACACATTGGACATGTGTCGGACTGGACATTATGCTGTCTAAGTTCAAACAAACACCCACCATTATTGGGATACGTCAAATTATTCATTAGGCAATTAGTCAACTTTTGTTTGTACATGAAATATTTAATTACGAATTGTTTTGGTCAGTTGGGTAGGCGTTTCCGGTTTACATATTCATAATTTTTTCGATGTTTCCTCGGCGGCCAAACGAGGCTACCTACAATTTCTCTTTGGTCGGACAATCGGTAAATTTCGTAATTGTCTGAAGTTTAGCTTACTAGTTATTTTTAGCTATGAAATATGTTCAAGATGTTGACAGAAATAGGTATTGGTATGTGCCATGTGTTTTTTCATCATCTCCCACCCGTCGTAGATGAAGGTACGACTCGAAAATTGAAATTGTTGGAAAATCATATTTAAAGTTTTTGCATTATACTTATAAATACTTCCTGATTAGAACTCACCTCCACCGAGGAGGTATTCAAAAATGTAGAGCAAAAACTTCAAAAATGATTTACCAACAATTTCGATTTTTGAATTGTGGTTTTATTCTACAACGGGTGCGATTTTTTAAATGCAGTAGTGATTCACTTAACACAAATCACTTGAATTTGTTTATTTTATTTATATTATTAATCAATATAGATTAAAAAATGAAAGAACCACTTAATCCCATATTTATTTTATTAATACTTTTTTTTACATAGTCTTTATTTTAAAACATTATTTTATTGTTTAACGTTTCGGTACTATTTTTTTTTTGTACAGCACTTACTTATGTTTATTTATATAGTTTACTTGTTAAAATTTTTAAATTTTCTGAATTCCCTCATTGTTCTTATATTCTTTTTGGCACATTCAGGCTAATTATTTGATTTTGGTGATTTATCATTTCTAAAAAACATAAATTAAATAAATATTTTACAACTCGTACTTAAAATTTTTATTTGTTACAATTACAATTTTTTTTTCATATAATGTATTTAAAGTTTCAAATGTAGGCTAACCCACCCTTCCTGTCCTAATCGGAATAAATAACCACTTGAAACCAAATAAATAAATAAAATAACATTTTGAAGAAGCCATCCCTAAAAAGTTTACTAATGGAAAGCTTATAAATAAGCTCGCAATTATATGATGAGAGCGTCAATGATGTAATATTTAATTTTGCGAGGTTTTTCAAGCGAAAATTAAAAAAATATTTTGTTCGCTGGAAAATATAAATAATTTTAAGAGACTTATGCTATATTCTTGTCTCGGTTTCTTTAATTGCTATCCACAACCCAGAAGGCTGTCATCTTCAGGCTTGGAAGAACCCTGTGCAAATTAACTCGGAGTTAACTTTATTTCCAATTTGAATCTAAAAGTATAATTGAAAATTACTGAGGGAGTATCCTTACTGCTTTGCGGATAAATTTTTAATCACTGTTTGTTTTTTTTTTTTCAACGGTGATATTCGTATGTAATCATGGTTTTTAGTGTCTGACTGAACTATCTGGTAGTGTGAATGGGAATACAGAGAAATAACATCAGGAGTTTTTTTTTTTAGAGTATACTTTAACTTACTAAACACTAGGTTTATCAAAGTTGTATCATTTACGGATCTCATGAGGTGCTTTTCCTCAACGTCTGATGGTCAACAATAGAACTCCGCCAAAATAATCTTATCAGATTTGCCTCTTTTCTGTTCTCGTATCTTCGCCGAAGTCTTCGGAAAGGAGGCCATTGAGGATTCGTTGGAACCGTGATTCCTTTCTTTGCGAACAGCTGTTTGCTCCTTCCGAAGTCCAATGCAGCCTTGATCAATGCGCGCCATTTTGAATCACAGGCCCATTACGTGGGTCGCTCCCTCACTAATTACTCGCAGTTCTTCCTTTTCTTGCAAGGGTGGAGGGGACGGTCAGCTTGGTAGGAATTAAAATGGCGCCTTAGGTTCCGCCTTTTTCGGTATGTTGCAGAACAGGTATTGCATTTCTTTTGCATCATAAGGTTTCGCTTTAAGTACTTAAGTACTTGATTAGGTACCATACAGTTGAAACTAAAAACGATCACCAAAACACATTCTTATACCTGAGAATTTTATGAAATATTTTAGCTTTAGAACTCATGCAACCTACTTTCTTTTAATTTTTTTTTTTATCGACTTTCGTTTTCTTTCAAGAAATCTTCTTGACAATTATTCATTCGATCCAACTATCTAATTTGGAGGAAGATTGGTTTTTACAAATCGAAAAAAAAAATTCCTTATCTATCGTTGTTGCAGTAAGGATTCGCTTTTCTTCTAGCTCTCCCCTCTCTTTTCTTTTCCTAATTTTTATTGATGGTTATGACAATCTTTGTCATTTAAGAGTAACAACTAAAACACATATATTTACACATCCATACATTTATAAATGAACAGGACAGAATAAATAAAAAAATTATGGTAAAAAAAAATAAACGTAGCAGTAGTTAATTACGATCTGCCTGTAGATTCCCGAACCAAATCCACTCCCTCACATATGAAAAGCGAAACAGAACTCCTGGAGATCCCAGCGCTTCTCTCTTTTCAGATCACTGGTATTACAGACCAGTGGAGGCTGAGTTAGGTTGCTAAAACGGGGTTGTTAAAATCTTTTCTTTCTTTTTTACCACAACATAGAACATGTCGAAAACTTTTATTTTTTTTTCCACAATATAGAACGTGCCAAATTTCTCCAGAATAGAGAAATTGCAATCGCTTGTTTGCAACCAACCTTTCAATTGTTATATTTGACTTCATTTTAGATTAGTTTTACTTAATTAATTTTAGATTTCTTGGCCACTACTGTTTTAATTTTTGAGGAAGATTATAGGGACAGGAACTCGATACAAATTTCACAGATTAAGAGGGGATAGGATCATTCGGAAGTTGAGAGGGTATTTTGAAAATTTGAACTGCAAATTTAAATAAATATGAAGTTTAAAATACTCCTTTCCAATAACCTCCTATTCTCAGACTTCTACCTATACCCTAACCATTTTATGGATTATTCACTTTATTTTTTTATGGATTTTGATTTTGAATCATATGTGAAGATTTCGTATAGAACGAGTAGGTCACCAAAACGATATTTCTAATCGGTAATCGCCAATCAATTCAATCCCACGCCTCAATTAAATGATAATTTATGATGAATTGGCTCATAGCCAGGTTTCATGATTTTTATCGACGTTTTTATCATTCGAAAGTATTCATACTATGCACTTACTTTGCGTTTTTTCTTTTTATCATAGAATTAAAGGAATGTATTTTTTTCATTTTCAAATCATTGTTCCAAAATTCTCCTCTATCACTTATAAGATCGGCAATTGCTAATTTTGAAATGTTCTTACAACGGTTTATAAAAATGTTAAATCATCTTGAATTATATATGTGGAATTAAACTGACGATATTTTCAGAAACTATTGTTTATTATTTACTTTGTATATCTTTTAAAAAGTGGGTACCTGACTTATAGGTATATAAATATATAGGTCATCCCATATTTCTCTTTTCCAGTGATCCTTCTCAATTTTATAACTTAATATGAAATTTTTATTTAGAATCAAAAATTAAAAACTAATCAAACTTTAAATTTTTTAGTTCGCACACATAAAGTCCTAAATTAGTAAAAGAAAAAAAAGATATAAGTGAATAAAAATAGTAGTTACCTAATAAATAAATATCTACGCAAATAATTACCATTCAGATGATGCTGGATTCTAATTAAACAGTAATTGAAATAGCAATAATTATAACATACTTTTTTTTTAATTAATTTCGTTTCCGTTTCTATTTTATAATTTTTTCGAAGTTTAATTTTATTTAGCTCTCTTACATTCATTTTTATTGGTTGACATGTCTGAATATAAAAAATGAAATAGTCTAATCAATGAAATACCTAAAATATATTATTAAAAGAATAAGAATCCATTACAAAATAATTTAAATTTTCATTTAATAAATATTTTTAATCAATTTTTTTTTGCTTTATTTTAGTTATTTCTTTAGAGTTAATTATGTTACTTATGAATTTCTTACGTTAGCTATAGACCATTATAAATTTCAATCAAAATATCCATATGTTTTACAAGTTTATAAATGATTAATCTTTTTTGTTTATATTTGTGTTAAGATTCAATTACCCTAAAATTAGTAAAATTCACTTTAACTCACTACGCCTGAATAACACAATTATTAATCACTGCTTTTCAAAAATAAGATTTAATAATTTTAATACTGAGGATTATAATATTTCATTTCTTCTAGAAGTATTAATTAATTAATATACCTTAATTTTCACAAATAAATAATATATATATCAATAGTCAACTTCACTGATGTAAGTACCAATTAGGTCATTACAGCGCTAAGAGTTTGAAACTGTTGAAAAATGTCTAATCTATATTACATGACTGTTTGAAAATATTGATATATTAACATCAAAATAGTTAATTATATAAAAACAACAAACAAAAGTATTTTAATAAATAAGTAACTACAGGATGACAAATATTATATATTTATATATTATTTAAATATTTTTTTATTCGAAACTATAACATTTGTTAGTGGAGGGAAAAGCCTGCCTCGGTGTTCTCCAGGCTGATTGTAAATAGTGTAAATCAGTAGATAAGTATATATAAGTACCTGCGTTTGAGATGTTTATGTTTAATTTTTTTTTTCTTATTATGATTTTACTATTAGTTCATTATTTAATTTTCTGTAAATGTGGTGTGAATGAACTCTTCAATCGCCATTACCGTTGTCTTTTATTGAGACAGAATATAATATTACTCAATAAAAAAATATGAATAACATTTGCACAACATAAGTGAAGTTGATCATCGGTATAAGTAATAATATATCCAACTTTTAACTTCTATTAAATAGTTATCGTTTGTTTTCATCTTCGTTATATTTTATAAAGCTCGTTATACTTTTTTAAAGAATAAATTGTAATCATAACGGAAATAATTTTAACTTGTTAATAAATATAAAAGTGATACAAATATAATTAATATAAAAGTAGTTTATTATCTCTCTTACAGATTGACATGCGTGATATTTTAAAAATGAGATCACGTACTTTGGAACACAATTAATAACAATAAGCTGGGGACAAACACATTCCATCGACTAATAAATCTCTAGATATAATTTTTTGTATGTTTATTTTTCTCATTTATCTATAAATGCCGCTTGTAAATGTCATAGATTCCGATTGTTCTCAGAACCTAAGCTTTCTATGAACTGATAGATATATTTGTAATAAAATTCAAATTTAATGAAAATAACAGGGTGGGTTTATTTTCGGGAAATTCGTCTTAAGAAGTTTCCTATCTAACCTTTAATCAGTCGAATGCCCTTTTTGGTATAAGTATATATTTTTTTTCTTAAAGAAACTTTAAAAAAACTTGTATTTCGATTTACGCAAAACTGGTGAGATTGTTTTTCTTTTTTATTCAAATCTTGATTAGCAGCTGTCTATAAAATAGTCAGAATCATCAAATTTTAAGCTGATTGGTATGGTATGTCAGGTATGGGGAAGAACAGAACTTCCCCGACTTGGTTCCAGTACCTCAACATACGAAAGAGATCTCTTATATCCAACTTCTTTTTAGTCCTTCCTCAGATAAATAGGCAAGTCAGCTGTAGCCATGTCTCCTTCTTATCAGTCTTTATGATATTTTCCTTTAGTTTATGTTGAAAAAGGAGATATTCAATTAAATTTTGATTATTTTTATTTTTAATTCTAAGGCCCAGAGCCGGCTATTAGATACGGCTTGGTTGCAAACCTAAAAATTAATTCTATTTTACTTTTAGAAGTATGCAAGTATTAAGTAAGTATAATATAACCTTAAATATCTAAGACTTTTATCAGAAAGTAAAGATATTTACATTAATATAGACATTAGAGTAATACTTAATATTAAAGTTATATACTTTAACATACTAGCATATAATATAGACAAAAACGTCCATTTGCTGAGTTAGCTGTTAAACTAAACTCGGTAAAATTCGTCAATACTACTTATAATTATTTCTATCATTTAATGTTAATATTAATTCAATAATTTATTTCCGTAATCAAATATTTTATACTAATTTGATTCTAGGCTTGTTATACGGTGATAACAGGCGTCGGGACTTGATTGATCCTCTTAAAGACTATCAAATTATATAATTTTGAGCACTGGGAATATGATGGGGTAATCAGAAACATGGAAAATGGAGTTTTTTAATGTTTGCCAACGTTTCGGCCTATGTTTCAGGTCTTCATCAGTGCTAAGTAAAACAAGATAAAACCAGTTAGAAACAAGATTAAAAATCAGTATAAAAAGAAAAATATAATAACAAACACTATGAAAATTACTTTGATTTATAAAAATTGTATATATGGACAATGAAAAATGAAAACTAAATGAATATCCTAATGAATATAATAATATATCTAAATGAATAGGATTACAGATATTCTTCGATGCATATTCGACCAACATTCATAATAGACAATCATCATTAATATTAAGGGTTTCATTGAACAAGTGCCTTTCGAAAGTACTGCTTGTCATTCTGCTGTTCATGTAATATTATTCAACAATTCTTATCTCACCTGTCAGAAATCATATTGAGCAACTCAATCATTATCAAAAGACACATCGTTTAATAAATAAATAATCATACAGTTCAACAACAAAGTTTTATCCTTTCATAATTCGGTACAACATTAATTGGAATTTAACAAATCGTTTAATTATGCAAAGTTCATTTAAAACAAATATTATGATGTATACAGAATGGTTATTGAAATTACGTTTTTACTATAAACTAGTTTATTAATTATATTTTATTATAACCAGTCCATGCATGGTTCGATATATAGATAGATAGATAAAAGAACTTTATTCTGGGACTAGGTCCCTTAAGAATAACATGAAGGAACAAATAAAACAGTAACATTATCTGGCCATAAGACTATAGAATATAGACCAATTAATTTTTATAATATCTTCAGTAAAATAAATAAGCAAATAAATAAGTTTTTTTATCGAAAAATATAATTAATTTGAGCAAAACAAAAAAAAAAGAGAAAAAAAAAACAAGAAAAAAGTAAAAAAACAAAAAAAAACAGAGAAAATGAAAAATACAAAAATAATGATTGATTAGCAAAGTTTGTACATTAAAAAACTATTATTCACTTCTGATCCAGATGTTAATCCTAAACTGAAATTTCGCAATTAAAGAGCATCATTTTGGAGAGAAAGAAGGTGTTGGAAAAGGAGGGATTTTAAGGAGGATAGAGAAGAAGCATGCCGGATATTAGAAGGTAAGGGATTCCAAAGGGTAGAGGAGCGGGCGAGAAAGGAGCGTTCGAATATAAGTCTACGTTGTAGAACTACGAGTACATTAGATATCGGACTACCGTCGGGGACTACATAGGACGGACTATAACCTATTTAATCGATCTGATGGTGGAATTGCCGGTTTTTCGAACTCAATTCTTGGATTCTGTGGTATTCTTGGAAGACTGTGGTCAATTAGTACTGCGTTCTAAACACCTGATTTTTATTCCGACTAAAAGCTTAGGAAGCGTTTTTCACAGAATTTGATCTTCGGAATCGCGATGAATGGCCTCTTCAATTGTAATTGATGTCAATCAAATCTTCATTGCATTCATTGTTTCTTGGAGTTGGGGAACGAATAAATATCTCTACTGAACAAAAGTGTTCAATACTTGAATTCGATTTGTAAGGGCTTCAACATCTACCGCGCTACTGCTTGTATTTAATATACGGTATTTAAGATCAATTATTGCAATTACATGGAGGTTGGTGTTTGAGTGTCTTGAAAGCTTATTCGGATTTACTTTCAAAATTAACACAATACCACATGAAAACTGAGTAACTGGTTTTCCCTTTTTATTATATCACTGAACCAATGTAAACTCTAAAAAACCTCAACTCAGTCTCCATTCGAAATTTTAACTAAAACGAAAATCCTTATTTAAATATTACATTATTTTATACTTAATTATTTTATTAATAGCAAAAAAAAAAGAAGCATTAGCTAGAACGACGTTAACACTTTAGAAGGTGGCAAATTTTATTTTTAGGTTAAATAATTTTATTTCTGTTTTTTTATTGTTTTGATCTTAATTCAGTCAAAAAAATGAGTTAATGTTATTATGATGCTAGATGATATTTATTTCTAAATATATTGCCTACCTAAATACTATTATAAAACTGCATACTCTTATTGGATGGAGGAGGGGAGGAGGTTGAGAAAAGGAGTAACAAAATTAAGCTTGCCTCTCCTGCTAAAAATCTTAGTTCCCGGTCTGCAATCCTCCATAGGAAGCCAAGCGTGTGGAGGCAGTGTCTTAGGATTGACGAGGCAAATAGGCCAGTCGAATCTGGCCTAATTGATATGGACCTCATAGAATAGATCTATAACTTGCAGAGTAACCTACTCCAGTTGAAATACAAATGGATGTTAGAACCTATAATCCACATAGATTCTTACTACTCATTTTTCTACCCGTGTGTTCAGCGCGTTTTCTTTTTTGGAAAAAAATACAAAACATGAAGTGCTGAAAATGGACTATTCCCGTACTTTTCAGTTTACGGAACTAACAGCCAATATCTAAATTAAAAGTAAGGCATGATAGCACTTGAAATGTCACTGTTTCAGAACATGTTACATCATTCTGCGAATCAACGCTGTATCGTGATGTAATCATTAATTTTTTTTTGAACAAATAATCTCCAAAGGATTCATTTTCTTAAAATTTCGTTACAAATCTCTTCGTTGAAATTTGACATTTTGGAAAGCATAGGCCCACCCATACTCGTTCCAAGAAAGTGTATCAATGGGTGTTCCATCCTGAAACAACGGAATGATTTGCAGACATCAATTCTGTATTCCCTTTGGCCAGTACCACCCATGGAATTGGAAGTCCAGAAGAAGGGCGGTAAGTGGCCGAAATCCCGGAGCTCGCTACCTGTGCCCGTGGGATCTCAACTCGCCGGTGACTTGCTCTTCGGTCATTAGCTGCGATCGGTAGGAGCGACTGTTCCCACAGCCGTCACGTCGAGGGCTCTTCTCCCGTTCAACTGGAGCAGTTTGCCACTTCACAGGTAGCAATCACTCTTCGGAAACTTACTTTCCCTTCAATGGCCGCTCAAAGAAAGTGGGTGAGTGCAGTCAGATGTGAACTTGAACAAAAAATATTTTAAAAAATAATAGGAATGCTTAAGTATCTGACGGCACTCGAGACCGCTTTGGAACGCCGAAATTAAGTTAGGTTATCTCTGGAGATTAACATTTCAGTTGTTTAATAACCACGCGGTCTGTTGTTGTTTTTTCATCAATTGAAGTAGGGAATACTGCGGCAAGTCCAACTTCTTATAATTTTATTTTCTTACTTTTTGTTTTTTTTATTATTTTTATGTAAACAGGATATAATTGTATTTCCTGTATTTTTATCTAGGAATTTGCAACATTGTTTTTTAAAAACTAATAAAAATAGGTTTTGAGAGGAAATGTTTAAGTGTAATCATATGCGGGGCAAGTTTTCCTGATTACTAAAAATGTTGAGGGCCAAATTTTCCAACTATTTAAATGGTTAAACAATGGTAAGTAACAAATCTTATTTGTTACTTAATATGTATTTTTTTTTGTAAAATAAAAAAGCATAATAATATTACGTAGATTAACTAATTGGATACATAAAACAAATACTGATTTTACAAAAAATGTTTTGAAAAGACGGTTTTTTTTTTTATTAATATGACATAATGAACGCAAAAAAAAAAAAAAAAAATACCCTTTGGTGCTGTTTTCATGCGCCAATTTCTTGCATTTTGTGCACCGCACCAAATTTTCTTTTTTGTTTTGTCATTATTTTTCATTGATCTTTTTAATCGTTTGAAGTATACAATTTTATTGCGTTCAAATTTTTAATATAATTATTTCAACTAATGCTTTTTGAAGATCTTATATTGAATAATTAATTTTATCAAAATATATTGACTACTGTGCGAAAACCTCACACTGCTAAATTTTTTTTTCTTCAAAATTCTCTGAAAAATACTTGATATTTCACATTTGCTAGCTACACCTAATGTCTCTCATGGATCAAAATGGAATATTCTATAACATTGCCAATATAAATGCATATATATATATATATATATATATATATATATATATATATATATATATATATATATATATATTATAAAGCTTAATAACCTCATTTTATTTGCTTCTGCTTACAACTTTTCTTAGGCACTTCGCCGACGGAAGCACCAATGTATGTATATATAATATATATATATATATATATATATATATATATATATATATATATATATATATATATATGTACCATTTGATCGCACGATTTGATGTGAAACAAGTCGTTTATCGGGGACTTTAGTTTATATATTATATCCTTAATTTATATATTATATTCATTGGTGAATCTATTTTTTTCAGAATGAAGAGGATTAACAATAATTTGGAATTTAAAGTTTAAACAAGAAATTACTTATTTCATCAACAAGTGAATTTCAAAATGAAACCTTGAAAGATCTATCTCCAGCTATGAGACATTGAGAGTAAAAGTAAATAAAATAAGTTGAAAAAAACTGTCTAATACATATAAAACAATAATTTGTTAATAATTAATGTAAAATTTTCGTTTCGTATTAAAAATATCAACTAAAATATTAAATGCACAATATTAGTTAATCCACACCAGTTAATGAAATCATAATCTCTTTTGAGGCTTTTAAGGTACTATTACCGTTTATTGTTTTCATTTACACGGCTATGATTAAAAAATATTATAAAATATGATTAAGTTAGTATTTCATAGAAGTAAAAAGATAGAGTTCTAATATACCAAAAGTTAAAATATAAAATTATTTATTAATTTTTACTTAGAGATTTGTGATTGGTATTTTTTTATAAAAATTGATTTAGTAATTTTTTATAAATTCATGTTCTGTGTGTGCATTAGTGAACATTTAACATTTTACGAAAATGGACAGTGGTTGCAAATACAAGGTACATTAACACGATCCAGACATTAATCAGCCTTTAATCGTCTTCCATTTGAATATGATACCCCAGATATAGATTATTCATCACTCTCAAAAATTATTATTGGCAAAATGAATATTGGCTACATTGAATCCACCATCTGATCCATAGAGAACTTTTATATCTGGTCAGGTGTATTTATCATTGACATATTTTGCATGAAATCATTAAAGTGATAGTGTAACCATGCTCTTTTCTTCAAACATTTCTGAATATTCTACAAGTATAACGATAATGATTAATAGATAAATATATAATAATTAAAAACATAATTGGGGGCCATTTTGATAATTCATAAATTTATGAAATATAAAATTCATGTGCCTAAAAATTATAACGGCCTAACCTAAATATATAGATATATATTTAGAATGTATTTATTATACTAAATACATTAACACATTTGTATACTAAATTATAGAATATATTTATTTTTATCCAGATCTTAAAATTATTTTTAATTGAACCATAAGTATTATATAAGTAATAGTTTTACTATATTGAAGTATGTAGGCACATAATTTTAAAAAAAATTCAAAATAACATCTAAAACAATTAATTGCCCATGAACCAAAATACTATTTTGAGAACTTTAATGTAATATTATTTTGTTGTAATAGATGTCTTTTATTTTTGAAATAACTGTTAGCATATTATTATTTAGATATTAATATAATCAACATTTTTAAGTTTTTTTTTATCTCTGGCTTTTCTTACATACGGTGCTTAAGGAGTTTTTTTGTATAAAAAACTGTGTTATTTTAATTTTATTGTTTTTATTCCTGTCAAATAGTATTCCTTCATATCTGAATGCATACCATAATGAACGACCTGAGGAAAAAGTTCTTATTGCGAATGTGCATAACAATAACCTTTTGATATTGAAATATCAACTTACGAATTAGCGCACGTGGTTGAAAGAATGTGAAACAGATCAAAATGTTTAACCAAAATCAAGATGGTATATTTGACAAGGTAGCTGTCTGGAGCTATGTAAAGGGAGAAGGCTTTTCCCCGACGCGCGTAACCTTCTGACCTTAACTCCGCCCACAATGTCCTTACTTAAATTGTTTGCCTATAGTGGATGAAATTATTCTTGCGGAAATTTCTAATAGCATTTTATAACTGAATCTCTCATTGTTTTCAAGATCACCCAGCATTTAATTGTAATAACGAGGAAAACACTCCGCAAAAACAAGAATATATATATATATATATATATATATATATATATATATATATATATATATATGATTGTGGAGTATTTATGATATCCATCAATGGCAATCTATCTGATCTAGTATCTTTATTTGTTTACTTCATTCAATTGCACAACGAGGATAAAACTTGTCTTTGGTAACCTTGTTCTATATATGTCCAAAATATAGTGAAATTCACTGAGCGTGTCTGAAAGTGTCAGAGTTGTGTTTATATTGATTGGTGACTTGCATTATGTACTGTTTGCCTGTTGTGAAATAGGCTGGAGGATGTAAACAGGAAAATATTACTAATTGTTGCATGTCATATTTTATAAATGAAATATATAATATTTATCATCCAGAAAGCGTTTATGGTTATACCATCAGGAAAGTCGATAATCTTGGAAAGATAGGCATCTCGATCTGTTGTCGATGGAGACCAATTATTTATTCATCAATCATCATAATCATTATTTATGGAGATCAATTATTAATGTACAATTTTAAATTATCATTTCAAAAACTTATTTTTTATTTTTTAAATAATGATGTAAAAATTAGATTTAATATTTTGACTAATAGACGAAATCATTATTTATGGACAAAAACAGACTTAGGGAACTACTGCCAACGAATATATATAAGAAAATAACAGCGATTTTAAGGAAAAAAAGTTTTGTTTATGAAATGACTATTTAAAATTATACATTAATAATTGAAAAATAAGTAGGGTGTTACTGTTGTATTAAATTTCAGAGAAAAAGTAAAAAAAAAACAAAAAAAAAAAACAGTATGAAAGAAGATTTCGAAACGTCGGTTTTATTGGAATAAAAATGTTAATATTATAAAAATAAAGATATATTTAAGGGAAGTTGTGTTTGTTCACAAAAAAAAACAAAAAAAACATTATAATTCAATATTCTACAAGCATAAAATTAAACCAACAAGAAGTAGTTAATAAAGATTATTCCTCCGATATGTATAAAAAAAAAAAAAAATTATTTTATTTTATCTTCGATCTAAAATCCATTATTTTATTTCTATGTTTGTGAACTATTGGAATAGAATGCTTATTATACCGTACTATTCGATTCATCATAGGAATAATTCTGCCTTCAGATAAATTTAATATTTTAATACTTTTTTATCTGGATTACAAGTTACCAGGAAATTGGGTTTTCTGGCTTCCAACTAGCTTATCATCAGTTAATGTTGTCAAAAAATAATCTTAAAAATAGAAAATCATTTAGTATTGAGAATGGGGAAAACTTATGATTATCGAGAATATTGCTCTTTCAGAGCAATTTTGTACGAGCTTAAATATTTTATAGTTAATCCTGATGGTCAGTTTTAAATTTCTAATTTTTTTATTTTTATTATCATTGGAATATTATATAATGAATTAAAAATGAGGGTTGCTCTTCATATTTAACATAACATTTTGTACCCTCCCTCCTCTGTACGCGAATCGTTTAGAAAAAAAAATAAACAACGAAGAAGGTAACATAGGGATGACTAACCTCGAACTAGAAGGATGAGCAGAAAGAGCGGTGTCAGCTTTCTTGCGAAGGCTACGGAAACACACGTAGTTCCTAGGAAGTTTACTCTCCGGCCGGCACACCATGCTTTGTACTCCTGATGATCCCTAGCGAGAGTGGTACCATCCCTCAGCTTAGGAGTCGGACAACTGACGAGGCGTGAGCATGAAAGGGTGGTTCGGTAGCGGCATAAATTTGGCATGAGCCATGGGAGTGTACACACTGTATCATGTTTCTGTCTTCGGGGGAGAATCGTAAGGGCATTCTCGGCTAAGCAGGATGTTTTTATCTCCTTCGGTGATTCATTTTACTTCGAGGATAAACGCAATGCAAACAGAAGTTGATAGCGGTTTCCTCAACCGCGTCGTCACATCGCAGAGGAGAAACAGATCAAACAGAAAGTCCGGTGAATATATAATGCGTGCAACAGGTGGTGAAATCGCGTCTTTTGAACATGAAAATTAGGTTCAATTATTCCCTTTGAAGGAGGTGATTGAATCAACGCTCCTGCAGATACTTAATATTTAATATTAAATTATTATATTTAATGCATTAAATATAATTTATACAATTAATGTTAACTTATATCTTATTATTTTATATTTTATCATGCTATATAACCCACTATAATAATTTTTAATTTATCTTTCTTATTGTATTGGTATTTCATAATTATCTACAATAATGAATCTGTGTAATCGACCAAGAAAATTAAATTTTAACCCTTCCCCCACAAAATTTTAGGTTTTACGTTTCAAAATACGTAGAATCCGAAAATCGAATTTAAATAAATCAATCTGTCTGCCGTCCGCGGCATTTCTTCAAGACTATTAGATTAGCCATTAAAGTCACAGGTCATCCCAAGATGATCTTCGAAACTCGACTAATACCAAACTTAATGTATTCGTAATTTCGTTTAAAAATGGCGGTCGATTTGAGAATTTATATTCTCATGACTCAGCCATTTATGAAAATAGTGCAAAAATACGAATTAACTGTTTCGTAATCATTATACCAAAGGCTTAAAAAAAAAAAAAAAAAAAAATTGTGATCTCTTAAACGGGTTACAGCATACTTTGAGATACAGCATACTTTTTGGAGATCTCAAAAACATTTTACTAATTGACTATCACATTAAAAAAAAAATTATATCCCTATCACTTAATTTATCTTTAATTTACTTTTATTGTTTATCTCTTTTCTTATTATTATTTACTTCTATCTCTGTACTCTGCACACGTCTTTATCTCTTGTATCTCTGATTTAATTTTATCCCTGATGATGACCCACATGCATACATAGGTCGAAACGTCCGTTTATATCAATAATAAACAATTACTGACTGATCTACCGGTTGCCTGTCTATTATCCATGATATATACTTTTTTTGATATTTTGTCGTTAATACTCCTGGAGATATAAAAAAAAAAATATAATCTTTTTACTGAATCCTGAGCTCATATCATCCTTCAAATTCCAATTGAATGTGTATCAACCTTTATATATTGTGTTTGGTAATGATATTTTAAAATAATTCAATATAAGTAGCTGGGAAAGCTGCGTTAGTGAAGATTTTTTTTTTAAAATACATATTTTAATTTTTACAAATTTCATGTCATCTAGATTTGTCTGTTTCACTAGTAAATTTTAAAGGCTTTTATTCAAATATAGCATAATAAAAAGTCTCCCTAGTTGTAGAAGGGTTCTTTAAGGTTTTTGAAATCTTGTGATTTAATGATAAATATATATATATATATATATATATATATATATATATATATATATATATATATATAAATATATATATACATGCTAATTTATTTGAAAAAAGAATTAGAATGTTTTACATGAACTATCAGAGCAATATAAAATACAATATTTAATATTCTCATTATTATTTTTTCTTAATCGCTATTTAAAAATTGTATTTTTCTACCGCTGTATCTCCAATTAATTAAGGGAACATTTTTTTTTTTAAATCGAGAAAGGGAATTCTTGTTTAGGATCGTCACTTTGCCGCTTCGATGACGACCAGGAAGGCTGACGAAGAGATAAGGCAGAGAATAAACAAAAGTGACCTTGTCGTAGTGACGAAACCTCAGCAGAAATCTCGGCTGAACATGTACCCCAGAAATTTCTGCCACTTCATGGAAAAAAAAATTAATTATCAATCACTCTTAAAAAATATGATATTTTATTAATGTTATGCAAGCAGAATATAAAATTAAAAATAATAACAATGAAATAAAAATAGTTCATCTGATAGCCAAAACAAATTTGCATATACAGGTTCACTTGTAATAATTCATTATTTCTTCAGACTGAGACTTTGCATGTTACAGATATCTTACATCTGCAGTCTCACTGACATCACCTCAAGTCTGTTGCATACATTATTTAAATCGAGTGTACATAGATTTGCATAATTCAGTTGGTAGAAACGTTGATAACCGTACATATCAATAATGTATTTTGGATGTAATTGATGCTTCTCTATTATATTTTTGGGGTGGGATATGTAATTGGCGCACGCAGGGGTCAGGATTGTGGGATATAACCCCTCCACCTCCGAATCAAATTTTCATGCTTGCCCTTAAACTCATTCCCAATTTGGCGATGATAGACATTGCTGGTAATTGCTTGCCTTCTTCTTATTAAATCCCACCCGAAAAAAAATTATATCCCCCCAAATAAATCTGCGTATGCAGTTGGAGTTGTGCAGGCTCCTAAATTCACCTATGGACTCACCTTTTTTCGGGCTACTTTAATTTAAGTTTATTTTATTAATTTCATGCTAATTTCTGCTTTTCTTTTTTTTTCATATATATATATATATATATATATATATATATATATATATATATATATATATATATATATATATATATGATTGAAACTAATTATGGGGTTTTATGTGTTACATTTATTTTTCTTAAATTTTTGAGCTATTGCAGATATTTTTTTTTTCATATAATAATTATTTAAATTTTAAAGTTTCTGATTTATTATTTACTCCTTTGTTGCATGTTATCAATGATAAATAATTATTAAATAAATAACATCATTATAGAAAACTTTAGTTTAATAAACATACATTTAGTAGAAAACTTTTAAATTTTTAAGGCTAAAACGACTGTTGTTGTTTGTCGAGACATATTTTCAAATGCCAAGTTACCAGAGATCGCCAGGATTTTCCAAAGAATTTTTGAACAAAATTGGAATTTCAAAGTTTCGTCTGCTGAAATTGGCCCGTAGTTAGGATAATCACCCATAAAATAGACAATTTAATATCTATATAAAATAATATAATATAATAATAAAATAATAAAAAATCTATAATATAATAATTAACATGCAAAAGCAGAATCTCAAAATTAGACATAAATAATTGTTATGTCACAAATGGAAAAATCTAATAAAGAAGACGA
Source organism: Rhaphigaster nebulosa (assembly GCA_948150685.1). Classification (NCBI taxonomy): domain Eukaryota; kingdom Metazoa; phylum Arthropoda; class Insecta; order Hemiptera; family Pentatomidae; genus Rhaphigaster; species Rhaphigaster nebulosa. The sequence continues at coordinate 85,357,740 of OX411309.1, read as the reverse complement.
GATTCTCAAAATTAACATAAATAAATAAAAAAAATCATCTGTCGAAATTTCTCCAATTCAGGCATCATCAGGACAGCAGGAGAGAAAGAAATTAAATATAAAGAAAAAAACAATATAAACCTCCATTATTTAATTTATTTTTATGATCTTTTATTCATCTTTGGGATTTTAGTAAGAGTATTTTTTTAATGATCAGCTTTTTGTAATTTAACTTTTCCCTACTGTTGTGATATATCACCCCTTTTCCCTCGGTATGTGCCTGGGTGTCTTGGTATGGGGTGCTATCTCTGGTTGGTGACTTTTTTGATTCAGGATGTGAAGGTGTGCTGCATTATCTTCTTTATTGGATTTTTTTTCTTTATATTTAATTTCATTCTATCCTGCTGTTCTGATGATGGTTGAATTGGCGAAATATCGACAGATCATTTTTTTTTTATTTATTTATGTTAATTTTGAGACTCCTTGAGGCTTCTTTATTGGATTTTTCCATTTATGCCATAATAATAATTGACTATTGACTAATTAGCGATCTTAGCAAAAAGGTACTATAAATGTGATGCGATAGAGTGATACTAAGAGTTCGGACAAAATTTCACACCCTGATCGGTACGGGAGCGCGCGGTGCCTGTGAAATAAAGAAGCCCCGATAATGTGCCGCCTTAAAAAAGAAGACAGTGGGTCGACAGGACGCAATGGAGGCGCTATCCTTGAGGTACTCATCGTCACGGAGGCCAGCTCTCCGGGGTATCCTATCCGATATCGTGTTTCGGGAAGCCATAGCTAATACTAATACTACCGCACGATCCTGAAATTATATCCCGTCCCTTTCCTTATCTCTTGCTCTCTTGTTTGTTTCTTGCTGATCCATAGGAACCCGGGAGCCATCGCAGGTAATGGGCTTATGTAAAAGTGGATCCGTGGGTCGTAAGACTCGTCCGGCGGGGCCCGTTTTATAACTGTTTGGGAGGAGGGGGGTAGAAAGGGAGGGAAGAGGAGGAGTACCTGCTGGCGCTTCCTTGTCCCCCTCCTACCGGTACTTACGATGTTACGCTTAACAAGTCACAAAGTTAGCCCTTCTATTATGCTATTAATGTATAAACGAATGAAATATTTTGCTTTATACAACTTAATTATTAAATTCTTCCCTAGATATGGAGAGACGCATAAATTAATCATTTTCAAATATTTAAATATACGAAACTGGGCAACAAAAAAAATCAAAATTAAAAAGGTATTTTGTGAATGAAGGATTTTCCTAAAGTAATTTCTTTATTGTTCACAATTCGTACAGCGCTAGTTCAACATAGTATTTCTTATAATGATGGATTCAATTTTGAAAAATCCCAGAATATCAGAAAAAGAAAAAACTACTAAAAATAGAAGAAGAAAAAATTATGCTATATACGTAAACAAAAAAAATAAAGAGTTAATTTTAAAATAGAAATATCATCTGTGCAGATATCATTAACAAATTGAGCATTATATTATACACAATAAATAACAGAATACATACAAATTCAAATTTGTGTTAAATAATAATAATAATAATAATAAATAAGAGAAGAACAAAAAGTGTCACACGTCAAAAATAGAGTGCCTTGGACAAGCTTTCGGTTATTTGTTTTATTAATGCATTTTATTTTAGTGATTTGTTTGAAAAATATTTTTTTAAGCGTTACAAACAACAGAAATTGATATTTCTTATTCTTGACAACTTAATTTCTCAAATAACTCACGAAAGGTATCCTAGCATTTTTTTTTTAAATGAAATAAGTACCTAGTTCTTATTATAAATAAAAAAAAAAACATCAACAATAATGTTGTTTAAATATTTATTGGGCGATTGTTGTTATTATTTGTATTTGTAATTATTGGAAGATAAAAGAAATAACAGGAAGCTTGTCCAAAACACCCTTTTTTTTGGACGTTTGAAATTGTCTGCTGTTTTCTTATTTATTATTACAACTGTAATACTTAGCGTCATGAATTTAAAATAGACTCCTTTCAAAGTGGTTTTAATTCTCTACAATGTTTAATTCAATGGTTTTCTAAAAAATTGTTCCTTCAGAGAAATTTGGCCCTATTATTTATCTTTAATTTTTCTCTTTTTATATTCGTCTCCTTTTTTACTCATTCTATTATCATACACTCATAAAACTCTAAAATTATCATAAAATTGAAAAAACATTTAATCATTGTATTTTATATTTTAAGACATTCAGCTAAATAAATTAAAGCGAAGTTGAAAAATGAAAAATGTTATTGATTTGTTCGCAAACAAATTTTATTCAGTTTCTACCAACATTCTATATCGATTTCTACTAACATCAATCTGAATTAATGGCAATTCATTTACTATATGTTAGTTGGATACATCACAATTAATAATTTCGAAGACGTTTATTATGAATTTGAATTAGTTTACTTTTTAATTCATACCATAATAATGCTTTTCAATTTGAAAATTAGCGAATGAAATATATGACCCTTGAGGATTAAAGAAAAATTATTTTCCACCGGATTTCGGCTCTCGGTATTCTTTTTTAAGTAACCGCACAAAATATCTTGGCGCTTGTCTTGCTCACGGGTGTTTTCCGACCCAACCTCTACCCTTTTCTCAAACGGGACAAACGATTCGCCCGAATGAAATGTGAGAGGATGCATGCCGGCCGAAAGGAGGTAATGAACGATACAGCGCTGTATTTCACGCGAGGCGCTAAAATAAAAATAAATTAAGCCCAAGAATGCAACGAAGAAGAAACATGCCGAGCCGCCCTTCTTGAAAAGTAAAAAAAGTTTTCCATCAGAGAGGAATAAATAGGCGGTACGAAAAAAAACACAGCTCTTCTGAAATATATGACCGTGTTTGAGACAGAAATGGGGGGGAATACGAAGGAACAAGCGGTGTTCATAATAGGATGCAAAGGTTACGATCGCCGAAACATAACATGTGTTCGTTGTGATTCGAAAACACGTGTTTTCGCAGGGTTTCGAAAATATATTTCAAAACGGAAAACATACGTCCTGATATTGCATTTGATAATTGATCGAGCTTGTTACAGGGATGTACAATGCAGACTGCTCATTGCTTAATATTTAAAAATGCTTGTTTGATTCGGGCGGAAGGAAACTATTAGGCACACTAATCATTTTTTTCTAATGGAAATTATGTTTGAATAAGTGCGGTCTTCAATTAGAAATAATTGTTTTAAATATGAATGCGTCATCCTATTGATTCTCCATATTTTTTTATTTACCTCGTTTTCTCTCCTCAGAGTCATTGGTGATTTCAATTTTTGAAGTAAATTTATTGTAATAATTATTATTTAAATATTTAGCTAGAAAATAATATTCTTAAAAATAATAATATCAAGAAGAAGAAAAAAATCCTGTTATTTTAAAGAATATTATTGTTTGAAGAAAATAAAACTAAGCTATTGACCGTGAACTCTTCTCATTGAATAATTAAAGGCTTTTAACTTTGTCAGCAATAAATACATATATAATTCTTCATACATGGCTAAGGCAACTACTTCTCATGTTCTGTCTAAATTGGTAATGAATGCTGAAGAATGTCTTTGCTCAACTTATCAATGGTTCTCGGACTTTGTTTTAAATACTCAACATTCATTCATTAAAAAAAAAATTTTAAATCCTTCTAAATCCTACATCAGAAAAGAAAAATGTCATTTTAATACTTTTATATTTGTTTGCACATAAACTGTTTTAAGTTTATTTTAATTACATTATTTATTTTTGTATTCAGAAATGAGAAATTCAGAATTTTAAGGCTTATAGCACTGGTGACTATTGAGTCGTCAGCATTTGGTGTTTACGTCATCAATAGTAGATTTTTAGACCATTTCCATTTTTTTTTCTCGATATATCGTCAGCGAGAATCGATAGAGGTGGTGTTTACTTCTCATAATAAATTGAAACCTAAATTTCGAATTTTTGGTGCTTAAGCCTTATTCGAAAAACGATGTTGATATAAATACAAGTTGCTGTATGGTTTTAATTTAAAACGCCTTCATAACCAGCATTAAAAACTCAAAATAATTAATCATAATTAAATTATTAATATATAATATTCTTGTATCAGTATCAGGGGCATCTAATTTTAGACTTGTTTCAAGTTCCTTGCAATGGCCTCTTTCCAGGATACCAACCGCGCCAATAAATCCTGGCTAAACGGACAGATAAAGCAGACTTCTAACTAGACAAATGATCCTAATTGGGTACCATCAACCTCTTATTTGGGAAACGTTTAAGGCTGCCAAGTTATGGCCTCATGGGACTCCCACTCGTCCGTTAATGTTAGTTTTAGCGACGGTTGGTGGTCTGCCATCGCAAACGACGGGGTGATTTACCCCCTGGCTAATGCTATGTTAGGGGTGGTCTATGGAACCGATATTAATTACCAACCCCCGCCGGCCCCAATTATCCAATCCCCGCATAGTTTTGGCCCCTGTACTGTTTTGAGCGGTCGAAGGTAGTTAAAAAATAAATTAGAGAGCGATAGTGAGTGATTTATGACCGATAGGACTTTTAATAGGTTCGGACTGTGATTACCCAGGCATTTGAAGACTGAGGGATTGAGAACCTACTGGACTAGGACTCTGAAAAGTTTTCAGTAATTTTAACTATAGTTTTGATGCTACTGGCAACTGAAATTGAAGAGAACAAGTGTTTTTGAAGGTTTATATGTATATATTTATATATTAGATAATAAGATATGATAAGAAATTTCATTAATTAAGAAACGATGATACTTTTATTTTGTATTATGGATTTAAAAAAAAAATGGCATAGTTTTCTTAAAGTTAATATTAAATAAAAATCGTTAGGATTTTATTTATTTATCTGTTTATTTGTTATTTATTTATTTACTTGACGTTCGACGTACATGTTGGCCATTATCAAAAAATGAGTTAAATATTTAATTTTACTTTAATATTTATGTTGCAGGAAGTCATTTATTTATTATTTTTTTCCTTAGACATTGTCCTTAAAGGAGCCAGTGGGTCTTTGACTAAAATCGAGGAATTTATATCAGAGGAGTCAATGTAAGAACGAATAATATATAAAGTTTAATCTGTTTTTTATGATGACCAACGTACAGATCAAAACGTCAAATGAATAAATATTTGTTAATTAAACAGATTTTTATTTAATAATTGGTGACCATTGTAGTAGAAACTGTGATTGTTTTTTTTTTCCTATTATTTCATAATGAAAATAGATAATGGATTTTAGTTAACAATTGAGTTGGTGAGGCACGTGTGTTAAACGGACTGAAGTTTTTTCTGAGAAGTACAAATAAAAATAAAAAAAAAAATAACAGAAATTTAGAGACAGTCAGATAACTTAAAATATTAATAATAATTAGTATTAAACTTTGATTAAAATTAAATGTTGTTTTTAAACTTTTACACTGAAAACCTATTAACTGATTTTTTCTCCCGGGGAACCTTACAGGTCCTCTCCCCTCCCCCTAGAAAATTTGTGATACGCTAGCCATCCATCTATAGAACATGTCCTTACGTCGGGATGTAAGTCACTGTCATAATCAATAAAAGGTGTTTTGAATTGCTGCACACCTATGGTTCTTTGGCTTGTCAATCAATTAGGTTACTTTGAACAGGCAGAGAGCAAATATTTAAAGCACTTGGGCTAACGTTAAAATAAATAAACAAATAACAAGTAGCATAGAGACAAGAGAGCTGAGCCGAAGGCTTTGAGTGGGCGGATCGGTCTGGAGGTCCCTGGTAATAGTCCGTCGTGTTTACTGCGCACTAATCTCTTAGTTTTCTTCTGTCGGGGAATAGATTGTTGGGTGTTGTACAAGCCATCAAACTCAGGCAATGCCATGTCTTATTGCTGAGGCCACCTAATGTAGTACATAAAATGTTCTTGTGTATCTCACCCGCTACCATCGTTTGCAGAGAGATCGCTTATCAAGTAAAAATTCATTGAAAAAAAATGTATTTTACCGTAAAAACCTGATCAAAAATCTTATGATTTATAAAATATATTTAATGTTTAACCTTTTAAATTTATTTATTGAAATCTGTAACTGTATTTAACATTGGTAGTGCTCCTATGACAATTATGTGTCACCCGATCTTGAGCCTATTCAGACGACACACAGGATTATAAGGAATCGATTGGAAAGTTTTACGAGGGAGTTTGGAGCGATTATGGAATTTATAATGGAAGGATAGGTATCAACTCCATACTCGTTCAAAACCATATTAAGGGACACTAAGGCCATTATGGATATTTTATTTGTGACATTATGAAGGAGCTTTGAAGATTTTACGAAAGATTTTAGATTGTAAGGATTGGGTTACTGAGGATTGGGATGCAGGGCCGTTACTAGAGGCTGGGGATGCAAAGAGCTACTTTCCACGAGGTTAGATTATGTAAAAAATATTTGTTTCTGCTGTTTGATTGTTTTGAATTTAATTCGGTCAATAAAATGATTTAATGGCATGTGATGATGATCGTTACAAAATATATTACTTTTATATATATTTATATATTCTTTATTTCCAGATCGGCTTGGAGAGCCTTACATGGATTTAAATATATTGCTTAAAAGGCTGTACCTTACTTATAAAACTGTTGACTTTTTTTTGAAGGGAGTGGGGAACTTAAGCTTGCCCCCCTGGAAAAAATACTAGTTCCGGCCGTGTTGGAATGGGTTGGTACAAATGATTGAGTGGGTTGGTTCTGAATTACGAAAGGAATTTGATTGTTTATTGGAGCACCAAGCCTCAACTCCGTTTCTTATAATATGCCTGATAATTGTCATGCTAATGAACTTTATCTAGTAAATGTAAAAAGAGATCAGAAACGACGAGTAGTTTCGTATCGCTTTATTCTTGTGCGAGGATTCCTGGTCAGTTGATTTTTCTAGATAAATGCCTAGTTAGCGGATCTGTTCATGGGGGGGGGGGGGAGTAAGCAGAATATTATAGGTCGTCGGAGGTTAGCGATGATGATTGAAAATAAAATATCTGATGTGCACAACACATGACTTCCTCGTACGCCTATTAAACTATAAATCGCTGGCTAAAAAGTAATCCTGAATTTGGTTAATAGTTTCCGAAGTTTGCAGAATCTCAAAAACGATACTCGGCTTCGTGACATCCATCTATTGACACACACACGCAGGCAGGCAGGCACGCACACACAGACACACACACACACACACAATCTTGTTTCTGGAGGTCTCATGGTAACTGAAATTTAAAAGAGATTTCTTCGTGTTCCGTGACATTCAAACTGTCAATATCAGTCAATAGATAAAGCGTTGGAAATCGACAGTTTCGACATTTTAAGCGAAAAAAACCACTAAACTTATATCTTATTCTCCTGCTGCAGACTTGTTCATCTCACAAATGGGGGTGGAAAACCAGTATTTTACAATCAATTTTAACACTTAAAACAAGTAATAAAATTATTTAATTAGAGTGGAAAAAAGATTGCGTTTATAATCTTTATCACCGAAAAATATGATCTCTGTAACAAATTTCAATATACCTTTTGATGTAAGTTTCTTATGACCTTCAAGTAAAGTACCCCTTTCGGATCTTAAATTTAAGCCAAAATCTATGAAATTATTTATATTGATATAAGAGTCTAATTTACCAAATTTCAGATGTTATACATTATATTTTAATTTACTTTTTTGATGAAAGTCTAATATGACCTTCAAGTAAAGTACAACTGCCGGTAAGCCATTGTTTACCAAAAATTATTATGTTGTTTATATAAATATGTGAGTCTTAAATACCAAATTTGAAAAGTTTTGCATTATATTTTAATATAATTTTTGATGAAAATCAGTGAGGACCTTCAAGTAAAGTACCACTTCCGGTAATCATGCAGTGGCCAAAAAGGGAGGTCCACAATTAGATTATATAATGATCCTAATTACGATATTTTAACTTTCAACGGCTAACCGTTTTTGAGTTATGCGAGATACGTACGAACGTACGTACAGACGCCACGACGAAACTAGTCAAAATGGATTCAGGGATGGTCAAAATGGATATTTCCGTTGAAATCTGAAAACCGAAAATTTTCGTGATTTGCTTTACTTCGTACAAGGAAGTAAAAATACTTATAAAATTATCGAAAGAAATTTGTATGTAATTTATGTCTAATACATTTTATTCAACTTTGTTATTATCCAGTCTCTTCACATCCTCAAGGTCATCGCAAAGAGTATGAATCCATGGGCTATCTTTTTGGTGGTTGGATATTGCACAGTACCAATTTAATTACTGCCATAATTTAGCTTCCGATTAGAAAAAAACAGTTATATGTTTTTATATTATTTTATTTCATTGACTTGAACGACTGGCATTATAAAACTGAAAATTTAGACAGGTTGTTTCAACAGAGGAATCATAGAAATTTCTATTGATGTAGTAAGAGTGAAATCTCAACTGTCTTTTCACATTTCTCATATTCAAATCTAAATCTCTATTTATCAGCCGGCTATAAATTATACAACCATATATTGTGTAATAGATTACCTTTTTTTTTCACCAGTAAGCTTTTTAAATCTTGATAAAAAGATGGCTGTATCCTTGGTGGCCTATGAACGTTCAGTCACGTATGCATCTTTATACAAATATCTAAATCAACCTTTTTACTGCTGACGTTAATCTATGTGCCTAGGGACAGACTACTATTATATATATGTATATATATATATACATGCATATAAGATTGAGATTTCATACATGTAGTAACGCCTATGCAAAGAACTAAGTGAAGACATTTCGTAATCTAATACTTTTTCTCAATTAAATTTAAGGATAGAATTAAGTAGCTACATGTGATTTCGTAGTTGCGTCCTATGAATATGCATTTGGGAATCCCGATGCACTAAAATATGTTTTACACATTCAGGTAAGAATTATTTATTAGCCAAATAAATAATGAAGAAGCGATTTGGCACCGAAAGTCGAAATTAGGAGATATGCCCTCTGGCAGTCACTGATTTTGTTGGCCTGAATATCGAGTCACATGCTAAAAATTTAATTAATTAACAGTGTAACAGAATTACAAAGCAATTTTAGAAATGTTCGTGACTTCACTAGCGGATGCAATGATAAATAATAAGAGGAGTCTACTACTTACAAATGAAAATGTCAATACACTGCTTATTACAGGTAGGAAATTATGAACAAAAATTTTCAGTGAAAAGCCCTCTGTCAGGCCGAAACTACGTACCAGGTAAATGAACGTCCAGGTATATCTGACCAAGATGGAGTGCATAAGTAGTCTTCTTGCAGAAGATGAAATACAAATTCTCTCAATGACCTCGCACTAGCGCCATCTAATATAACAGTTTATTTGGGATTGAAGCCTAGACGTTCTCAGCTCACTACTACGACAAATCCGTTCCTAAGGCTACATCACCTACTCCCTCACTGCGGCTTAAAATCAAAATTTCTAAAAGCATCCTACTCCAACACTTAGGTATGGAACTCCGCTATTCACTCACCTCCGAGACGGAAGTGCCATCTTCAACATCTGCAGAAGACTGTACAGCGTAAAATGGTGAGGTCTACGCCGATGAAGAAAATGAACCGAAGGCAACTAACTACACGAATACTTCAAACTGCCTACATTGCTGGAGTTTATAAAACGAAGCCACGATAAATTCTTCGATTCGTTTACAACCACCATCAACCCATTCTTCGGAACGTCAACACTAGGAATAGCAAACTATTCCGGAAGGACAGTGGAACCATCTCAATACAGAACTGTGATATGGCATTAATTATTACAGTAGGTTTAGGTTAGATTTTTTTAGTAAGTTTACTCATGAAAAACTAGAAATAAAGTGCGCCCCACCATTACAACATAGATTTAAATAAACTCTAAAGTATAGACTTTTAACAAATCAGGGACTGCTTAAAATGTAACTCCTGTAGGTACAGAAAAAAGAGATACTTCAAGAACCTACATGCAAATATTGTGCATAATAGCTACTAATCGTACCATATTACAGAAGGGGTTTTTTCATACAAAAAAAAATATGAAAAAAACATTCTGAAGCCATAAAGTTTACTATTATCGAAAAAAAATTTTTCGATAGGGGACGAGAAAAATCCTCAAGAACTGTACATTAAGTTGTTTGAGAAGTTAAAAATAGATTTTTTATTTAATTTTTTTTGTATTCCTAGTCTTAGAAAAATAAAGCATTTATTTATGGAATGCATAGGGTATATTAAAAGTTGTTTAATATTGAGTGATACTTCCCTAATTTATGATACTATGGTCCTGAATCAAAAGAACTTCACTTTTTAATTCATGTCTTAAAGAATGAAGATAAAACATGTGATGTTTTGGAATTGAAATTGTAGAACTTGAATATTTCTTGGCTCATCCTTTCTTTAGTTGTCAGTTTTTATCAATTAAACTCAACTTTCATTATAATTTTCACCATTAAAAAAAAAACAGAGTCGAAACTCCCTTAAATGTAATGATTCTTTTAATAAAAACAAATAAATAAATATATATAATAAATGGTACATATAATGCACAGGTATATTCTGTATTATAAAAAAAAAATTACTGTAACATTTTTAGGGTTAATTTAATAAAATATAACTTGGAAATGAAATTAAAGACATGTTCAATTTTATTATGAAAATTAAATAAATTATATTTTTTTATTTTTATTTTACATTCGATATGTGTACATAATATGTGTAATTTTTCTAATTTTTTGACAAGCAGGCTCTATATTTTTTAAAATTATTCATATTATTTTCAAAACGCGAAATATTTTTGTTCTCATTTTAAAAATATTATTTGATTTTTAAAAAAGTGTTTCCAATAAATATTAGTAAAAATGTTTCTGAAAACAATTTGAAGTCCATAAAAGTTCAACTTTGTATTTTGGTTTATTATTATCAACAATGAACATTTTTTATTGTGATTTTCTATATTTGATATTGATATAAAAAAAAATACTTGTATTGATCCTAACTTGTTCCCAGACATGCGTATTAAGCTCTTGTATCCATAAGAAATGTTTCCGGTAATTAATTGGATTATTAATTGGTTAGCTCGATCATTGCCTAATCATTTCAGACTAAAGTACCTTCCTTGGTAATCCTTAATTCAGCAATGCGATGCTTCATACAGAAATGATGTAGTGAATGTTTTAAAGTTGATTACTACGGCTCAAATTAGGACTTTTATTTTTATAAGCGAATAAGCTAAGTTCTAGTGCAGCGAATGAGCGACGCGTCACCTTGGATGACCCTCCCAGGAGCCGAGACCTCCTGGAGAAGGCGGACGGTCCACTGATGTCCAGTTATCACCGAGCCCACATCACTGACAGGTAAAGCCCATTACCGAGGCATTATTACGAGTCCCTCTCCCGTAATCCGAAGGTTATTTTTTTTGTCTACCATTTGGGGTATCGCAGCTTAGACCGCTCAGCGGGAAAAAATTAATAAAACACAAAACCTCACGGACAAGTGTTCAACGCGATCCGGCTTGAAAAAAGTGGAGAGTTATAAAAAGAACAAAGTGAGAACTGAATAGAGAAAAAAAGCCGTCCCTCATTTGAGCCGCGATAGCTGACACGGATAACGAGGCATTACCCCACTTACCGCCGGGGAACCGAATGCCTCCACTTCCAACTACAAATACCTTTGGTTTTTTTGTCATTTGAGTCTTCATGTTGGTTAATAGCCGAAAATTATTCTGTAATTCAATGTTGGTGCTTTTTTTCTTATAGAACCTTAAGGACTATATGGTCTAATACTGGTTTAGGGTTCATCGAAAAAAGATGAAATGCGAATAACTACCAAGAAACAATTGAACGAGTGCGAAATTCGGAATGGTAAGAGTAGAAAAAGTAGTGAATTTCAAAAAGGGTTCATCTCTAGAAAAAAAAAAAATTAGTAATTAAGAATTATGGAAAAAAAATTAAGACAACTGAATTTCCAACCATTGTCCTTATTTTAACAGATCTCATTTTCTTCGTGTATTTCACCGCTATGAAAACCAGATATCGGACATTCTCGCTCATAAAAAACCGGTCTATGTGAGTACATGAAAACAAAGATTAAAAAGTCCATCTTCAATAAAATCCGAGATGAGTCATTTACAAAATTTGCAATTCAATTATGACTATGTTGCTAGAATCAAAAAGAAATTCCTGTGATCTCTCATGTTTGTCTGCTGAATACTATTCTTTAGCATTTCCCAGATTCCCCATTCTGTATAAACATAAATACCCAAGAAAGAATATCTCACCTCATTGACTACAATGAAAATATATTTAATGATTTAAGAGATAATCTGTCGTTGAAGACTCTGGCAATTCGAGAGGAATCTTAAGGTCTGCTAAGTTTTCGAAGATACGCTTGCTGAAAATGGCAAACTTTGCTGGACAGATAATCCGAGAACATATAATATGAAAATCTGTCCAAATATTACAAAATATTCTCAACAGATCCAATCTAATGTACAATCCCAGACAGTATTAGGATGATACGTCGGTTTGATTATTAAAACTATATTGTCCTGACTAGAAGAAAATAAACATATTAAGAGATATCTAGTCAGAATATCTCGCTTACATTTGCAATATAACTTTCTATTTCTATTTTGCCGTGACGCCAAGGTCCCTGATAGGATCTGATAAGAGCGGGAGCTGTTACGCAAGACGCGCTGAAAGCCCCACTTCAAATTCTCCAACACGCCGCTCAAGGCCAAACATGACCCCTGTACAATTTAATTTCTTTGGTGACTTGGCACAAGTGATAAAAACTCTATCGCCCTAGCCGATCCCCAATAGCACCAACAACTGACGGTCTTTTTATTTGCGCACCATCTGTTCCCGTCCGGATTTTCTCCTTTTTTTTTTATACCGACCTCACGAATTGCTTGGTTTTCTTTTTTCCTCCTTCACTCAGGTATTTAAAACATTGGTGACAGATTTAAATTGTTATTTAAATAGGAGATGGTCTGTTCTTGGGACGATGAAAGCAAAGTAAAACCCTACTCCTCGGTGTTCTATGTCGGTCGTGATGAGGAAGCGTTCGGTGCTTTGCGTCGCCTCCGAAAATCAGGTGCTGGGATATTACTCCTCCCCTCGAGGTTACTTATAAGCATTCACCTTGATTCCTTTCGCACATGTTTAGCTAATCCATTTCTCGTCCATTTTTCTAATCTTCATCGAATCCTTATAGTATTCGCTACTTTAAGAGATTATGAGTGTAGTCTCATCCAGGCCCTTTTCAGTCTCTTCTTATCTTTTTGTTCAGGCGAACAAGCAGTGGCCATTGTTTCTGTTTATAAGTTGCTATGGTCCTTGCAATTTGTAATGAAATCGTTTGTAGTGAATCCGTTTGTATTGGGTAACTGTTCGCTGATGAGTCAGTATGTAAAGTTTTGTTACTTACGTAGCGAAGAGCTTCTGTACCATAATGCTGAGCTTTTTAGAAAGTGTGAAGTCTTTATCTATACGTCTGTTCTTCTTATAATAGTAATATCAAATAAGACTGTCTGGAGTTAAATCTTTTAAACAAGAACAAATTTAAAAGGAAAATCGCAGACTTGCAGAATTAATTAAAAAGGTTTCAGATACTTATTTATCATAATTATAGTAAGGTGAATTTTTTTTTTATGTGCATGGTCTCGAATGAGTGAGCCGTCAATCGTTTGGACATAATACTCACCATTAATTGAATCTTCCTATCGATGATTTCATAAATGATAGACTTTTATTACTGACATAAATATAAATTATATCGTGGCTGACAAGAGGGTAGAAATGATTAATGAAAGGATTAAGTCCTTTGGGCGACACCTATTGGGAACGTATAGCTATATTAGGCAGCGTAATTATTTATGTTGGGGGTTTAGATATAGTGCCTCCTTATTTTTTGACAAATTTATAGTTAGTTAATATAATAATGTGGGTGCGACATGCGATCGGCAATAAAGGAGTCCCTTTATTTATGCGCCCCTATATAGAAGTGAATTAATGATTTATTAATTTTGACAAAATAAGTTGATAAAATGAAGCCGGCATTAGTCTTGTTTATTTTTGAATAATGTCCCTAATCCCGGGTGCCTTTATTGCTTCCGAACAAGCTCATTTCCATGAGGAGCCAATCAGTATAATGTTTTTTGTAAATGTTTCATCCTTTGATGTAGTTTTTTTTTTTTTCTTTCTCTGAATTTCTCTCGGTTCTTCGAGGGTAGATGATGATGGAACTGGGGGAGGTAATGACTCTAGGAGAGACAGCAGATAAAGATCTCTGAGCTAAGCGTTAGGTCCGAAATATTTAATTAATATGGAAATGCCGGTCCCCTCTTGTTGTGTAAGCGCTAAGCGTTAGGTGTCCACCGGTGATTGCTCCCGTTCCTCGGCCTTCCAGCCCTAGAAGAGTTCTATCGGTTCCGCCTTCTTTAATATCCCCTCAGAATCTGATCAACCAGCCGAGATTTGGACTTTTTTTAAATATTGAAGTATAAAATTATTTACCTTATAGGAGATTCTCGTGTATGATAGATATTCATACAATCATCCCATAAAAAAATTACAACCTGCAACTTGTAGTTCGTACAATTAATCCTTCTATGCAGATATTCCTTATAAAGTTTAACTAATGATACAACTTTACAAGAGGGGCGCGTTTTCACTGGTATTCCCGATATCACTCGAAGGTCGCCGGAGACATTAGATTCAAGAGCCATTTGTGCTAACTAACTGCTTTGCATCCAATTGTAACATTCGTGTTCATTGTAATTATTAAAATTATTACTGCCTTAATTACATATTATTTAAAATTGTTAGTACTGCCGATTTTAAATTATATTTTTATATAATTATACTTAAATTATATCTATCGAAGCCTGTATCAATTTTAAAACCGATCATTTTTGAAATAGGGAACTTCTGAAGGACCTCTATCCTCGCCAAAGCTAGTATTATTTTAAGAATGTTACAATATATGTATAAATTTCTGTCGTAAAATTAATCAGTCCTCATTTACTAAACGAAATACTCATTTTGGAAACATAGGCATACAATTTTTGGCCTAAAAAAAGAATATTCGAATGAGAAACTATCTAAGAATCATTCAGTTCGTGTAAGAATTGAAACCTCAGAGTGAGAATTTCCAGGGAAATTAAATTTAATGTTATTATAAGAGCCAAATAGTTTTCGAAAATAAACCAAAATAGAAAAGCTGAAAAAATATGAGTCGAATGGAGGATAAATTTAATTAATATAATAGTATCGCAGTGCTTGATATACGCTTGTAACGTTATTCTGGATGAAGATTGAATAAGTAAAAAAATAATCAAGGCTGAATCTATGTTCAAGAATACGAGTACAGGTAGTTTTCCGTATAGGTAGAGTTCTATGCAGGAAGGTATGTACTTAACTATTGTTAGTGATATTGGAACCGTACTTCCACAATTATACTTATTATTGGCAATAAGATATAAATAAGGAATGCCATAAGAAATCATAACCTTTGAATATAGATCTTTATCTAAGGTGTCCAATAACAAAATGTTTATTAATAAAGGAATAAAAACATGATACAAAAAAATTATAATGATTTAAAGTTGTTATTTCAGCCTCCCCTATAGCTGTTTACTAAACTAACTGGCGTGACTCCGCCCTACTAACCAATTTAAATCCAAGACTCCTTAAGAAGATGTTAACAGATCGGATGGGATGTCGCTATCTAGATGGCCCAGGTAGAATTATCACCTTCGGCTACTGTTAATCACCTTCCTTTCAGCATCGATCCTATCTCCTCAAGATTATTAATTGGCTTCTAATCTCTATCTGTCATTGGAGGCGTGAGTGTCTGCAGCTCGGGGGCCGCTCGGTGTTTCTTGCGTGATCTCTTTGGAGCATCTTCAGCACTGGATCACCCTTCGATGGGAGTCATGATCCTTCCGATGACCTGCGGTATTTTCGATAGCTCCCCAAGCCTTCTTTTAATTGATCTGTCTCCATTGACGGTGGTATATAAAAGTATAATCCATTATATAATAATATAGTTATATAAAAAAAAACTTTTTTCGTGTGTCAGTTGTGCCATCGGTACTGTCCCAGAAATTTGACTGTGACTCGGTTTTCAGTGTCAGATTCACATTGAGCATATCGATACCTTAATGCACAACAGATCCAAGACAATTTTGACATATTGACATTTATCGGTCCTTTTTCAAGTGAAAATTCAATAACATCCACACAAAAATAGTTAATTGATACGAAAGTTGTATTTGAAACTTTGTTTTTGGGTTTCCCAAAACATGGAAAAACGGACTTAAAACTGTTGTGCATTAACGTATAGATGTTCCTATAAAATTTGTAATGTTAAACTAAAAAAACTATAGTTAAACTAGTAAAAAACTATATCGTAATATTTCTTTTTTTATTCAAAACTGCTCAACTGAATTTGATATAATTCTTAAATTTAGGATTAAAATGGGAAAAAAAGTCAAGATCATAAATAGTAGAAAAAAATTATGATTTTTTAAATGTTTTTTTTTCAGATTTTTCATGTGTTTTAGAAAGTTAAATATGTTTATTTATATAGTATAAATTTGAAAATAAATCATCCCCCTCTGGAGTTAACAATTCATAGTTGATGGGACGGATCGACGTTTTCTATTTTATTGACATATTGGTTCTTCTATCTTAGATAATGGAAGAAGCATGGTTATAGGTCGAACATAATGTTTCGGACTTAATTTAGTCGTTTTTAGATCCATAATCATGATTTCTAAAAAAATCCTCGTCTCTTATTTCGTATGGTCCACCGTTTCTCAAACCGTTGCTGGATAGTGTCCCTCAGGGGCGTACGCAGATTTTTTTCTCGAGGGAAGGAGTGCTTTATTTTTTAAGAAGAAAATTTACCACTTAAATATCTATTATCGCTGTATAAGGTGTAAGTTTTAGGGATAAGCATAAAAATTTAATATAAAATTTCTACTAAAAATATAGAAAATATTACTCAAAATACGAACTTTATGTTAGTGGGTATGAAAATCATATTTTTTCATAAATTTCGGGGGAAGGATGAAATATATCTTCTAGATCTGCGTTCGGCACTGGTGTCGATCGGTTAGTTTGTGAGCACTCAACTTTCTCATACAGTGAGTCAACGCCACTCCACCAAAAAAAGTAATTGTAAAACAAATCACATCCAACGTTGCTCTAGCCACCAATTGAAAAAAAAAAAGTTGTGAAAAACGCGATTTTAGAGATAAAAAATTTCAGGAGGAAAGATAAATTAATATCCATGGAAAATCGATAAAAATGTAAGTTGATCAAAATTGATCTCGGCCGACTTATGATTTTTTTTTTCCTAAACAGTTTTTTTTTTTTAGCTTGAGTAGTGCCTTGATTTATTTTCCTCAAGTAAATTTAATAGCGTTAGATTTAATGTGGATCAATTCTTTGAATGCATACCAAATTTGATACAATCCCTGCTTACATTTTTTTTATTTTTTTTAGTGAACTTTACCACTAATCATTCATTACTAACGAAAAAAAAACTTCTAGAATAATAGAAGAAGAATTTAATGCGAAAATCGCATCATTCGGAAAATATGAAAGGATTTCCGATAAATAAAGTTGTTGCGAAAGGTTGAATTAAACCAGCCAATACGAGATAAGAATTTAAATCAGGCGCGTGGGCCGAGACACTACTCAAAGGCCGTGTGGAATGAGTTACAGCCTGTGCCAGTAGTTTTAATAAGCTACCATAAAATTAATAGTTCCTTACATCACCTCAAATATTTGGCATGCTGAGGAAAATAATATTATAAAAGTCTGAGGATTGGTTCTTTTTTTTTTAAAGCTGTTAATATACATTTTTATTTGCTTCAACTTCAACTTCCCCTACCACCTAAAGGTACTGGTACTGGAGGGGAGATCAGTCCCACAAGTAGAATCGACCACCCCTTTTCCTCCACCCCAGAAATGTAATTTGAGATTGCCGCCCCATCTTAACAACCACTAGAAAATTTATTTAATTTATTACATGGACGTAGCGAGATTTATTTTTCTGGACCTCTATGAAATAAATTTTAATTGATCAATTAATTGAAATTATTAACCCTCCGCCGGTCGCTAAGGTCCTTATAACATCACTTGCCGTATTTTGAACATACAACTTTCCTGTTTTTAACATCACCAGCGATGTTAAATGATGACTTTATTTCTGAGTAATATATGGTTATTCATTTCTATAATAAAAAAAATACAATTAAAAATTACGTTTATATTTAATACAAGATAAATGAGTTCACAAACAAAATATGTATTATTACTACTACTTATTTAATTAATTATATGCAGAATCCTAAAAAGTAAAAGGAATTTTCCTTTTTCTGATTATAATGTAAATGTATTATTGCCGTCCAACGACATAGCGCCCGGCGGAGGGTTAACCAAAACTGCCTATAACAAAACAATGATAAACAATATTTAAGTTATATAATTACACTACATACTTTAATTATATTATTTTTTGACCCCTCAAGGTTTTTTAAAAGTAAAATATTGCGTAGAATATTTGGACCAAAGAAGGATTAGTCAACCGTAGAATTCGGACGGCTACACAATTACGAATTGCTTGGCCTACACACGATTAATTAGTAGCATCGGGATGGATAAAGAACGAAACATTAAAAAGATAGTAAACCCGATGGGCAAACGTAGGCGTCGACCGAAACGTAGATGGGAGAATTTTGTCCGAGGTCCGGCCCAGAGGATTGTGACGGAATTTAGTTGAGGGAGGTTTGTAGGCAAGACCTTTTATTTATTTATATTATTTATTGATAATAATTACCATAGCTATTCAGAATATTTCTTTAAAACTACCACGAAGAATGTCAAATTGCCCATCGCCCATTTTAACAGCTTTCGAAGTTTAGGGTTACATTTGAAGATAAGATTAAAATATTTCCCTGGCTGTCAATTTATTATATCCCCGTAATGAAGTGCTCCATGTTTATTACTCGGATCTAACATATCGCCCACTAAAAGATACTAATCTGGCCTTATAGTATCAATTTCGAGAAATGATGTAACATATTACTGATAATCAGACCGAAATATGTAAATTGGACCGCACGCAGTACAAGAACTAGTCCACTCAAGATTCCTCTTTGAAAAGATTCTTTTGAGTCGTCTCCTTATCTCCCTCAGGTCTGGACACTTGTTAAGGCAGGCCAAAGCCCCCCGGACGGCTTCCTTGGAATCCTATGGATAAAAAAACAATTTATACAATTTATTTTTGCTTTGGTATAGAGGAAAACTACCGGTCAACTCTATAATTATTACTAACGACTTTAATTTTTTTATGTAATTTTACTTTATTTTTTAAAATATCAATGAATTCCGCTAAAAAATATATAAGTACATTATCATTTCCACTTTTTTATGAACAATTTTAAGTCTTGAATTTATTATTTATAATCTTTTTCTAAAAAAAATTTAACATTTTAATACTCCCGTTTTAGTAAAAATGCCCCCACTATTTTATTCATTGGATTCAGCAATTTTGAAAATCCGACGACATGATTTCAATATAGTGTGTTGGGAAGGTGCATTTGAATCTACGATGCCAAATCGTTGATGGAATTTGGAGAATTAAGAGCAATGACGAAAGCCAGAGCATCCTAAAAAATGAAGACATAGTCAATTGCATAAAAACGAGTAGATTTAGATGAACATGACATGTAATACGGACGAACAAGGATAGAATGCAACGAAGAATCCTAGAAGTAGTGATTGATATTAAAAGAAGAGGGAGATACCGACGCTGCTATGTCACTTTCAGTTATTTTTGAACTGTTATTTCACCTAATTCTTCATCGTGACTACTAATCAGCAGTATATTATTTTACTAATCACATGAAATTATAGTAAAGTTTCGTAGACATTTAGGTTTTCAAATTAAATTTCTCCCCCTCCCCCATTTTTTTTTTAATTCAGATCAATTTTTATGGGTCCTAAGGAGACATTCCATCTCCCTTTAATATTGTAACTTTTTTTTTTTTATTGTTACTCCTAAAATTATTGTTATTTTACACACTGTGAAGACTTTTACTGAACTAAGTTATCATCAAACGATGAATAAACAAATAAAATAACATAAAAATGATGCACTTTCTTCATGTAATAACGTAACAGCTGACGTATTATATTATATTATATTATTTTATTTATTGTAATTTTTTAACTCTATGCATAATTTACAATTTTCTGTAACATTGTTTCTTAAATGGTTTCCACCATGACCATTCAAATTTTTATGAAAAAACAGCTGGATATTCGTAAAAAAAAGTCTAGAACAATTTAAAAAAATTATTTTTTAAATTTCGTTTTTTTTAATGGATTATTTCCTCTAGTGTATGAAGTGTGTGACGTTAGCAGCGTTGGTTCAATCCCAAGCGGACGCTGAGTGATTGTAGTTCGTTACTTACCATAGCTTTTTGACTCCGCGCCTTTCCGGCTACTGATGTGGGATGGTATTTCAATTAAATTATTACTGTTCTCCGAATATCTTTGATATGTTATATAATTTAATATAAAGCTTATATTTTATTAATTATTGTGTTTTATGTTTAAAACTTCTTAATATTGATTGTAGGTACAAGACCATCCACATTGCTGTCAAATTGAAGGTGTCTTTTGGTCTGTTACATTCCTTTAACCATATTTTTATTATTAAAAACAGACAGCTTATTCTTCATTTGTTTAAAAATAAAATTATTTAGCGGTCGGGAATTGTTGAAGTTAGGTCATATTTCCTTGTTGAAGAAATGATTTTTCATAACACATGATAATCATAATAATTGTTTTTAAGTACATTTAGAATAATATTACAAGTGATAAATAAAGGTTTTTGAGTCTTAGAGTTAAAGAAATAAGAACAAGAGAATTAATAAATAAAAAATGATGAAATAGTATCTAGTAAATTATGGTGAAGCAACGGGGATTATATATATATATATATATATATATATATATATATATATATATATATATATATATATATAAATTTTAATAGAAAATAAGAAACGTCTAATGATATTGTTATCTTTTCTACTAATTTTTGTATGACTACTAGTCCAATTTGTTAACATAAACTTAAATATTTTACATTAAGAAATCCCCAAAAATTTCGAATCATGGAGATTATCCATAGTTTATAGGACTTCTGTTTGGACCATAATCATGAGATGCTACTCTATGAATTTTGATAGGTTCTGAACGAGCCACAGTAAAAACTATAAACACGGCCTGAAAATTTAATGTACAAATTGGCATGTCTTAAAAGTACTAGGGCTGTCGCAATAGTTTGAAAATTACATAAACCATACTATCGAAAAAATATAATAAATATAACATTATCCTGGCCGAAGAAACTTTTAAAATATTCCCGTTCGGTTCTTCAACACTGTAACTGAAATAAGGATCGTGTCTCGTCTATCTCAAACATCGTGGACGGATCGCAAACATGGTATCTTATGCAAATTGTATGGGTTGGTTGGAAGGGTTCCGGTGCTTCTGCTGGAGTGTCCTTGCCCCCCAGAGTGGGCTATGAAATTATAATGGCTAGGAGCTTTCTATTGACAGCGAGCTGGAGAAGTGTGTCGTCAATAATGCTCAGAATAATGGAGTCTCCGGGCTTCTGTTGACGCAGTCTGTCTTAAATGTCTTTTTCAATTTGGTTGTGAATATTCTTGGGATAGTTCTTAGGATTGTTCAATAGTATATTATGCTAATTCTTGTTTAGTTTGATACCCAAATAACTTCGTGTTCTCCTTAACGACTTTCACACTGGTATATGAGTATAGTTCCCATTTTTAAATATTCGAAGGTTTAACAATAAGAATTGCTGCGTGTCAGTCACAATGTATTATTTTTTCAACTACCTTCATTGATTGAAAATCTTTACGAAGCGATTTATTTTTAAATTTTGAAGAAAATATTGTTAGTACCACGATGACAATTCCATGCTGAAAGGTCTCGGGGTAATCTTCTCTTTTCAGCTATCTTAGATGATTATCGGAAATAGAGTCAGAAGGAACGTTACAAAATATCAGAAAATGCATATATTTCAGAACAGGTCTGCAATATAAGGAATATTGAAATCATTTACGGGTAATTTTAAATGTGACAGAATAAGGAACATTGAGGATTGGATTCGGAAAGAATTCGATCCGTTAGTGAACCTCCAAAATTTAATCGCGTATGTGCGTATAGGTTTGATTATAATATAATCTTTAAGATTAATTTTTTGCAATACTTGAGAATTTTTAAATGTTAATGTTGAAGTTGCCTGATTCGAAGAAAAGTTCATTGACGTCTCGTTTTTGTATGAAACTTCTGCCTTAGTTGCTCGTCTATAGTCTTTATTATTCTATGGTTAACATATCTAATATCTTCAAATAATGCTACAGAACAGAATGTAGTAGGTTTCCGTTAACAAAAAAATAACAATTACTTAAACAATATTTTGTCACGCGATCGGTTTATTAGAATTTAGGCTGTCATTCATTTATTTTTTTTTTAGTGTTTTCTTCAAGTTTCGAAAAAGTCGATACGCATGAAAGAATCATTGATGAATGGTCTAATTAAGATAAAAATATTCTTCTAGAAAAATCTTTTGGTTTTTAACACCTTGGCTGTTCTCCATGCCTTATCTTGAACAGTGCTTCTGTAGAATTTACGTCCTGGACTGAGCGGAATTTCCTCGCTACACGTGGACGAAGAGCCTATTTTTAATGTTGAGCGGAAAGCGAGTTTTATATTTTAGATTTCACTAAATTCGATTTTAATATTATTATAAAATGTAGTCTATCGCGAATCTGCCTGTATAAATAAAAGCAATAAATTTAATATTGATTTGGTCCGTACTTGACAATACAAACTGACCCAGTGCTAATTACAAGGTCACCTGATAACTGATATTCTGATTATTTTTTATTTGTTGAGCTTAAGCCTAATATGCTAATTAAAAATATTGTAATTGTATATATTACAATATACATTACATATATTAAATATAATATAAATGAGACTGAAGGGACGTTTATCCTACAAGTTACTAGCATACCTACCGAAAAGTATAAGTTAACATCAACATTCCGAAATCGAAACAATTTCCGCTTCTAGATTTAGACCTGAGTACTTACTTGCTAGAGCAAGTATACATATATAGATACTTCATTCATTATAAAACCGCTAAAAAATTATTTCATTACGGTGTATTTACTATTTACAAATAATTATATATACATAAAAAATAAATAAAAAATTTACTTGGATTTTTTTGTTTGTCGCATTTTAAAGGTTTTCGTATAATATTCCAAAATACTTAATATTTTTCTATATCTTCAAAAATGGCCGAGATATAGGCCTATAAAAACTTAAATCGGCCACCATTTTTAAACGAAACGGCGGATGGTAATATCGAGTTTCGAGGATCATCCTGTGGTGACCTGCGGGATGCCAAATCTAAAAAAAAATTGGACCAGTGGTCTCGAAGAAAAATCGCGGCGGACGGACGGATTTTTTTGTTTGTACACTAGGTATCTTGACACGTAAAACCTCAAATTTTGAGAGGGAGTGAGAGGGTGGTTCAAATTTTGTTTCTTGATTGATTACAAAGGTTTATTATTTAAAATAGTAAACAAAAAGCCTAATCATTATCATTGCACTAGCCACCATACGTTTTCCGTGCCATAAATTTCTATCAGTATATCGTTCATAACATAGCCTGAACGTGGGAAGCAAACTTGTGACATGCATGTAACTTGTATCTTAGCACTTTAACTATGCGTTCAATTACACTCAACCTTGTAATATTCCTAGGCTTAACCTGGACACCTTTTCTTTTAGCTATAATTATTATTATTAATTATGATTTAGTATTTTTATGCAATCAATTAGTGCACTAAGGGCAGGTTGCAGGGTTTGGGTTAAGCTCAGTTCGGGACTTAGACTAACCCAACATAACCGTCGGTATCGAATAAAGTGTTCTTGGGTTAAGGTAACCTCCGGAATAAAATAAATCCGAAAATAGATTACTCTACCGCTGAACGGGACTCGGCAATGTAGTTTCAAGTTTCAGAGCACTTATGGTCCATAATAAGTTAGGCTAAATTCAAGACTATATTAACTCTTGACTCAGCAGCCAGCTCTGAAGAATTAATTGATATAATTTTAATTACGAAAACGCCGGGACACATAAATAAATAATTCAACAAGAATAATACGCGGAATGTGGGTGATATCGAGCGCTACTTGAAAGAATTACCCAGATTGACGTAATTAAAAGAAATATCCTCATGTTCTTTTGCATTCTAAAAATTTTATTTTATTCTTATATTTTTCTTTCCTTTTTTTTAATATTACAACTGTTTGCTCCAATTTTTGCGTCTAAATCCTTTTCAACAGAAAAAGGCAGAAACTGCTCATCAAAGTTCTTTAAGCCACGACTATGTTGCGTTTGCATGTTTCAATCGCGTCTTGACTGCAGTGATTGATTAAAAATTGCTTCACGATCAACTTTTTAACCATTTCTTCATTAGAGTATCTCATCATAAGACCATTATCAAGAAAAATAGATTAATTTATTTTATATTCAGTCTCATAAATAAGAGAATGTATGAACTAATTATACCAAAAATCCGCTAATATTTCTTTCAAAAAGTGATAATTTACGACGAATATAGGTACATAAATTAAAGCTCTACAGGTTTCTTATAAATTATAAGTATGTTTATTTACCTAAACAAAAATATTGCCCGCTATAAATCATTTTCGACGTATCGCCCCGACCCAGGAGCACCCTTAAGAATAAATATGACTGGAGAATGTGGAGTTTATATTTTTTATTCAAATCCACGAGGGGATTGTTACACCTGTCCTCAATCATTACCGAGGAGGGATCTTGAATTCTAGGGCAATAAATAAAGACAAGAGGCAGCCAGTTAGCTTGGATTTATAGAGTCGGTGCCTGGTCCCTCCCCACAGGAAGAATTAGTCCGGTTGTGAAACGGTTTTATTAAATTAGCCTGGATATTGAGGGTAGGGGGGAGGGAGAGAAATATCACGGCTGGACAATTATCGGTTTCCCTTTTGATTGCTGGAGCGGTGTCTTTGATCCTGCTGGAGAACCTCGGGTGATTAGGAAATCTGGTCCGCCTGTAGGGGCCCAGAGCTCACACTTACCAGCAGGGTATCGTTGCTTGAGCTGGAAACGAAAATACATTTAATACCATGTTTACATAGTATTGAAACTTTTACTTTCTCTCTAAATAAAATTTACAGAAAAGTAAGGTAATTGGTCAACACAAGTAATCGGTTGTGTTCCCTTAAAGTCCCCAGGATCATTTTCTATTTCTAAATATCTACTTTAACTAATAATATAGAAGAGCGAAAACTCGACAAGAGACAGGAATTAATTGTTAGGATATAATTGGAAGAAACCAAAAACAAAACCTTAAGACTCTAAAACACCAGTAAACTACTAACCAGTTAACGTTTCCTCTATTAAGGCACCATCACGACAACAAAAATCATCACCTGCAGACAAAATACAGCACATCTCTCACCAAAACTCTAAAA
Organism: Rhaphigaster nebulosa; assembly: GCA_948150685.1. NCBI lineage: Eukaryota > Metazoa > Arthropoda > Insecta > Hemiptera > Pentatomidae > Rhaphigaster > Rhaphigaster nebulosa. The sequence continues at coordinate 85,332,071 of OX411309.1, read as the reverse complement.
AGGCATCAACTGGAAACAGCACACATAGTTCCAAGGCATCTAAACACATACTGTTTTTAAAAAGAGCATATGTTGAGAGGTTACTTGTTTGATTACTTAGAGATTTAAGGCTATTTCAGAGGTTCAAGGCTTTGTGTTTGGAATGTTCTAATCATATCCTAATAATTCTTTAACTACTTAACCGTTTGCCAGAAAACTTTGGGGGTGAATACCTGTCGATTTCAAGCCGTGAAGAACGCAGTTTTTCGAAAAAAAACATCATTCTATACGGAGATGGAGGCACTCAAAGGTGCAATCCAGGACGCGACAGTTATTGAACTTTGTTCAAAAAGTTTAGTCTAACTATTTTACAAGAACTTTTATCAAAAGATTCTTTTGAGCACTTATGTCCAAACAACTTTTTGACAAAAGTTCTGTTATGATAAGTTCTCGTCGAAACATTTTATAAAAGTTCTGATAATAAAAATTTCTATTGAACATTTTAAATATAAGTTTCCACATACTTATGGGACTCATCTACTTTTTTTATGACCTTTTTAATAAATCATTTCAATGAATAATGAGATGACCATAAAAAACTTATGATCAAATGCTCGAGATTCGATGAGTATTCCCCATTTTTAAGAGGGAGCTTTAATGATGAGAACTTTTATTATAATACCATCAGTAAAAAGTTCTCAAATAACTAAGAAGCCTTAGAGCTCTTACATGAGCTGTTCCAAAAAAAGCTTCTTAAGAAAAAGTGTAATTTAGTTCAAATTCTATTTCAAAATAAAGGTGCACAGTTATTTTGGCGCTCTGATCAAATTCATGAGGATGATGGGAATAAATTAAAATTTATCATAAGCATCTTTTGCATTTTTTATTCATGTTTGCCATTTTTCGCTAATAAATGGCTAATTACATAATTCGCTGATTAAATAATAAAGATTTTTTTTTTTATTGAATTGTGTCAAAACTACGAGGATTGAGTGTTTCTTTCTTTGAACCTTAGTGTGTTTTATTTATAAATTAAAAATTCTGACTGGTATTATAGCTAGATAACCTTGATAGACTTATCGGATTACTTTATCCACAAAGATTAGGTTCGTCAATGCAGTCACGACCCAAATCGTGAAAACGTTTACGTGCCGGGGCATCATACTGGTATATTAGATGATATGCAACCTTGTAATCCTTGCGAAATCAGCGAGCGGAGATGAACTTGAAGAGATCCCTATTTATCCAACCACTTCAAGAACGTACTCATATCCTCCTCATACAAGAAAGTCAGTCAACATGTGCTTTTTCAGGTGGAGTTAATTTTTTTTTTAATTCAATTTTTTATCCTTGGTATTTACTTGTTCACTTGGTTGTTGGTTCTCAATCTCTTCGCTTGTGGTATCCTTGCATATATTTGATAATTCCACCAACTTCCTCCAGTCCATCCCTCCATTTCCAAAATGGTATTAGTTCCAAATTTAGTTCTGACTTTTCAGTTAACCTTCACAATTTTGTTATGTTTAATCTTGATCATTGATCCATCTTCAATCAATGAACATTATAAGTATAATATCCATATTCTGTTTTATTAAGTTTAATAACAATTTTTACTTCTGCAACGTTTTTTTCTTTGTGCTGTAATGTTTCCCCGTACGGCGAGGGTGGAGAGAGTCTGTTGAAAGTTCTTTATATCGCCGAGATATTGATCATACCTTGTATCCCTCATTTAAACTCCAAAAGGATTTAAATTTCTGAGAATCAAAAGTCCCATATAAATTCCAAAAGGATTTCAATTTCTGAGAATTAAAGTATATTTCTATGGTAATGTAGCATATGTTGATGTGTCATTTTTTTTTAATTGTAAAACATAAATTTTTCAATCCAGATTATTTGTACGCTTGAGGTGGAATATGAGTGTAATGTGTTGATTAAGCTATTTTATGATCTAGAAAAAAAAAGTTACGTTACATAAAAAATGAGTTGTCAACATCTACCATAACCCCACAGATTTTATTTTATCGACGGTAAAAAGACAAACGGGCGTCCTTTACGGATCAATTCGATTTTCTCCATTCTTTTGAAAATGGCCGTAAATTTTGAGTGGTGGTCCACAATGGTTTTTATTGCTTAAAATAAATAAAATGGGTTCGTGAAAATCCCAGGAAAACAGTATAAAATTTTATTTGCGTCTCTTGCAAAGTTTTCATTTCGAGGGATTACCCTCATTGACTTTTTTTCTGTCGATATTCACTGTTGATTCATTATTGAATTTAATGCTATATAAGTTTGCTTTTCAAAATGAAACTGGCTACTGTATTAAAGAAAGTACAAAATGATTGCAAATCTTGTGAAATCGTTTTAGGTAAATTTTATAATAAAATACTTATTACGGATTCTAAATGATTTTTCACTAATAGAGTATTTAATTATAAACACGCTCTGTATTGTTATACGGAAATCAAAAGTGTAGAATGCGTTTAAAAAAAAAATGTATTTAATTCACAAACAGTCGTTACAAAGTGAGAGTTTACAAATGCATTTGTTTAAGTTAAACTGCCCATTGGTAGAATTCTTGTGACATTTCTATGTTAGAAGAGCACTAGAGAGAATAAATAACATATATAATTTGTTATATACATAATACGCATGCATATTACAAGTTTATGAGCTTTTTCTCAACTATTTTCTATATTAAAAAAATACTAAAAACTCTGGCTTATGGGTTATATCAGTGTTTGGCCTATAACATTTAAATGGCGCACCCTAAACTTTATTCTATTACAAATTAAAGAGCATTAAATTCTGCGTAGTAGAATTTCTCAAACGTTGAATTCGATTAGACACAATAATTAAAATTGAAAAACATCTGGATCCCAGTTGAGACCAGAAATGGATCTCGTAGGAAGGTTTTGGAAAAGTTCTGAAAATTTGATCATTTATGTTTTTTTTGTAGAGTACTGATTACGAATTTTAACTTTGTTAACTAGAATTTCTAAAAACTAGAAGTCTAAAAAAAAAATTATGTTTTTTTTTATGCCTGAAAACCAAGCATTATTGAAATCAATTATAATATTTATTTTATACAAAATTGAAGAAGAGTAAATTATCTACAATTTTGGTTCTAAAGATTTTTTTTGTTTTGGACGCTGCATTTTGAACTCATCGCGATTAGAAATTATTTGGCTTAATGTCTAAATAAATCATTTAGCAAGAGCTCTCAGAGAAAAGTTTTTTGGAAGTTCTGAAAATTTGTTGATTTATGTTTTTTAGGGTACTGATTATGGAATTTCAATTTTGTTTCCTCGAATTTTTCCTGGAAGTATAATTTTTTTTTTTCTTTAGCTTATACTTTGAAAACCATGTATTATTCCAATCTGTGCCACTACAACCCGATGAGGGTCTTGAGTTCAGTACTAGGTAAGGACCATACTGCTTCTAGGCCAACGATTGTGCAAGGACGTGATTCGGCCAAGATCACGCTCAACCGCCAGGTTTTTCTCCCAATTAAGGGTACCCACTTTATAGAGGCTGGGTGAGTCCCAGGAGGATCTCTCGATTCCACAGGGTCGATCCACTGGCTGAATACAGAATAAATAATTATCTGCCTCAGCCGGTCTCGAACCCGGGACCTTGAGATTAGTAGCGCAGTGCCTTATCCACTGAGCTGCCCCGCACCCCGTATTATTCCAATAAATTAAAATATTTATTTTATACTATATTAAATATAGTATTATTATTAAATACCTATATTATTAAATAAGGGTAAAATTTTGATCCTAATGATTTTTTAGTTTGGCTGCTCTTTTTTTAAGTGAGCGCAATTATAATTATTAAGTTAGGGCAAACGGGGTTGAATTATAGGGTTCTACTAAGACCTCAAACATGCAGAATACCTTCCTTTCAGTTAAAAGTATTTCTTAAAATAGTGAACATAATAAACGAACCTGGACATTTCCACAGTTTTGGGTACAACCGGCGAATACTACATCAATTTCCATTAAATATTGGCTTACAGTATATACATGTCTTTATTACATGTATATATTCTGTCTTTAATAGAAAATATATGCACTTGCTACCTACAACCTGTTACAATCATGTTTTATTTGAATAGTTACCTACAAAGGATTTTTTTTTTTCCGATGTATGTAAAATGTATGTAATGTAAATGCAACTGATGTAATATAGACGAAGACTGGTAGGAAATAAATAAGGAACACATGTCCCCCGAATGTATTTATATAATCAGGTTTGTTAGCTCCGGTGGAGTAGAGATATTGCTCCTATACCTTATCGGGAAGGTCGTTAGTTGGGCTTCGCCGGGATGTATCCAGCCAGCCCTGTATCTTTTGTAACGTCTAATTTATCGCTCAAAATAAAAAATTCATCGATTATAGCAACATTTATTTACAACTCAACAACACAATGGATTCTCCTTATCTCGCGGTGTTCCGGTTATTGGTACAAATGCGCTAACAAACGTCCTTTGGCTATCACATATTTTAATGTCCGATTGTGTTTTGGTATTCAGATGTTAGTGTGGATCTCGGGGTTTGTATTTTTAGATTGGACGGTTGATTTATTATTGGATAGAATTAATAAATACTTATATCCATTTGAAAAATTTCTATATTGTTATTTTCACATATTTCAATGTTATGACACTCTGTACTTATATGTGATACGTTTCCTGGGCTGTCGATTGGTGATTTAATAAAAATATTTATTGTAATTTTATGGCTTATGAGAACGCAGTTTCCATGTTGTTCCACAGCTGTAAAATCAGAGTTTCTCTTGACCAAGAGTTTTCATCTGAAATAAATGCAAATCAATTAAAAAATATTTTTGAATTTCAAAGTTAATCCTCTAAATATTTGTGTTAAACAACTTTATTTAGACATCTCATTTATATATTAGTCAATTTATTTTTTTTAAACAAGAACCTCTTAATTCCATATTCAATTTATTAATACAATTTTTTTTTTTACTTAAATATATTATATTTTATAGTGAGGTCAAACTATTTTGATCATTTCAAAACATGTATTGTGTGGTATTACCGTAATCTCCAAAAATTACATTAGGCATGGAAGTACATATCTGCTAACATTTAAAAAAAAAAATGTCAAATTCGTAATATTTTGACCACAGTCAATTTCGTCAAACACCCTGAAAAATATATTAAAATAACTGTCAAAAATAAAAAATGAAATTTATAAAATAAGCAAAATTTAATTTAATTTTATATTTTTTATATTTTATATTGCTTAAAAATTAAAATTAAATTTGGTTAAAATTAAAATAAATTGGACATATTGAACATATTTAAAAACGCCTAAATATTATTTTGAAGCTTTTATCATACGTATTAGTAGAAATTATGTATTTAAGATTTACAAAATAGGTTTCTTACTCCGTCTCCAAAAATTAATTTGAACATATTATTATTATATAAATTATAATAATAAAATACTGAGAAAACCGGAAGGTTCGATTCCGATATCACCAATCGCTGTTTACCGAACCTCCGTCCACCGACCACCGTGTTAAATCCGAATCCGTAAGATCAACCTTAATGCAATGGTCACATCTAGGTATTGCCTATTTACAGAGTTTCCAATTACGTTTTTATGCATTTTTAAAAATGCATTTATTTATTTTTTACATTCTCAATTATACGTATACATAACTAGACTACTGGAGAGACGAAGCGGGTCAGGCGTGGCCGGCGGTGCGGAAGGAGACGGCTCACCGCCCACCGCCTCCGGCAGCAGCCACCTCAGGCCGCTTCCTTCTCCTCGTCAATTTCATTATTTCCTTTTACCCTCTATGTTAGTCTGATTCGCTAATTCATTTTAATTTTATTATAATCACATACTCTATTTTTAAACTTAATATTGATTCGCACCAATCAAAGAAAATAATTGACTATCAGGAAACCGGATTGCGGACATAAAAACACGGTTTGACAGGTTCTAGAAAGAGCACTACAGGTTTTCATCATGCAATATTTTTCTTCTTTTTTTTTTCACTCCAAATAATTTAGATTTACTGAATTATCTGAGTGGTAAAAAAATTATGGAGGGTTTCCTTCCTAGGCTTTATATAGTTACATTAGGTCACGGAAGGGAGATCTCTCCTCCAGCTCCTATTTATTCTCCTTTGATTGCTGGGTTGATCTACCATTTTCTGTATCAGACTATTCGTTTTTCCGAAGACCTCTTCGTCGTAATTACATTATTGCGAAAGCGTTGGTGAAGTGTCCTCTTAGGACATTTCCGTAACTTTGGTAAGTGATTGTGTAAAAACATTTGAGGCCAGTTCACTGAATTGATAATCACGATTGTAATTAATTGATATTCTGACTGCAGAATATTTTTTATGATTGTAACTGCATATTGAATTATTAAAGTTTAAGTAATTTTAATTTGATGAATTTCTTAAAGGAAATCTGTAGAGAAATTTGAGATAAATCAATTTAATCAAGCTATTTGAAATGTCTCTTATCATAAGTTTATTTTTTCCAGTGCATTTTGTTATCTTAGTAATTTTCATAGACCAGGAAGTAAAAAAGTTTATCCATTAAAAGTTTCAGGTTTTTTTTTTTTTTTACACTTAGAAAATAAATCAATTCTTACCTACACAATACAACAGGTACAGTAGATGTCCTTGAAGAATATATATTGAAATATTTCAGGAGTACGACACCGGAAGTTCATTTTATTTAAGAAAATACATTTTCTTCATTCAGCTCATTTTTCATCCAGTGGTCATTATCTTGAAAAAATGTATCTCAATAACTATTAGACGCACAGATATCTATTTCCACACGAATTGTAGCTAGTTAATTACACCAAAAAGTAATTTATAATAATTACCTTCATAGGAAAAACCGTTTCCATGATATTTGCCAAAACAAGGTTACAAAATGGTGATTTCTTATTTTTTTTTTTCGGAAAGAAAGAGTTTTTTGAAAAACTTTTTCTCGGGAATTATTAGATGTGCAGGTGTCTATCGCCACTAAAATTAGAGCTAGTATGAACCATAAAATGGTTATAACGATTACCTTCGTAGGAAGAGCAGTTTCCATGATATATACCAAAATAAATTCACTGATGATTTCTTGTTTTTTTTTTGTTTTTTTTTGGAAAAAAACAAATATTGTTTTTTTTTTTGGAAAATTTTATCTCGGAAATTAGTAAACGTTAACAGCTCTATTAGGGCTAAAATTTTAGCTAATTTAAGTTACTGTTAAGAGGAATAATCCTTTTCGCGCGGTAGGTAATTTTCAAGATCACTGAGGGAAAAATGAGCGAAAAGTTTACGTTTATTCTTGAGTAAATTGAACTTCCCGTGGCGTGCTCCTGAAATAGATCAATATCCATTTTTCAAGGATATTTACTCTTGTATAGTCTAAATAAAAATTGAATTATTTTCTAAGTGTGAAAAAAATAATAATAAGTAATTAGTAATAAAATAGGAAATTTTTATTGGTAAAATTTTTATCTTAAGGTCTAAGAAACTCAATAAAAAAAAATGATATCCATCCATTCTAATTGCGTTTCATAATTTTTCAATTTCCATACCTTGATGCATTGTTAATGACTATTTGGGATTTCTTGCAATTTGTTTATCGTCATACTATTCATCATACTAAATGATTAATTATACAGCGTTTACAAAATTAGCTTTATAATTATACGCTTGCCTTTATTGAATATTTGGTAAGAGAACGCTGGTGAAATATGTTTTATTCTATGCGTTTCCGAGTGATGTCAGACATTGAGCAAACTTCTTTTGGATTCTAGAAAATTTTATAATACGCAATTTGCTGATAAAATTTACATTTATTAGGAAAGGGTGCTTCGGTGTCTCTATGTTTCGTAAGTTGTAATTTTCGCTTCTTGACTTATGAAAAGAATATTAAGTACCTAATGGTTCATCTTCAATAGACACTCTATGCGACATTCTTTTTAAAAAATAAATATCATTTGCACGGTATAGATTTTTTTTACCACTGTAATTTACATAGCGGACAATATTAATGGATTGAGAATTCGAGGCCCTTTAAAATCTTATTGGTACATTTTTTAAATACCATAAACATTTGTAATAAGATATATGAAAAAAATTGAAGAGAAATAAAATTATGTTTATAGGCATGGTTTTAACAAGAACTAAATGTATTTATAATTTGCATAAGCCACATACTGTGCATATAACTTTTTTATGTAAAAATGACTATCGTGTTTGCAACACCTTAAAAAAAATTAAAAACGTTAGTCCACGGGTGACAGCTCCATGACCTGAATTTATATGGAGTATACCATTATATTTCCTAAATTTCTACTTCCTTTTTTTTCTATATCAATTTTTAAAAACATCATTAAACAAGCAGAAGTTAAAGCTCATTAACATGATTTCTTTTTACCAAAGTTTTAGTAAAGATTTAATATATTTTCTCTTACCAACTTATTGCTACATATAAACATCGCATATTCCTTTTTTTATTAAAAATATCTAATTTTCAACGGATGGAAATTGGTAATTGAATAAATAAATAAAATAAAATTATTTGAGACAACATTTGCGACAAAATCTTTTTAAAAACCCTTCAAAAAACCTATTTTTTAGTTTTATATTATATTTGCTATTTGGCGCCGCGCAGACTAACCATGTTCATATAAAAATAAAATAAAATAATTGTATTTCATAGGATCATCTATATGACAAACCTTCAATATACTCTTTAAAAAGTGTTTAATTTACTTTCAAAGTACTAAAGTTTTTAACTTTACTAAAACTACTTTACTTTACTAATTGTGCTTAACTACCAATAACTCCGCCAAGGATATTATTTGTCTGGAGACTTCCTACACGATTTTGAACTACCCGATTCATATTACGAACTTTCATCAATAACAGTAGCTATGAACATTAGATTGGAATACGACGAAAAGTCAATTTTGGTCGAATAAATAAAAAAAAAAGATAAAATTGATTTAATTTGACTTGATTGGAATTGGAATTGGCACAGCCTTATACATTTTATAATGAATACAGCATTATTATTAAAATATTATTAGTTAATATATTATCTCATATATATACAACTAGCTGGAAGCTATAATTCCTAAGTGCCATATATAAGCCATGGCAAGGGGAATTGGTTGAATCGATAATGCACCTGCTGATGCACTATCGGCGGCCTCGACCTTTTAGCCGACTGCAGCTTAACAAGCTTTATAGCGCTTTAAGCACTTTATGCTTCGTTAGTAAGTCCCGGGCTTTATTAGACCAATTAGTAGGATTAGTAGGCTAAACCTCAGGTCAGGCTGCTGTGAACACTGCCATTAAGTTCTAATGAATTATCATCTAAAAATAACTTATTTGTTATTACAATTAATAATTAATAAACACAGGAACTTTTGTTTACTTTTTTATAGTTTTGTGAATGTCTTCCGGGTGGTAATTTTTTGAATCACTAATTTTTTACCATACAATTAAGAACTTGATAGTTTTTTTGTTCTCTACAATCACAGCTTTTCATGCAATCTCACCGATTTTCGGAATGTTTGTATGTACATAACTAAGTTTATTAGGAATATTATTGTGTAGTTAATACGTAAACATTTTAGAAGTATAAATATTATACCAATCATTCTTTTGGCAATTGTAAAATAAGCTTACTCTGTTACACTAAATTTAGACGCATTAACTTAACAAGAATGCATATAACAACCGTAGAAAGGTTAATTTTTAACACTTACTTCCTTTTAGTGTTTGTTAAATGTTATTTAGGCTGGCAAATAAAAAAAACATAAAAATAACAGTTTACTTTTTTCCATGTTCGAACTGAATAATTTAATAATTGAAACCTCTTAACTATCATCGTTTTTTAACTTACTAACTTTGACTGCTTGATAAGGTCATATCTAGAGGTGGTGTTTAATATCGTATTATGTTTTAAAATTCTTATGGGGAAGTATGTCCCGTCCTCCTATTTTTTTCCCTGTTAATGTATTTTTTATACGTAACAGGTATTATATGAAAGTCAAAAGAATTATATGAAATAGTAGATTATATATTCAAAATATATTATATGGCCGATAGATATAGATTATAAAGATTATATATGGCCGAGAAAAAATAAATTGATTTCTCATATGAGATTATAATATTAAAAAAAATGTGATAGTTAAACAATATTAGTTTATTTTAATAATTGCAATACTTTCTTTTTGTTTGAAAGTTTTCAAGTTTTTCGCTTGATTCACATTTTTTTTTTATATTTCACTGATGCTGTGTTACTCAATTGCTTTATTCCATTGCTGTGTTACTTTATCGCTTTATTCTCTTGCTGTGTGGGATGATTTTAAAAATTAATATTGTAAAGAAATTTAAGTCATGTAAATTATCAAGAAAGTAATAATTAATAGTAAAGTATTAATTAAATAATAATAAATTATAACATTCTCTAGATTTAGGATTTGGCATTAGTTAGTTGGAGCAGACAAGCTCCCAGTCAGATGGAGAGAGGGATTTCCTGCTATAGGACTGCGGAAGCAACAGTCATACAGATGGACTCTAACCGCTTCCTTCATTAAATGGATGCGTTTGGTTTAAAGCATTCGAGTTGAGTTATTTCTTTGTTGAATGCCTTTTAATTTTCCATTATATACATATATTTTTATAGGTGCAAGGAGTTAACATAGGATTGTGTTGAAAAGTTAATGATGGGAAAGATTTATTAAGTCCTAGAATTGAATTTGTAAGGCTGCAGCATTATTAAGATTTTATATTTTAGGATGTATGCAAATTATTGTTGTTGAAGTTTTATTACAATGCTGTGAATTAATTTTAAGATTATTTTTTTTTTTTTAGATAATATTGAATTAGCCTGAATAGATGAGCAGTTTCTCTTTGGAATCTATGGAAGTCCTTTGGTTATGCTGTATGATATACTTGAAGCGCCTGACGGTATTCATATTTTTAATTTTTAAATGTTTTGTTGTTACTCACCTACAGAATTTTAATTAATAGATCCTTTTTCAATTACAATAAGTTAGAGAAAATTGCGATAGATCAAAAACTTTTTTTTCTCTAAATTTCACTTAATTTACATTTTTTTTAAGCTGGCCGAGTCCAAAAAACACGGTTATTATTTCTTTCCTCTAGCTCTTAGCTCGAAATTTTTTATCCAGGTTTGTTTCAATGTCTAATAAAAATAATATGAAAACTGGTGGCATTCGTGGTTTTCGCATTTTTCAATTTTTTTTTTTTTGTTGCTAACTTTCAACTCTTTATTCGCACCTGCCGCAGAAGTAAATGTCAGCAAATATGATGGTAACAAAAGATAAATATGGCATGTTAGGAATGAGGAAGGATAGCACCTTTATAGCGGTTTTGAATTAGTCCCTTAGTTCAGGAAAGGAAATCTTCTCCAAATGAAGCAATAGAGCAAAACAGTACGCAATTGGGGTATTTGTGGGTGTCGTCCAGACATTTGATAAAGTCTGCCACCATGGGCTCCTCTTCAAACTCAAGACCACAGTACCTCACACATACTATCTTATTCTTCAATCTTTCCTCTTCGACAGTTTTTTCTCTATCCGACAGTACTCTGAAATATCTTCAATTCGACCGGTCTTGGTAGGTGTACCGCAAGGATCCTATACTGTCTGTTTTATTATACATTTCATATACACGTGACATACCTCAACTCCGAGACATTGACTGCTATCTACGCTGACGTACAATCTTAACAATACTCCATGACTGGTCCCACTGACTTTACAAAATTGGTACTCACTTTGGCAAAATGCGATTAAATCATGGCAAAATCACAACATATAGCGTTTACACTTCGATGAGACAAGTGCCCAATAGTTTATATCGGCGACCACCGAATTCCTCAGACGGACACAGTTCGTTATCTTTAACCAACATTCGACCGCAGGATAATCTGTGTCCCACCCGTCAAAATGAAAAGAAAGGCTCTAAACAAACGAATGTACTCTCTTTTTTCCAAATCGACTAAACTGAAAATTAGATAGAAACTAAATACATACGCATATCTACTTAAACCCATTTTTTTAAATTGCAAAAAAATATTTATATTGTTTTTTCCATTTAATACCTTACTGTAGGCTTAAACTTGGTTTCTACAAAAATTTTCCTGGGATTAGAGCAGTTAATTTTTTATTACATTCATAAGCAAACTGACTTGTTAATTAGTAAAATGATTTTGAATAAAAACATTTGCTTGATTGGTTACGGGCTTCTGAAAGTGAAGTGACGACATCTTGTTAATTACACAATGCGGACAACCTAGCACCTCTTTTTCTCTGGGGAAATGAATGATACACAAATAAATTCACATAATTAGTATGTAAAATATGTTACTGTTAATTAACAAGGAATATTAGGGTGAAGCGATAGGAGGATCCGATCCTCGTTTTTAACACTCAAAGTGTATCTCAGGTATTTTAATTACAGCGTTCACACCCAACTGGCGGCTCCTCAATTTACGATTGAACAAATAAACTTGTAATCCTAACAGTTTACGATAGCAGTTTGATGGAAATATTAGTAGTTGTTAGCCCGAGCGAAAGAGCGGCTATGGAGGGCGAGCTGGTGTGAGTTGTTACACCACACTACATCTCAAGAGATTAATTAAAATATGTAAAAAGGAAAAATAAAATAGAGAGTAGGGTTTGTGTTCACTTTTTGAGTACGTGACCGGGGCCTCAGATAGACTCTTCTAATTATTAGTACACGAAACTCAAAGCGGCAGTCTTCTGTGCTCTGAGGTCGCTCCAAGCTTTCTAAACCAGCCGGTAACAATAATCTTGCCGATATTATTTATGTAATATATCATGTATAATTAGTACAGTATAATAATAGTTTAATCCTTCGCATCCATATGACTGCATAGATAGGTTGTAATTCACTTCTTCGACTATTTTATGGCGGGAAAAGTATGGTAATCGCTCCATTCTGAATTAAATTAACTATTTTTGTCTCCCTGGTTTTTGATAAACTTTTTTTTTTTTTTTTAAATCAATTCGTTTTCGTCACCCCATATCCACCTGAGCTACTTATCTACTGAATAAGATAACTATAAGATAACTGAAAGTTGCAGAAATTGTGGCTGTTATTTCGTCTAGATTTTGAAGACATCTAAGAAAAAAAATGTTCTGAGAACAAACATGTGTAAGCAAAAAAAAAGAAATGAAAAAGTTCTTAGCAATAACTTAAGCAAATCAAAACCGATATATTGCGGTTTCGTTAATTTTGTTTACGTCTTTTCCTGAACAAAGGGCTTGAATCATTTCTCAGGGTTAGATTCAGTTTAAAAAGACCTTGGTACAATATCATTCATGCTTGTGGTTATTTTTAAAAAAATACATAAGGCAAATGTTCCAGTATTGGCCACGTTCATAATTAAATTAAAAAATAAGACAGCTAGGCTTTGATTCAGCTTCAAACTTGGAGTAAATGTAAATGATACCATCTAGAGGGGATTTAAATACTTTTATAAATATAAGTTTTTAAGTTCTGAAGTTACAACTGTGTATGTAAAAACCTTGTTTTTCCCTTTACTCTTCATTTATGAGACCCTAGGCATTGTAAAATAAGAAAATAGTACACTAATGTTTTTCAAGTAATACAAAATTTGATTTTAATCGAATAAAAAGTTGTTAAAATGTTTGTCCCCTGCTAATACAATGAGGTGATTTCTAAGTGTCCACTATTGGTGAAAATTAGATGTTTAGAAAAAGTAAGAAAAAATATACTATCATAAATTAAAGTTTACTAGCCATAAATTCAGGTGGTGCAATCACTGGAATACAAAAGCAATACACAAAGAAGCAGAATACAAAACAATATTAAAATGGATCATCGCTGGAGTTAACAACATAAACGGAAATTATTTTTTTGCAAATTATTCGTGTCTCTCTTCTTATTATTGGCAAAATGATTGGTTCGAATTCTTAGTTCTTGATCTGGATTATAGTTTTATAAATTTGGAGTTACAGAGTTATTAAATTAAATTAAATGCTGGATGCTGGATTTTAAATAACTCGACACATTGAGTGATTCCATTCCAGTGTTTAAAATATTAGGAATGCATGACCCCTAGCTGTTCGACACGTATCAACCGTGGATACTACAACATAATTGCAGCCATAATGTAATTCTCTCAGTAAACAACATTAATTAATCCAGCTATTAATTATCTCTAATTTGCATAAACAATTTACTTCCATTACGCGATTGAATTGTTAATTAATTATATCGACTGTGACGTATATGATAAACATACATTTAGCCCACAGCTCCTCTTAGAGTATAGCTATCCCCGATGTCTATCAGAACCGTACTTTGAAATGTAAATTAGTTATTAGCTCTAATTTAAAACGTTTTAACTAGCCTTTAGGACGTTTCTCCGCTTTGGTCGGAAGGCATGCTCTCAGTTTGGAATCTATCTTGCAAATGAGACAGATCGTATCTCGCTGTATTTAGTAATACTGGGGTTGGTTGTTTTACATAAATACTTGTGTAGTGTTTTATATATATCTTTCCCATTATGCTAACGGAATATTTTATTAAGTACCTTATCTATGTATGTGTGTGTGCTTATTTGTATATATATATATATATATATATATATATATATATATATATATATATATATATATATATATATGTGGCCCATAATTATGAAAGTGGTCTAAGTCAAACTTAAAAAAAAATGAATTTATCACTTATTTCACACGACATGATTTTAAACTAAATTTATTCAATGTAATTTTTACGATATCGTCAAAAATGAACTTTTAGATAGTAGTTGTAATTACAACGTTATACGGAATTCATTTAGTGTTAATTATGAAAGTGGTCTAAGTCAACAATTTAAAGAAATTATATAAACATAACTTAAACTATTATATAAACCTAAAAGAGGAAGACCAAAAATATACGAAAATATTCAATTACTTCCATTATACAACACCACTAGACCAGTAACGGAAGAAAAACATAAATCTTACGTGTTTACTACCATACATCCCTCGTATATGATATTTTTCAGGAACATTTTAAAAATCTTAAAAACTCGAAATTATGATAAAAATGGATTACTTGTTAAAAATGATTAATAAATGTTTATGAATTATTTCGTTAACATTGTTGTTTCAAATAAAAATCACAATTTTTTATTACTTTAAATCAATTATAGGACATTCAGTTAATTTTGAAAATGGTCTAAGTCAATTCAAGCTTTTAAAACATTTTCCTATGAAATTCACACAAAATTTCATATCTATAATAAATTTCCATTAATCAAGACTAATAAAATTATAAATTGAAATGTCGCATAATATAAAAATATTTTTTGATTTATTCAAATGCGATTCATTAAATATCTCGAAACAAGAAATATATGACTTAGACCACTTTCATAATTATGGGCATATATATATATATATATATATATATATATATATATATATATATATATATATATATATATATATATATATATATATATATGCATACCACGGTTCATAACAAGTATTATTTGTTTTTCCATTATTATGTTATGTCATGTCCGGAAAACGCTCTTAAATACACATTTCAAAAATGAACCTTTAGATTCTTGAACTCAAATTTATTTAATGCGTCTTTTGAAAATATATGCTTTATTAAAATTATTATTTCCTCCGCTTCACGGACCTTTAGATTTGTTATATTCGCATATATAACTTAAAGTAAGTTACCTACGTCGACTTTCAATGAACCTTACTTCTTGTTGGAAGTCAATGACAAGAAAAAAAAATAAGAAAATAAAATAGGAAAAAGCACAATGACAAAAAACGCGATAAAACGATCTTTCGATACATGGCATATTTTGCTTATGATTTTTTCTTTAAAAAAAAAAAAGTAAACGTATAATAAATCAAGTGACTTGTTAGAACTGAATATTAAAAATAAAATCACACAGAAATATTATAAAACTAAGCAGAGTAGGAAGCAGCAAAGGACGGTAAACATGCAACTTAAACATAAAATTTCTTTATCTGTGTATTTTTATTTTAAATATGCAGATATAAATTAAACTAATTCTTTTAAATTAAATAATGAAATTTATGAAGACACGACTTCAATATATTAAACGATTTAAATGTCTCAAATTAAATTGAAAATTTTTAAATACCATTAGATTCTTGCCAGTGTATTTGGAACAGCCCATATTTGCCTAAATAAATTACACGCGTTACTACAGGCTACGGCAAGAGGTCAAATAGACCTTGTGTACACTATTTGGAAATCCAAATAGCGCTTTTGTACTCTTATTTGTGAGTCCAAACAGTAGTACAAAAGGGGACAGAGGCAGGTGGAATGATAGGCAGCATTGTACCAAGCGCCACAAGAACCTCAAGTGTCGACGTAGGTTGACTGGAATGTCTCCGATCCATATGACTGGACATAAAGTCTTTATTCAAAGTTACAGTTAAATAAGTAAATGTTAAATAAATACCTACACATTTCGCTCAAGAAGAAAATGAAGTCGGACTGCGAACCAAATTATGAAAAAATTAAACTCAGTGCCGAAAGTAGCTAGAAAAATAAGTAACAAGGCATTAATAATAGTTCCCATAGCTTTAGAATAGTTCCCAAAAATGAGTGTACTTCCTTTGATATTAAATGTGCCTTCATAAAAAAAAAAAATGGCTGAACCATTATGTTTTTACTATATACGTGTTATTCCGATAGTTTGATTTCAAAAGAGAAATATTATGTACAGAGATAAAAAAAAGAGTACATACAGAAGCAGTTATTAGTTTATGTTTCTGATTCTTGATATTACTATCAAGTAATTATCTCCTGATTTAAGGGACTTATGAGATGCTGTAGAATTAAGGTCGTCGCTCTGACAGAGCCCACTAATTTTGTGTACAGAGCAAAGAAATTGTTAACCGTTTTTCTTCCATTGATTCCAGAATACTCAGAAGTAGTAAAGATGTTACGATCTCTATGCAGGAGAGTAAAAATCTTGAAATAAAAAAAGGAGAAATGAGGTTTTCCTCTGATGATAAAGGGTTAAATGGACACAAATTTAACAAATTTATTGAGCCTCTGTGTATCAGAATATCCAATTTTATGTAAGATTTTATATTGTTTCGCTGAGTAACTAATTAAAATAAAAACATCGTTACTTTTTTTTCTGAGCACAAAATTTGATGCAATGGATTCCTGATTTTTTTTTTAAGTAAAAAAAAATACATATTTAAAATTAGTTTACCTATAGCTTCTTAAATATCAACATAAATATTTGAGTCGAAAACCAATAAATTTTAGTAGTTTAAAATTAAATTGTAATAAGAATTTAATAAATTAAGTAATAATTAATTACTTCTTAAACTTAAAAATTTAGAATAAAAAAAAGTAACATTATTATTTGTTTTAAAGAACAGTATATTTTTTGGACGATCACTTCTTGCAGGCGATTTCAAACTTAATTTTCAAGGTTTTTTATAATTTTGTTTCTTTATATTTTTTTTCTGGATATAAATAGAACGTTTGGAGATAAGATAGTGACATTTTATAAGATTTTTTTGTTATAAATAATGTATGTAGCCTAAGGTACATAATATACAAATGTATGGAACATATTTGAAACGGTCCTTTCAAAGAGTTACTTTGAAAGGAAAAACAGAGAAAACAGATTTTGTTACAACACCATG
This sequence comes from Rhaphigaster nebulosa, assembly GCA_948150685.1. Classification (NCBI taxonomy): domain Eukaryota; kingdom Metazoa; phylum Arthropoda; class Insecta; order Hemiptera; family Pentatomidae; genus Rhaphigaster; species Rhaphigaster nebulosa. The sequence continues at coordinate 85,314,336 of OX411309.1, read as the reverse complement.
TTCATGTTTGCTTATTTATTTGTAAAATAGAGGTGTGAAAGTACATTCATAAAATTCTGCGAGAACATTTTTTTTTTTTACATTTAATGAGACATACCCACGTTCCGCCATCTTGTCCGACAACCATAACAAATCAACGACCACTTCCACCATATTTAATAGAGGAAATAGTCATTCGATTCGCAACTGGATTGCATTGGTTAATAACAGGTGGAGAAAAAAAAAAAAAGGAAGGTTGCAGGCTAAATACCCTTTGATGGCTGCCGACTTGTTAGAAAGGAGACGAGGTGTAAGTAGCGGATATCGAGAAGTATTATACCAATCTCCGATCCGCTACACTAATTTATTTTTCTAATCAGGGCTTTTCATAACTCGCTGTTCTAATTTCCAATTTTGCCACTTACCGAATCCCATACATCAGCTGGCCATGATATACTCAAATATTATTCATTAAGCCGTGAATAGCATTCCCTGCCCCGGAGCAGTCGGTATTCTAGATTGACTCCTCTTCTGTTAATAGAATGAGTAAGGAAGTCGTTCGAACGTCTTAAGAGATTTTTACGGACGTGAATTGGATAGGGAAATGCTAATACTAAAAGAATATTTCAGATAAAGATGACGGTGGGGAAGACCAAAAATAAAATACACAGTTTTGGAATTGTTCAATATGCGGCGACGTTTCGGCCTAGTTTATAGGCCAACTTGAAATGAAAATTATTGAGAGAAGAATAAATTGCGTGAGAATTGAAGATGATTACTTTTTTTTTTCATGGTTTCTTTGTATAATTTTATACAAGTGTCAAAAAAAACTTCTGAAAAATTAATGCCAGTGGTTATCATAGCTATCATTATCATTTATCATACGAATCACTGCAAAATTTCAAGAGCTGTATTTCGTAGTATTAAAATTAACACGAATTTGGTATTTTCGAAATAAAAAAAAAATCAGTTCTGGTAGCCTTATCTAGACCATTTGACATAAGTGAACAGTTTATTTCCTACACGTCTTTCCCGATAACTTGTCTTAGGCGGGAAAATGGTATCGTAAGTCGGGATCTGGGAACACACAGAATTTTAGGACTTGATGGGATTAAGAGGATAAGAATGTTTCAGAAGCACTCATTATCTAATGTTTGGTCACATTTAGAACAACATTCCATTACCAAGAGATCGTCTAGTCAAAAGAGTCATTAAATGTTACTAAATCAATGTTAATGTCATTAACAATAAATCGTGGAAGGATGGAAAAACAATAACAAATGAACTTTGGTTTTAAATATTAAAAAATTAGAAAATCCATTTTAATTAAAAATTACTTTGAAAATTAAATTTTGTTAAGCAATTAGCAACATGAAAACTGTTGTTTTGTTTTTGAATTTCTATTGTTCATGTTACAATCTTATATTTTTATGAAAGTGAAAATGTATCATATGAGGCAACTCGTACTATTAAAATTAATTATAATTTTTTATATTAAATAAGTTTATTATTATTCAAATAACATTAAAAAATATCAGTTTCTAGTGGTTTATAATGCTTGTATTATTTTCAATGTTATTTATGTAAATATTAATTTTTTTTTTTTAATTTTGAATACTACAATCATTAGAAGAAAATAATTTTCATCGTGAATATTGCTTAAAATTTATTCTGATTAAAGTTTATAAAGATATTTTGTATTTATTTATTTAGTATTCATTTAATAAACTCTCGCAGGATAAAATATTATGTTTTATAAATAAATAACAATTTAAATCAAAAAATGTTTTTGTTTGAAACTTTAGGAATATTCTTTCATATTATTAGAGACTAGTATACCCGAGCGAGGACTCTCACATTAGATATCAGTCCTTTTTATAATCCCTAATGCATTAGAAGTATATGCGATAATAGGGAAACATATTTATTCTTGTAAACAGTATAATATTAACAAAAAAGTTTATTTAACACACACATTTGGTGAAGCTACATAGTTTTTAATGACTATGTTGAACCTACAGTTCATACTTAATAAGTAATTAGCTTACCCTACTGGAAAACATCTCTTCAATATAGCAGTTAGGCAATTAGATTCAGCTATACCATTTTCTATGTGTAGTATTCATATTTAACAGTGCCCTTGGGGGGAAACTATATATAATTTCCCAATCATTAAAAGTTTTTGTAAACAGACTCAAATTGGTATAAAGTTGCTATGACAACGGCACGTACGCCAGATGGCATAGTTCCCATGCGGCTTTAAATCGCTGGACCAATACGTTCGATTGGAACATATATGATCTTTAGTTGACATCCGCATGATGGTATAGAAGGATCAATCTAATTAGGGATTGATAAATTATTTGCCACTTCTATAAATTTGTTTTATTGAAAACTAGTTTCGAATGTTATATATTCATCTTCAGTTCTAAAAACACAAAAAATTCAAAAATAAGCAATTCAAATTATAGTTTAGTATTATTATACATATTAAATTAGATGTAATATAAATCATTATTATAAAACATTTATCAATTATGAATTTAATTAAGACAAGAAATCAAATTCATGTTGGTACTCACCAAGGTTTAAATGGATTATATCAAACAGAAAATTTTGTACTGGTTTCTTCTCGCATTGAACTAACAATGAACGAAAAATAGGTAGGATGTTTATACGTAAACGGTTTAACGGTCGAGGTTTTTCCAGTAATGCCGGTGAGTAATTGGTTTTTCTTTTATAGATGGGAATAAATTTATTTGGTCATTTAAGCAAACATCAGGATTGGATTTGAAGGATTTTATTATTTCAAGTGCTTCATATATATTTAATTTTAGGTTGTTTTCAACGTGATGTATTAATTTAACCCCTGAGTCTTTGATGAATTTATGTTGTTATTTTTTTAATGTTTTTTTTTTCAAATTTATTTTTGAATTTTTTGTGTGTTTTTAGGACTGAATATGGATGTATAACATCCGAAACTAGTTTTCAATAAAACAAATTTATAGAAGTGGCAAATAATTTATCAGTCCCTAAGTATATGATCTTGATGCCCGCGTCAAAATCTTTAAAGCCCAACTTATCCAGTCTCGATCCGCCGACTCTCAGTCGTCAAATCTTTGAAGCCTTCCAGTTTTTCCCATCACTTATATTTAAGTCCTAGTAAGAATTTAAGAAACAAAATCGGAATTCGTCACATCTCCATGAAATTCCCTTTCTTTTGATACCTCACTCATCAAAATCCATCGCTCCTACCGTAATAATATATAGTAGTGGTAAGATCTTGCAATATCCCAAAAAAAATTTTACTCCACTAATTATAAAGGTTTTTGGCTTTGGTTTTTGTTTTTGTTTTTTTTAAAACTATTTATAATGGTTCTTTTACATGTTACACATGCAGATTTTTGATAATACTCTTATGTCATAACCACTCGAGCTCTTGACGTCATCCATTATTTGGTGATAAGTACTTTAAACTATGCACTGCTGCTGACGTAACTTCACAAACGGAGCAAACATTTTTTTGAGAAAGTTTCGCCCGAACAAGATAAAGCACATAGAGGTGCGAGTTTTGTAGACGTTGCCAGTAAATCATATCCTACGTAGATTAGTTACTTAACATACTAGAAAAAATATTTTTAAATTCTTTCAACTGGTAACAATGACATCAAACAAAACCGTCGTACGGTATCCGCCAAATTTAAAATAGGATTATCATTTTATTTGTTTGTAACAAAACTATCTTATTCCTAAATCTTGTGTCACTAAAATAAAATCCTCCATAAGATCCCTAAATATCTAATAAACATCCAAAACGACTTGGCGCCATCCTAAGCCATGTTGGCTTATGATATTATATATATATATATATATATATATATATATATATATATATTTATTTGTTTCCATTTATTTGTATTCAATAAATTAAAAAAAAAATATTAATATTTATTATATTTTATTGCATTATTTAAAAAACAATTATGAAGGAACAATTAGTAATTCACTGAAAATAAATTAAATATTAAAATTTAAATTTAGGGTCTTCAGATATTTTTTTGTATACTCTCAACAGTGTAGATACAGTTCTGAACATTCGAAAAGTAATTCTCTTCTTTGGTATTACACGTTGAAAAAATTATTTTTTACTATATTAAACAATTTCTACTATATAGGGAAGTTAATATATATATATATATATATATATATATATATATATATATATATATATATATATATATATATATATATAATATATAATAAATTAATTTGTGAAAAGTACACTTCCCATAAATATATAACTTATATTTTTAAAAACACATTATAACGACGTTTCGAAGTCCTTCTTCGTCTTCAAATCATTTGTTTTCTACAATACAACATTAAATAACTAAATCCAAATATTTATAACTTAGTAAATAAAAGATAGTTTACCTTTAATTTACATTATTCTCTCCCCAATGTCCTGCCATCAGTATAATTTTATTTCGTCAAATCCTAGCTGGTTATAATATATAAAAATATTTAATTGGGGAGAAATTTTCCTTACTGTCTCTGTCATTAAAATTGAATCTTGTACTAATCCTTATTGTCAAGACAAGAAGGAAAATTACTCCCCAATTAGATTTGACGAAGTAAAATTATACTGATGGCAGGACAGTGGGGAGAGAATAATGTAAATTAAAGGTAAACTATCTTAAATATAGTAACAAAAGATATTTTAAATTAAGTTATAAATATTTGGATTTAATTAGTTAATGTTGTATTGTAGAAAACAAATAACTTGAAGACGAAGAAGGACCTCGAAACGTCGTTATAATGTTTTTTTTAAAAATATAAGTTATATATTTATGGGAATTGTACTTTTCACAAATTAATTTATTAATTATTTTTTACATGAATTGTGGCTACTTAATTTAAATTGATCTAAAGAGCTGCCTTCCTATTTAAAAACTTGTAATTTTAAAAATGTGTAGCATATTTCAAAGATTATAGTAGTTTTATTGTGTTTGTAAAAAAATATTTACTTTGATGAGTAAAAGATAATAGGGAATAATTAATAATAAAATTTCGATTATTATTAAATTAGACAAAAGAGTGAAAAGAGAGGGATGTTGTATTTTCAAGTTATGCCGCCCAAATACATAATTATAGAGATGTTACATACACAGCTTGTACATTGTAAAGCTTGTAATGATGTTATATTATAAATTATTGTATTGCATCTTTTTTTTTTTTGTATTCTGAATATTGTATTATTCTTTATTTTATTTTTCTCTTTTCCAGTCAGTCCTTAATTTCAATCCATAATCAAAAATTTAAGTTGAAATTTAAGCTTTGAAATTAATTAGGACTTAAATAAATATTATTATTTGAACAATAAAATCCAAAATTTTTAAAATAAAAAATTACTCCGTTTTTAGACCAGCTATTTAGATCGTTTTTCTCTGTGGCTTCAAAAGTCAGAAAATCGTTTTTAAATTTTTTATATGAATCACGAGTGGAGCATTAAAATAATTAATTATTATCTAATTAATACGAAAAATGAAAATCCGTGGTTCAATGTGTGTTTACCAGAGATAGGAAAAAACTTACAATAAATTTAAAATCGAGTTAGGCGTTTTTAAATGATTACAACTTTAATGCTCATTTTTTACATCAGCTTTCTCGTTCAAATATCTTCCTGGTTTATCTTCACTAGGCTGAGTGCACCCTTTTTTCGGGTAAAAATCATAAAGGAAAAATATCTTTTCTTAGGATTTAAATTCGTGCAATTTATCCCTGTATCAATAAAAGATCAAACTAGGGTTTATACGAAATGTTTTGTTGATCATTGTTATTAAAAAAAAAAAAATGGAGCTAAGTTACTTTCAATTTCTGAATCAGCTTGTATATTCATATTCAGTCTTTAAAAAAAGTCTTACGGAGTTTTTGTAAAAAAAAAAAAATAAATAAATAAGACGCGTAGGACCACCCCTTTGAGTTAAATTTTAAGAAAATTTATTACCCAATTAGTCTAACTGGGAGACAAGCATTATCCTGTCCTCTCTTGGATACGCATGTGATGTGTTCTTCCGGTAATGCCGGGACATATCTGTTTTAAAGTCAAATGTTACCTGATTTACATAACCAAAAGAACTGATGTATGTTCGTCCCGGGATGAGGTTTTACCTGGCATCAAATCAGTTCTCGACTTCCTCAATGAGACAACAGTTGGACCAGCCTTAAAAAAGATGGTTTAATGCGTATTCTAAATATCCTATACATATACTGATATACATATACACACACACATATTTCTTTTTTAATCTTTATCTCTTGTCATAAGTTGGTACTATTTTTTTGTTTTTATATTTTTTTTTTCAGTGTTTTAAAATACCATTATCATATCTCAATTAAAGCCAGAGCCTATCTTATCCTCTCTTTATAGAAAGGCCAAAAAAAAAATTTATATATATATATATATATATATATATATATATATAATAATAATATATATTTCCCTTTCTTTCCTTTTTCTCGTGGCGTGTTGCTTCAAATATAGCATCAAATTGATATCTTCTGAAATAATGAAATTACAAAACTATTTATTTATTTATATTTTTTTTTCATCCTTGAATAATTTTACCATTTTCAAATACTACCTTTTCGTTTGATATACATTATTGTGGTGTACATTAATATTATCGTGGTAACCAGCTGGTTAACAGGAGAGCCGAAGGTGTGAGAAAGTGATCGTAACAAGTAGCTAATGAATGGGGAATGTGCTGTTTGCCCTCGGGTTGAGCGGTGCCCTTCATGTCCTCTTAGTGTTTGTATATGCATAAATATATATTTATATATCTATATATATGTCAACATACCCATCTCTAAGCACTTCAAAAAAGCGGTGTTCCACAAGGATCTGGCTTGACCCCTTTTATTCCTCATATACTCTTCAATCATTCCTTATTTTTGGAAATATATCGCCAAGAAAAAAAAATTAAAAATGTATTACAATGATTATAGGGTACATTTCTTATTACTACTTTGCTGTTCATATTTTACTTTAATTTTGAAGATGCATTAAAATAACACATGATTATTATTAAATTTTCACGAAATCAGACCGTAATATCTGTTTCTTTGTATACGTACTTCTTAATTTTGAATGAATAGTCAATTACGTAATTAATTTATAATTTAATTAAGTATTTTTGATTGATAATGTTTAACTGAAAGTTATTGTCACTTATTTAACCATCCGCTAGATAAATTCCCTGAATTCTACTTATCTCTAATGTTTCATATTGTTCGGAATATTTTTTTATTTTTATTTTTAGTGATTGGGTCCTGATATGTGTAAAACAAGTTAGATCTCGATTCTTAGTGAAATTTTCGTTTGATTTCTTGCAGATATATTTTTTCAATTTATATATCATTTCATTTTTTTTTTTTTTTTTTTTTGTCTGTCATGTCATTTTTTTCTCTGAAGTTTCAACTCAATTCCATTATCAGCAAAGATGTTACCTTTAAAAACTTTTTCGTTGAAAACTCGTGGATTCATTACTAATGAAGCTGATTGAATATCGAAATCATAAAAAAATATTGTAGAAATAATAATAACTGATATAAGCTGTTAAATATTATGATTTTTCCTCAACTCTTTTCACCTTTTAGAATCCACTTTTTATTAAAAAAAATAGATATACATATATTTTTTAAAATAAATTTCAAACAATCATAGTAAAATGGATTATTTCCTAAATTAACAAGTAGGTACTACGGATCAACGGTTTTTACATTCTTCCTAAGAACGAAAACGTATAGGTCTCCTGGGTCAGTAATTGTATCAGTGAATGTTTAGTAATCCCTGCACCATTTTATTTGTATATGGCGATAAGATTCAGTGATTTACATGGATAAAAGTTTTTCAATCCAATCTATTGATAAAAAATAGAATTGGGACATAGGTATTAAAGTGAACCCAGCAAAGAGGAAATCTCTCCGGTACGACGAAAACTTTATAACTGTGTTCAGTAAGTGGGACTATAATTTCGGTCCTACCTTATCTTTAAAAAGCCTCAATCACAATAAAAACGGTATGTTAATTAGTCTAGTTCGGTTTTACGTCCCTTTCAGTCGAGGGTATATCGTTTTTTTTTTTTTTTGTTTTTTTTTTTATCTCCTTACAGTATTCCAATGTAATGACGCTTTACGTTAATGCGGTAATATAATTTTTTTTTTTCACTTAGCAAAATCTTTTCCGAGTAATTGCGGGTAAGAAAAGTAATTGTTTTAAGCGAAAGTGATTATTGTAAAACAAAAAAAAGGGGTATTTGAAACGAATAAATGAAAATGGCTATAAAACAAAAGGTTTTGTAATATATTATCCATTATTAGACGTATAGTGAATAATGGCATCACTGCCAGATTACATCCTCACTTACCTAACGATAGAAACAAATTTTTTTTTTGATCGTAGGCGATTTTAATAGCAGCGATACCACCGAGGCGTGAAACGGCCGTTCATCATTCGCTGCGCCTAAGTCCGGATTTGGAGAAGTAGCTTGTAGCTTGAGATAAAAGAAGACAAACGCCCCTAATATTGACCGCAATATCTAATAGACGAGTGGGTTTCCAATATTTCGTAGTACCTCGGCAGGTGTGGAAGTTTCTGAGGGATCGTGATTGGCTGAGAAATGGGAACTATCAGTCAGTGCCCAATGGGGACAGGCCTCGCATACTGATGCATCGGCTCTGGTCCTTGGATACCTTCACATATTCGATTTGATCATCATTGTCGGAACTGCAGCTAATCTCCTCCAGTTTTTCTAAAATAGCTGCCTGAACATTGGAAGATTCCAAATTAAAAGTCTCAAATCTTCATCTAACGTCAGCTAGATGAGCTTCCAATAACATAAGAAGGGTAGTTTAATTAGGTAATAAAAAAAAATATTCTTACTTGAAAAATATTATTATTTTTTGGAAGATAAATGTTGTGATGTGAGATGGAGTATTTTCTCTAGTGTTTATAGTAAGCACTGAGCATCTTTTGCAGGTAAAGTATAACGCAGAAACTGACAAATTATTATCATAAGGCTTTTATTAAGATTATTTTAGGTAACATTAATTTTTAGTCCTGCTGATATCTGAATCAAACGAAACGTTGAGGCGTTGCAAAGTACCTTCGACTTGAGATTTATCTTGGAATTTTTGAAAAATTACTTGATAAATGAATGGTCAAGTGGATGAAGATGATAAGTAACATTTTTCGAGTTCTGATTAAACTGAATTCCAATCACCTTTATTCACTATAAGGCAGATGTTTATCATCACCTTGGCACCTTTATCTACTTAGTTCTGAACCAATTATTGATTTTATGCTAATATGAGGTAGAAATATTAAAAATATATCACTTTACACCCGTATCCGTAACAATAATTTAAATTTTTCCAGAAATGTCACCACCTTTATCCACTTGACACTTCAAACGAGTTATTGGCTTAAGCTCCACGTTTGCTGTGACTCATTGTATGGGAAAGTTGAGGGTTAAATTCTAAAACTAATTCATTGACACTATCTAGCATTTAATTTCGAGAACTTAACGATTAAATTGTGAAAAAAGTCACAGCCGAAGTTCCTACTGTCAGCAACTGAGTTATTGTAAAATGTAACCTAAGGAGTTCTAGCAGTGGCTAAATTCTTCACGAGCCAACAGCCTGCCATGAAGAAGCACCTTACAGCAAACACAAAAAATGTAATTAAAAATTGAAAAAATGTACGTTGGGTGGCTTTCATGTTTAGTATAACGTTTACATAAGTTAAGACATTATCTATGTTTCAAAATCAATTTTGGCTCCGGCAGGCGAGCTAGGTATCCGAAATCGCACAACAAACGAGTGGCGTACGCATGGAGGGAGATCAGGGTGAGATATCTCCCCCGAAATTTTTGAAAAAATATTATTTTCATATAAGTTTTATATTTCGAATAATAATTTGTATCCAATTTTCATTCTTATCCTAAAACGTACGCCCTATTTGGCAATTATAGGCACTTAATGATTACTTGCCTGCTCAATTAATCCTTCCCACGAACAAAAATTAAAATCCCCTTGAAAAAAATTCTGCGTAATGCGCCTGTAACAACTACCCGAGACTCAAGCTGCCCGAAACACGCTATAGAGAATCTTTAAAAGAAATTTTATCATAAGGTTCTTGCGATGTTTCGCCTTAGGAAGAATGTGTAGCCTCCTCTTGCCACAGTATAACTGACACTTTACTTTTCAAGCCAAGCCCAGCTTCGAACGAACTAATTTCTATTGTTGATCACAATGCTAGCGACAGGCTAACCTCTGGAATTCTGAATGCCAGGAGAGGTCTCAGTTAGAAGGATTATGCAAACTGAGACGGCAATAAAACTGAAGAGGATGCGCATCCGACTTGACCTTAATCCGTTGGTCGGTTGTCTATTTCAAAATAATTCAAACAAGATGTTAACAAATTGCTCGGCTCTTGGGACTTATGCAGATGTGGAAGCGGTCGGCGATGTGTACTGCGTCGCTTTAAATCGTCAGTTTTATTAATTCCATTAACAGCTTTCCCTCCGCTAATCCTTGGGCCGCCATAATTTACACCCTCACCTCAACGGATCCGGAGATATTTCGGCCTTCGTAACGAATGAAGTGACTGAGGGGGGCTCTCGAATTCTGAATGTTAAACTGTTTACGGATCTTCGTGTCCGGGGATTTCGAACTACGAATCCGTTGTTTATGTTAATCTATATAACATCAGTTGAACAGTGGAAAGTTTCCACGACTTGGTCCTTGCGATGTTTCCTTGGTTTTGGCGCATCCTTGTAGGAAGGATAGGTTTAAATTGATATTTAAATTTTTTTTAAATATATATATATATATATATATATATATTGATTTCAAAGGGTTCTTTCCTTAATAGGAATCTTTTTCTTTTACTGTTAACACTCTAAAATATCATAACGCTTCATAATATTGATGAGGTTTCAGACGTTATATTATCGTCATCATCTTTCCAGTGAAGAGTTTATCTGGCTAATAAATAGCATACGACCCAGCCTGTACCTGGAGTATTGTTAAATAAGGGATAAAATTAACATGTTTATTACTTGTGATCTACTCCTTTAAATTGATTGGTCATTTAAAAACAAAAAAATGGGATTTTAAAATATTTATAATAATTTATTAATCATTGATTAAAAAAACAGGACCCCTACTATTAATTCCAATAAAATCAATTTTAGTAATAGAATCCCAAGTAAAGTTTATTAAAAATACATTATAAAGATTGTGACGTTTCGGCCGTTATTTGATTTTGGCTATTTTCAAACTAATGTATTCATCTTTACAATCGTTACAAAATTTCAAAACATAATATTTATTCAAATTAAAATTATTTAAAAAAATCTTAATATTGAATTATTTTTTTAATAAATATTCTGTTTTTGAATTTTTAGAAAATCATATCGACGTCGTTTTTTGAAAAAGTCGTAATCGCCATTCAGTAAACTTTACAGGAAACACATGAAACGATAATCCCCAAATAACAAATATATTTTTTTAAATTTTATTTTTATATTTTATTCTTTACTGTACACAGCAGGAGTTTATTAATCTGGCAAAACCTTTATAATTATAATTTATTTTGAAGAATTCAAGCGCTGGTTAAGGCCAGAGTGACGACTGAGAATCGTTAGTATTTGGTACTATCAATATTCGATTTTTAGATCATTTCCAATTTTTTTCTCGATATATCGTGAGCGGGAATCGATAGAGGTGGTGTTTACGTCCCATAATCGATTGAAACCTAAATTTCGAATTTTTGGCTCTTAAGCCTTTTTCAAAAAACGACGTCGATATAACCAAATTGACTCTACCGGTCAAATAATATCTGCTTTCGAATGAAATATTTTTTCTTAAAAACTTCCCAGTGTAGTGCATATTAATTTATTTTATTCGACACATAGTATTATATGAATAAAAAAGTTTGAAAATGGCCAAAACTAATACACTAATGTATTTTAAATAAAATCTGTTTGGAGTTTTATTAACAAAATTGTTTTATTTGTGATTAATAGGGGCCCTTTTTTCTTTTTATTGATGATTAAGTAATTATTACAATGAATTACATTTTAATATCCTATTTAATTTTACTTTAAGGTGACTCCGTAGAATAGTTGATACAGTTTTAAATCGTAAAAAAAAAAAAAAAAAAAAAAAAATTCTAGAGGACTGAAAACATCCGCAACCGGCACTAACACGCAATAGCAAAATAATAATTATTTAATAATTATTCTAAGGTACAACTTTTAAAAATTCCATTATCATTACAATTAGAAATATGTCTACTACGACCGGGTTATTTAGGTAACTGATGAGTGAAATATTGTCGAAATGGTACCAGGAAAGGAGCGATAAATGATGCTGACGGCTGACTAATGGACGACGTCCAAGTGCGGATGACCCGAATTTAATCATTTTTTCCTAAAAGGTGGCTCGTGATAATTTTTATTAATGGAAACCCATTTACTAACTCCCGGACTAAATATTATAAATAGGAAAATAACGATTGCCGATTTTTAAGGCGTCTTACGAGATCCAATAAATGAATGTTTTAAAATTTGAAAAATGAGACAAACTTAGTCGAGTTATGAAACGGATCGATGAGGCGTAAAACGATTTTTTTAAAATTTCTTTTATAATGGTTCTATCATCGAATCTGGGCTAAATTAAAATTTATGTTATGACGCCTTTGCCTTTTCGATTTGTATTTTATGTTTATTGACAATATTTGACGGCAATTATATGGTAATACACATTGCTATTCTATATCCTTATTCATTTAACAGTACTCTGGAAACAGGCTGGATCCCATGTTAGCTGAAGAAGAGGAAGCTCCCCTAAACGTTAAAATAAAATAAAACTTTTAAACTTGAAAATTGGTAGTTACAGCTGTCTTAAAAAATTCTCATATAATAAGTCCTCTCATAGAAAAGTCTCGATTAGTGCGAAACATGATACTCGAAAACTACAACTTCTGTAGTTGCAACTATAACTACTTATTGTAGTTAGCAGTTGGCAGATCACATCTATTCTTTATCAATTAAAATCAAATTAGAGTACAATTGCAGTAGTAGGAAAAAAAAGTTGTGCCGGTGAATACCAATTAATAATCGTGATTGTAGTTATAGAACTGCAATTAAAATTATTGATGATTTTCACTTTCATTACTATTGGCAATTGGATTTGGTAGAAAATTAACTTGGCATATATTGTGTAATAATCGAAAAGAATAAAATAAGGAATTTTATTAAATCTTACCTGATAAGTTATCGACAATTAAATTATAACATTGCGCCATATCCTTCAATTCCAATATTTAACACATAAATAAATCGGCAAAATAATTATTAAACTGATTTTTATTATTTTTAGAAATTTAATAGATTTTAAATTTTAAATAGATTTTATTGTTCATTAGAAATTCATTTTTTCTTTATTAAATCTTATTTTCTTATAATTAATAAACTATACTCATCCATTTTCACTTGTGAGTATATTATGTATCAATTCACAAACACAAACCAAAATATTACAAAAACGTGTAGCGTTGAATTATCCGAAGTATAATAACTGTAATTGTAGCTCCGTAACTACAATTACAGTTACTAGTTCATATTCGCCGATACAACTACATTCTCTCACTACTGTAGTTGTAGTTTTGAGCTCAGTAGTTAACTAAAATAGTAGTTCAGCGCTACCAACTACCAACTATTAAAAGTAATTGTAGTAGGTACTAAAAAATATTTACTGGTTATCACTGACTTAGTTAACTACTGTCCAACTCTGCTCGAAAGTCATACAATAGGGATTGCATATTTTTATATTTTGGGAGCTCTTTTAATATTTTTCTGAAAAAAAAGTAAAGTTTATTTTATTTATTTATAGTTTTTATTTGTAAAATAATTAACTACATAGTAAGAAATAAGCGCTTGTCAGGATCAGCTGTTTCCTTATTTACTTATCGGCGGCAAGTGGCGCCTAGTAATCTTGGCATGATGCTGTTTGGAGAGCCTTTTAGCGAATTGAAAACCACAACAAAGGCATTCACTTGTCTTGTTTAGCGATTCCAATTAGGAGCTGTTTAGCGCCTAATTGTGAGAGAAGATAACTGATTTCTAAATGAAATTGGAAGAAATCTGCAATGTTTCTTATAGTAGAGGAAAAATGTTTTTAAACAATTGCCATAGAATACTATTATTGAAAATATTCTCGCAAACTTTGAAGTTACTAAAATTAATTATTATTAGGTATTGTAATTATTCAATAGAAATACTAAACCTCATTTAGAAGTAATGGATAGCCGACTGTATTGATACATGAGGTTTGGATTTTAGTAACATGTAAAAAAAAACTGTTAATACGTTTCTTTTTAAGGATTAAAATAGATACCAGTTGTTGCTCATTGCGTCGGTTTTTATTAAACAAACAAAAACTTATTGTTTTATTATTGATGACGCAGTAACTGTTCCTCTAATTCTTATATACAGCATAAATAATATTAAAAAAATAAATAAATACATCAATTAATTAAAATCCAATTTTCTATGATGAATTTAAAATAAAAAAATATTTATTTTGTGCAATTAAGGAAATAGCAAAAATATCAAATTATCACGAACTCATAGTTTAGATCGTGCTTTTGAAAGCTTTGAGTTTTTCTGGGAGTAATTAATTGTTGTAAGACTAAAAGAATCACTAAAAAATTGTAAAATTAAATTTCTGTTTCTTGACGGTTGCCTTAGCAGGGAAAAATGCATTGTACGATTAAATATTCAAAGTAATTTCATCGCTTTTTAAAATACACTATGGTTCATGTAAATAACAAAGCATACACATTTTTAAGAATTGACCACTAAAACAACTTTTTTTATTTCAAAGACTCGTGGGATATGGGGTTGATTTTCAGAGGATAAAGGTAGTGGGTTGGATGAGAACTCTTCTTTGTATTGGATGTATTGTAAGAGGTGTCTGAGGAGTAGGAATTTTTTTTTTTTTTGGAATTTAAGGAATTAGGAGCCAACGTTTTTGTATTGTTGACTTGGTCCAACGGGTACGAAGTTGACATGACAACGCACGTGTGAAAGTTGAACACTTTTTCTCTTAGCAATTTATTTATGGTTGTTCCGTTCCTATGGGTCGTAGCGTGATATTGTTAAGACTTTCTCTATGACACGCAAAAAGATTTTTTGAAATTGGACTGGAAGTTCTTTAAATTAGTGCGTTCAAACGTACAAACTCCTCAGCTTTATATATTAGTATAGTTTCAATATAAGGCTATTAGCGAAAATGGCGATGGTTTTGGAGATGTAGACGTTTCAGAGAATAGCACTGTGGGCGAAATAGTCAATCTAGCGTCGTTTAATTCAATTTTCAAAGTGTTTAATTGCGCCAAAATTGTTTTTCTATCGATTACCAATATCCCACTGAACTTGTATATCGATTCTATTGACATGATCCAGTTGAACAGCTCTGAGCTGTCAAACACAACATATGTTTCAGCTGGTGCCTCACTAAGACAAATATTTGTCTCAATTAAGTGGAAGAAAAGTGGTTTTATTTATATTTAGAGATATGTATTAACTAAAAAAAAATTTTTTTGTGACCTGTGCTTAAGTGTTGTAGAAAAAAATATGGTTAAAGTTGACTATACCACTAACTGCTTGAAAAAAGCCAAAATAAAACTTCCGTGGACCGGAACTTCTGATATTCGTGGGTATTCGCGCTAGAATATTTTTTTTTAAATTACTATGTTGTCTTATGATTGTAAACTGTCCAAATCATCTGCAGCCACCTGCAACTTTACATGATATTGCATTTTTTAAGAACAATGTCCGTGCTCAGAAGAGAAGTTTATTTACTATGGCGCAACGAGCCCGTGCCTACTAAAAAATTGTCTGCCGTTGAAAGTCATATATTTAATAATATAATTAATATCAAAATGTATGATGATAATGAAATCCTTCTAATAAGCAAAAAAATTAGAAATTTTGTAGAAAAATTAGCTGAGAAATGGAAATTCAACCATAGAAGCAGCCACAAGTTTGAAGAAAACAACAAGGAGCGGTTAGACGGACAACTTTTATTAGTTAATCCACTGACTAGTCGTGGAAGACCCGATAAGATGTTCGACGAATGTTCCAACAAAACGAAATTAAGTAAAGTTTCTCAAATTGTTAAGGAAACCCCTCACAGTGAGCTCGTAGTAGCTACAATGTGCAGTTTATACAAAGCTGGAAAACGAAGTGCGTCGGAACTTGTTTCAATGGCTAATGACGAAGGTACTGCAAAAAAAGTTAAATCTTTTTTGGGATCAAACGCAAGCCTCCGATTCCATATACACCAGACGATGCTCCGGCATTATTTTTAGATGGTAATTATACCAAGCATTCATACAAGTTGATGCAAGCTGGTGCAAAAAGTCGGAACGCCAGCATATATCCAACGTACGACACTTTGCGTACTGCAAAAAAAAGATGTTATCCAAATGGAGTCCAATTTACGAACTATTCAGCTCAAGTACCATTACAACATATGGTACAACATAGATTCATCTAGTAATTCCGAATCGGAATAAAAAACTGTTATTACTATTGTTAATGGTATTGTTATTTTTTCATTATAATTAAATTTTTGTTATGAAAACAACTGAAATATATGAAGACTGAATAAGGCCAAAAATATTATTTCAACAGAAAAAAAAAATAAATGTTAAAAAAACTGTTTTTAATATTAAAGTATTTATATATATATTTTTAACCCAAAAGAATGTGAAACATTAAATATATTAACTTTATAATGTTTTCCTGAATGAAATAAACAATGTCTAAAATATGAAAAAAAGTTGCAACTTTCACAAAAAAAAATATATATAAATATATTTTTTTTTAATTTTTTTTATTTAACATTGTAGCTTAATCTATTTTCAACTAAAAAAAAATATTACACAAAAAAAAAATTCCCTAAGCACTATTAATTAAATGCCGCTAGATGACCCTTTTCGCCCACTGTGAATAGGTTTGAATGCGAAGAGCAGTTTAAGTATCTTGGATCTAAAAGATTTAAAATATATGGTATATGGTAAAAAGAAACAAAGATGAGAAATACTGATTTCTCTGACGCAAAATTATTTAGTTCGTGTCAAGTATGCAGAAACGTGTAAGCATTAACAAAAATACGATACTTGCCACTGTTCTTCACTGAAGCCAAACTTGCCCGATTACTTTTAAGGAAAGAACGACGCTTTAAGGGTTTTGGAAATAAATTATTGCGTTTATTATTCTCTTTGATCGTAAATTCTCTTTTGCGTTGGCTCTTATGCGCCGTTAGATGCTACGCTTCCATTCAAGTTGGTAATCTTGAGACTATTATGTGACTCAGCGATTTAAATTCATCTACTTTCTAGAAGATTATGTTAATTTGTATGGTTTAGGCCTTTATCTAGTTTTAGTTCTCAACCGATTTGCGCTAACCTTATGTCAATAGATTTAATTTTAAATGTTCCATTAAACGAACTTTTAGTTTTATTAAATTTGTTTACGCTTGATCTTCAGGGCCGGATTAAGCCATGTAGAGATTCCTATGCAATGCCAGCCTCGAAGCCCCTCTCCATTTTTCAATTTAACGCACAATACTGCATAAACAAAATAGGTGCAAAATGAAATAAAGTATAGATTGGTGTTAGAATCCATGGACCTTCACCTTGTTCAGATCATTATAAGTTTTATAATAATAAATCAACTTTACTAGGTGGGTAGCTATTTGAAATAAATAAATTAAATAATTTACGTGCATATCACCTCAGTTTTCTGTCGATTTTTTCCAAAGCGTTTTTCTGCGCCATCTATTCTGCGCATATCTATCAATTAAAGTGTCGCTCTTCTTTTCTAAAATTGATACACTTAACATGACCTACCGTCGCAATGGCTGAAGAAAATGAAAATCGAAGGAATAAATGTGTAATACAAAAATATATTTCCAATGATTCAACGTATCAAGCGAGGCGGGGAATCCCCCGTATTCTTTTTTATGTGAAACTTACAGCAAATAATCAGTGCTGCCAACCTAAATATGACAGTGGGTGTAGTTGATTTGGAATGCGTTCTGAAATTATATTAAAACATTGCCGAGTGATGCTGGTGAGGAAGATTAGTAGCGTCAGGACATTTGCCAGTGTATTTCAGTTTTATTTTTGGAAAACAAAATAATAGCACGTACTTTATTAGCTTATTTTATAAAATCGTTTGTCCTTTATTAATTAATAGACCTAAAATATTTGTAAAGCAAACAGAAAATACTTCAACTTATTTTCCTCACTGGTCGGGCGACTCATAGGACTGCCTACGATAATCCGGAAATGCTAATTCCAATTGATGCACACTTCAATCTGTTAACGTTCCAGTTCGGAGGAGCTCTAGGATAGATCGATGGATGAGACCTCCATAGAGATAGGTCTGAAGATCTGTTGCAAAAATAACTAAAATATTTTTGAGTCACATCGCTAATAATTAAATTTTCTCAAAGCTTCATTTACTACTAGAACATGTACTATTTTTTTTTTTTACATATTAAAAAAAACAATAACATACAAGTTACCATTTTTGATTGTACTATGTTTTCTTTTCTGGCATGTTATTGTAAATTTCTTAATTCTAAATAAATATGTTCATCCATTTTTATTAAATTAAAAAATAGATGTACTATTCTTTACTCTAGTAGAAGCTATTTCTGCCTGTATACAAAATAGATGTCAAAATCCCAAGGAAAGATTTTGCTGAAACTTTTAGAAAAAGGATTTTTGGTCCTCAGAAATCGATTGGCGTAGTCCTTTACCCCTGTAAAATATTTATTTTGTAAAAAAAAAAAAAATAATAATAATAATAAAATAAAAATTTAGCAGCCCGCCATGAATAAAAAAGGGAACAATGCGGGTCATTAAACCGAACTAACGAAACGTGGTAGTTTATTCCACGTGATAATTTAATCTCATTGAAAGAAATATTTCTTTTTTAATTTTATTGCCTCTTCGTTTTCACTAAAATATGAATTTAAATATTTTAGAAATAATGAAGGGACACTAAAATGAACTTAATACATAAATATAAATTATAAATTCGTTGTAATATTTTTACTTACTTATTGCTTGTTTAATAGAGTAGTAAAATTATTGTAAACTTAAAATATTGGTAAAATTTATGTACAAAATGTAACTATTGTATTTTTTTCAATGTTAACTAATCAAATAAAGTAATTTTATATATATATATATATATATATATATATATATATATATATATATATATATATATATATAATTTTTTAACCGAGGATTACTCGATCGACGGGTAATAAATATGATGAGTAATAAAGACGCACTTCGTAAATATTTCTATATTCGTACATACTCCAGCACTTATTCTGTATAATAGATTCCTAATAAAAACATTATTTCGGTTCGTATATAAAAAAAAAATTGTCCTCATGGTATTGTATCTGTTCAGTCTTTCTTAAGTACCCATCGCTCAAACATAGATAGAAACCTAAAAAAGATGATTCCATGTTTACTTATAGTATCAGGGCAAACAGGTGATAGGAGATGTGGTGCATTCAACTATAAGAGGTTTGTTCGGAAAGTATTCATTCTTATGTGTTTTTTTTTAAACATTTTTTTTACCGTATAAAAAAATTGTGTTGTATTTCTGTTTAGATTAGCTTGTAAATACGCAGCAGCGAAAAATTATTTTTTTTTTTTTTTGCAATCATAAATAAGATATTGTGAAAACAAAAAAATTTAAATGTTTTATAAAATTATAAATATTCAAAAAATATTTTTGAAAATTTGTAATTTTAGCTCAAAATGTTTATTTATACAAAAATTAACAAAAAATCATGAACGAGTGATTTAATTTTATTGCTTGAATTATAAAATTGACAACGAATAAGGTCAAAATTATTATGATTTATAATAATGAATTCAATTTTTTTGTGTTGATCAGTTGATTTATCGAATGTTGAAATTCAATATATATATGCTTTTTTCTTTATAAATTAATAAAAAATATAACATATTTACAATTAAATATATGCCTTTTTATTTCAATTTCAGCGCTGATGGAAAGATATTTATCATTGATGTTTCCCCCAATGAAGTAATATATCTCAGAGGTGTGTGGGCTCGCCGTGTCTGTATTACAGCACTAATGTTCACAAATTAGAAACAATGCAGGAAAATATATTTTACATGGGATGAATCATTAGGGCTGGGTTTAACCACACCTTGGAATCAAAGTAGGAAGCGATTACAAAATCACTGTCAGGATTAAGGAAAAAATTATAAATATTCATAAATTAAATGATTTTACAATATGCTATTGTTGTTTTACATTAAATATTTGAAAGATTAAAATAATAATATTATTTATATAATATATAAATAATATTGATATTTTATGTAAATATTGTATTTGCATACAAAATTAATTTATTAAAAAATATTGAATATTACATTCGAAATTCAGAATTATAGGATTCTTATTTTATTGGAGTTAATAATTTGAATAATCATTTGCGTTCGTTTATTATAGTAAGTGATATTAATAAGCTCATTCAGGCTACCAGAATGAATTCTACCATAGTAGTTATTTTTTAACATAGAATTCCTCCATCTGGAAGTGTTAGGACAGAAAATTTTACGTTTTTGGTGTCATTTTTAAACGCTCATAGCTAGGCTTTTATGAGAACTGGAATGCAAGAAATGGCATCATCTAACATAGAAAATGTGATATTAGAGATTTAAACAAGAATTTTTCAAATTGAAGTCAAGGCGGGAGTACAGTAAGGGAATAAATTTGATCAATTTTGAGAGTTGAATTGACATGTCACCGCTCACAAGATTATGATATTGCCATTTCATAATTAATTATACATTCTTCTTTTCAATTCTCATTACTTTCACTCAAAATAATTCCATGCCTTTCAAACCCCGCAGATGTGTGGTAGATATAGCCTCGGTCCAATTTTTTTATTTATTTATTTATTTTTCGATACCTAAACATTTTTATATATTATTCTTCTACATTTTCTCAAATCTTTCTTCAATTGAGTAAATTTGTTTTATTTTATTTGCAGGTAGTTTATCAATATATTTACGTTCTATGGACGTTGTTATATTTATAATTTAGCTTACATCTCTTATCGTTTGTTTTTACTTTATAAGTCTGAAATTTTCGAAGAGAAGAGAAGCAAATTATGTGTCTATGGTAAATACAGGAATTTAAATTTGATTAATGATTAATACCACCTTCAAAAGAGAAAGCTTAAACATTATTTGATTAAAAAAAAAAAAAAAAAAAAAAAAACTATTCCCCTTTTCAGTTTATCACAATGTGTGTGTGCGTTTGTTTCTGTTCGTAATTATTACTCAGGGAATAAAGGTCTTTAATACTGATTATATTTAAAAAAAATATTGACCGAATTTGAAAAATAATTACTAAAAAGAGTATCATTTATCTAATTATTTGAATTTACTACTGGTGACAAGAGGTTGAAATAAAAATTTCTATTTGACTTGTCAATTTAGTTGTATTTCGAATTTTAAAGTCTAAAATATGGTTGGTTCTTGTCATATATAGATATTCAAAAAAGTTGGTTTTTACAGTGTTTTGAAAGTCTTAAAAAAACTAGATGATTTAAAGAGTAACATCGAAGGCTTCAGCCTATTTCTCAACAAGTTTGGCATATCCTTGAGAATGAAGTATTACTTGAAAGAAACGGGCCTAACTTAGTTTCAAAAATGAAATGACAAACTGAGTGGAGGTGGTATAAATCTGGCGACTGTTGCTTCTTCCCTAATGATATTAGAAAAGGAGGGGTCGAGAGTCGGAATTCATTATAGCCAAACTTGCAAATATGCTGTATAAAAATTACTCCAGAGAGATGGGAAAAAGTAAATAAAAACTTGGTTCGGAGCCAAACGTTGAAAAATGAGTAGCTTGGAGGGTGATAATGTCGTTCCAGAGAGGACTGCTGGAGAAGAGATTTAGAAAGGAGCTGCAGAAGAATTATAGATAATACGGGGGGAGTCTTTTGCCCCTTCATCCTCCTCCTCAGGGCTATTCATTATTTATAGCTGGATCTAGGGCTTCTCTCTCCTCTCTTACCTTTTATACCTTAAGGAATGACGTGCCTTCATGATCTCCAGCGAAGCCTTTTATAATAACTCGACTTTGAAAGAGGAGGAAAATGGCGGATGATGGAAAATTGTTTGAATAATCTTTCCAGGAAAAGCTTCAATAGGAGCTGCATAACTAATAAAAATCAATAATACTTTATTAATTATTATCTTTGATTATTTCCAAACTATATTCATATTAAATAGAGAAAGAAAGATAGTCAAATACAAAAACTATCAAACGATAATAATGATTCAATTATTATTACGTTTACATTTTTGAACGTATTGTACCAAGTTTGTTTTTAATGCTCAGTGGGGCAGCGAAAAAGAAGGAAAACGAATAAATTATTTAAGGGCCCGATCGATGTTTGTTTACTAATATTCACGACTCATAAGGGATGTCGAAACATCCTGCGTTTATTACGATTTAGTAAAAAAGAACTTTGTTTCATCACGGTGAAGAAAAGAAAATAAAAAGTAAAAGAAAATTTCAAAAACTATCTGCAATACTTTTCCATTAATTATAAATAAATAATAATGAACTAAAGTTTTTATCAAATTATAAATCATAAAAAGTATCATAGAAATATGAAATTTAAAATAAATCTAGAATCTAAACATGGGAATGTTATTTATTTAACGCTAGTGACATAGCCATTGAAAAAAAAAAAAACTACATCTATTAATATTACAAAGAAAAAAATATTGTATTTTAACAAAATAAAAATATTAAAAATGGATTGTTTACAATTTTAATTAAAAATCACATGGATTTTTATTCCATTGAAATTTGATTTTGCTTGATATTTGGTTACTTAAAAATTTAGCGACTTCTAATATAGATTCGAATAATTTTCCAATTTTATTTAAATAGTTATTGTTATAGGGATAATATACTTATTAATCCAAGAAGTTGGAATATTTTTTTGATCTTAAATAATAATTTTTTTTTTTAAATAAAAATAAATAAAATGTTATCGAAACTACGACACAATGTTAAACCGCTGAAATAAAATCACTCAAATTAAAGGATAATTTACGTTTATTTTAGTAAGGCGCCAGCGGCATGATAATCGCTGATAAGGATATACTCTACTCGACTTCAGGCATTGCATATTGCCATCGACTTACTAATGATGAAATTTATAACCTTTGTTTATAAAATCCACATCTTTTGATCCCGAAGCTCTCCGAAGGAGATTACGGATTATTTATTGTGGATTCCAATGTAAATTTCGAGCTGAATGCTAAAAACATATTTGGATTAATTTTATTTGTTAGCCGAAAATAAGGAATTGACAATTCGTTACCATATTTTTATTCCGACATACATTTTTCATAAATCCATAAGATTCGAGAGTAAATATTTAGTAAATAATTTATAATATTAAGATTGTTCAATATATTAAGGGGCTAATACTTTTTCGGACCAAATATTCTACACATCGTTATAGTTTCCTAAATTCATACTTTGTGGACAGTAATGTAGCTGAGTAATTTTCCAATAAAGAAATAACTAGTATTTCACTTTTTTTTATCATTTTATTTTATTTGTTTTTTTATATTGCAGAACCGAGATGTTTCTACTGATCTACGTATTCTCCTCAATATCCATATCCCCAACAACAAAACCGTTTTTTTCTACACACTATATTTCGGAGACTCCAAAGCCTCAAATCTCTAAAATATCGGCAAATAACTTATCCAGTCAAAGTTTCAACATTTCAGGCATCATCAGTATATACTCCAAAAAATCACATCTATGAAGGTCAAATATAGCACATCTCACATCAACTGTGCAGAAAGACGCATCAACCAGAGACAGCATATCACTCCAAAATATCCAATCATATACTGCCAGTAAGTGATAAGATGTACTCTAAGCGATTCTACGCCTTTAAAACCCCGCGGGTGTGTGGTAGACACTGCCTCTGTCCGATTTTTTTTTTCCCGGAAAAATCTTAGAACCTTAATCCCTAAACGATAATTTTTCTCTAACCACGGTAGCTGGCGAGGTGAAAAGGTTGTCTTTATCTACCGTAAACACGTTGCATTAAATGCAATCGTTTCAGTAAATACCTAGAAGTGTGTATTTTATGTATTTACGTTCTCCAGAAATTCCTAAAAAAACATAATCAACGACACATTTCGGAGATTTTTTTTTTTTTATCAGTCATAAAGATAACGGAAAGAATCCCAAACAGGTGGGTACAGATCCCGAGGCGTTTTTATTAATTACAAAAATAAAAATGTGTTAAAAATGTTGCCCCGACTGGTTCAAAAATGCACATTAAAAACAGGTAGAGCGATAGAGTAAATCATACCCGATCCATTTAAAGATAGCGTCGGGAGTGGACAGATGGGAAGTGTTTGGTATCACCTCGACGGAGGATGGGAGTGTTGTATTTAATGAGCCCTTATTTTATAGTCTCAGCTGAATTAAAGGGGCCAATGAAATGAGAATAACAGGCCCTCCGGGGGTGTATAATTGTTTATAATATAATATCAACTAGTTTATAATGGGCGGGTTCCCCGCCTAATGCCCTCCTTATCCCACCATCTCCCGACCATGGTAGCCTTAAATACCCGGGTTTCCTTTGTGGATAATGATGGGTACCGGTCGTGGTGTACGGTAGCGCCGCTATAGATAGTAAGCTAATGACAGCCCTCGGCTTATTGGTTTCTATCGTGCAATATCTGATATCGCGGCATTACCTACCACGGAGTATACATAGCTCGCGGCGGTCTGATACGATGAAGGATGGATATCGGCCGGGTTTGCCGACGGGAATTGAAAAGAGAAGCGTGCCTCAAATTACACAGGTCGGCATGATTTTTGTATTGGTGAGAATAGGTGTATAAGAAATATTTTGTAGTCCTAAAATCCGAAAATGATAAACTAATTATTGTAACACGCACATTTTTTTTTAATACAGAGAATGGGTGGTGGAAAAAAAGGAGACGTGTCCTTTTTACAATATAACACTTATTTAATATGAACATGTAAAACGTGTTAATGCAAATTCATTAATGAGCTGCCGATTCCTTTTCATTTATTTTTTCTTTTAAACGGAAATCACCTAGAAGCTTCCTTATTTGAGGTCCAATAAATATGACTTCTTTTAGTTTGTCGTTGTATGGCATCTCATGATGTTAATTATCTTTTCTTATAAACGATCATAAGAAAATTATAGCTTTATCTATCGAAGTTACATTCGGGTGTAACGGGTTCAACAATCCATCCCAACTTCAAAATTCCAGCTAGTATCGAGACCATTAAAATGTTATAATATCTATCTTTACCTATAAAGGAACATAAGAAAAATTATAATTGTCCCTATCTATCGAAATAGTACTCGAACGGGTTCAATCATCAATGAGATAGTACTCGAATCATTCAATCATCATTTCCCAATATCAAAACTCCGGCCCGAAGTAACAATAAATTGTGGTTTAAATTAAATAGACTGTAATTCATAATATTAACAAACTAATTAATAAAGATCTCCCATCCAAAGCTTTAACGCTAGAAAATTGAATAAAATCAATAGACTCGCCCAAATCCGGTAGTTTAATCTCTTCATCCAACTTCTAGATCCACGGGCAGGTAGTCTCTACACGTGCCGCGTGATCGGCGGCCTTTGATTTTCTATTATATTTTCTGTTGTTAAAACTTGGGGAGGTAATAATGAACCTTTTAAAATTAGAGCTCGGATGATAGTAGAATATTACATAATTACATTGATACCAAAATAATTCAATAATGTATTGCGAAATCGGAAAAATTAATTAAAATTAAATAAATAAAAACCATTGCTCCACTCCTTGCTAATGATTGCTCATTTTTAAAGTTTAATTTAAAGTTTTTAAAGTATATTTTGCTTATTAATGTGAAATTGAAGCAAATATCGATAGTTAACTTTGAAATAAATATTTAAATCATAATAGTTTCGTATGATGGAAACAAAATATTGATAGTTCAAAAAATACAGAGCAATAATGACCTACTAAGTGTTAGATTGGAGGTTAATAACCTCTTTATTGACAGTACACACCTGATGGAATATGTGCGTGCATCGAACCCTATCATCTAGTCAGGCGTAATACCTGACCCACTGACACGAACTTACTTACGTCCTATTAGTTTTTTTGTAATTGTCGATTTTATAGCTTTTAGGAAGATAAATAAATATATTCGCGATTTAATACAAATTATAATATTTTATTAAATAATGCCGACTGTGAATCATTTCAGGAACCGTCTTAGCGATTAAAAAAAATTGGTGGTTAAAAGTAACTTGGAAGTGTAATACAGTGAATTTATTTATTGGTGTGCCCGGTACAAAATGGCAGAAATTACTAAAAATGGGCGTAGAATAAAAAAAAATACTAAGAATTGATCAATAGTCGTTCATCTGATTCCGCGTATTTCATATCAAATTAATTTTTTTTTTAAATTTATATATATTTAAATTTTTAAATTTAAATTAAATTTTATTTTTAAAACGTAGAGTGAAGTATACCAAACGTATAACAAAAAGGCCCTCGAAATCTTTTCTTCGGTGATTTAAAAATATATACAAAGAGGAATAGACAAGATGTTCTAACTGTTCTAAATATAATATTCTATCAAGAGGTTCATCTACCTCACCTTTCTTCTTATCATATATTATATCATGGCACTACCAACAACCTATAATCAGTCAATAAAATTCTTCCAGGCAGTTAAAGATAAGAGCTGGGAGTCTAACTGATATATCCTTTTTCCCTTTAAGATCACCCATCGTCACGTTCATAAAACATTAATCGTACATTCAATAAATTTGTATCTGTGATAGGTATATTAGTAATTGGATATTTCAGAATTGTTATCGATTTATAATAATATCAATGTATTATTATTAAAAATATTTAAAATTTCATGGTTTTTCATGAGTAACTTATCTACTCTCATGTACTCATATGAATACTGATTATTTATTGAACAATGACTACTAGATAAATCATAATTATATTCAAATTTTTCAAAAGAAGATTATTATTGTAATCTTTCGTAATAATCTATTGTTCCCGATGAGGGGAAAAATACCCTTAAATGTTGAATTAATGATATGAAAATAAATAAAGGAAAAGGTATTATTCACAATTTACCTCATACATAAATATAATTAATTGAATAATGGTTGACCGTAGAACTTATGAATGAATGAGGTCAGAGAGGCGTTCAAAATTGGATCTCAAATAGTAAAAATAAATAGTTTTTACTATTTGTGTTATATAATTTTATTATTGGTGATATAGGCAATAAAACATTAACATAGGTAATAAATTATTACTGTACATAAAATTATAGTGATGATAATTAAAAAAATTGATAAATTTTTTTTTATAACTTTAAAATTCACGGCCCTCCAATTATTACTTACTTATTGATTATTTTTTACAGTAAAGATATGACTGATAAAAATAAAAGGTTTTTGAAATTAAGTATGACAAAAACTTATACTAATTTTTAATTTACTTTAATTATTTTAAAATTTAGCGATACCCTTTTGGGTTACTTTCGACACCCCAAGGTGCCGCGGCACCTAATTTGGGAACCAAATTTAACATAATAAACATGTAAAAGGAAATTCCGACAAAATATTCGTTAGCCTTATATTTTTCACATTAACACGAATATGGTTACCGAATATAAAATGAATTAGTTACGATAACTAAATATTAATATCTATAAGATTTTGAAAAGGGCATCCGAACTGACATTAATTGTGATAGGCGATTTTGATTGATAGCTCTGATTGATTGGCAGCTTGTCCGCAATTTGGCTAATTTTAGGTTGTAGGCATTTATAATTTTTGCCTTGCTTAACGACATTCAATATGACCGTTATAATGCGATACAAACAAATTGGCGGTTCCTTTTTCATCGAGAAATTGACTTCTAATATTTAATAATTTACTAAGTTGTCGACTTGACATTATATTGAAAATAGTAGTGAATGAATAAAAACCAGCTGAATGAGTAACTTGAAGCTCGATAATCAGTAGGGAAAGGAATGTGAAAAATGTCCGTTTTGGAGTTAAAAATAAGATTTGTGGAGAGAAAAAAGGTTAATAGAAATATTGTAGAAATTTTTTTTGTAGGGATCAAAAGTTTCATATTTACTCTTAAAAATCTACACTTCGATATAGACTAGTATGAATTATGTCTGTAACAAACATATTTTTTAAACCTAATCATATACAGAAGTAGGAACGATATTTTGGAAGAATCTAAAAACAAAACCTTAAGTCTCTCAAATACCTAACACTAAATAGCTAATAAGTCAACGTTTATGTTCATCATTCTGATTATAGTTTAGGTTAGTCATTCTCCTCAGTATTATGCCTCAACCACCTGATTTATCCCCTGGATAATGTAAAGTTCTCATGCTTGTGTGGTCCAAGGAAACATGTTATATCACAATTTTGTTTGCAATGTGTTTATAAAAGTGATATAAAATTATGATTTTTTTTATTCCTTGACTTCGACACATTCGTGCTCGGTAGTGCATCATAAAGTAATGTCCCAATGTTTAAATGACTGAAATCGTTCCACAAGATCGTACTTAGAAAAATCAATAAGGGGCTTCTGAAGATGAAGACCGAAAAACTACGTTGACGCATTGTGACGGGGAATCCTTAAAATGTAACGTGATTAGCGACAAGGAGATAAATAAGAGTTATAAAAAGATAACAAAAGACGAGACAAAGAAGGGAATGAGGAAGGAAAAAAAATCATAAATGTATATATATATATATATATATATATGCTTTTATTCATTTGTTTTTCTTGAGCGTTTGCGCAAATGTTTTTGAATATAACGTCGGTCCCATGCTAAACTTTTTTCTATTTTTCAATGGTATTTCGGTTGATGCAGCATGTAATAAAGTTACGAATCTGCCATGGCATTAGAAAGTGATGAAATTTTTACGAAAAACGTTTGATATTCTAAAGCTTCCATGTTAAAGTATGCGTATTATTATAAAGGTAAAACAATAATTACTCATGAAACTATGAGACAAAAGAAAAACAACACCAACAATGAAGTCTTCCCTTATTCGCAGAAGAATTTTACAGGTTTTTTGCTCTCATGAAAAGTAGTGATATTCATATTTATAAGTTAACTATGAAATACTATTACACAAACCAAGAGTTTCGAGTGCTGCGAGAACCTTCTCCTTCTGTAGCTACCGTAGCCATGAGAAGGAGAAGGGATTAATCAAGCTGTCATCTGATTAGTGAAGCCTCAACTGCCATTATCCTTTATAAAGCGTTGAAAAGGTCCTTAGGGTCAGGTGGAAGAGATTTAATTGTTGGCTCAGGTAATTGATTCCTAATGGGGATCCAACCTGATCCTCTGTCACCGGGGTACAATGGCAGTCGTGATGTATCGCCGAGCCCTATCAAAGGGATAAAAAGCAACGACCCCCGGCCCTTATGGAGAGGTGTCCTCCAGGGGGGAATTGTCATGCAAATCCTATGTTTGTTTTCTCAAGGGGGAGGATCGATATCCGTTAGACACGTGCCTCTCCGAGGTATAAATTCATTTCCAGTACGTTCGGTGTCACTTCCGCTTCGCCGGTGCCCGCTCTTGGGATCAGGATGACTGACGTTCTTTCAGAAGAATTGAGGATAGTCCGGCAACCTATCTATCTCGAGGAGACTATATATACTCAAACCTACCATTTTCAAATAAATCTGTATGAAAAAAATAAAATAGTTTTAAGATATTTATAATACCATTTTTTTTAATAATTATTTTTTAAAAATTATTTTCAATTGTTGACCTTCCATATTATATTTTTATCTTAAATCAATTTGCCTTGAGGTCAGTTATTACTAAGATATCTCCAAATTAACTTCACTATTTTTAGGCATATAATACTTTTTCTTAATTATTTTCAATTGCTGACCTTCCATAATTAAATAATTTACCTCAAGGAAAATTGACTAAAGATAAAAATACCATATTTTTTATTACTTTTTAACATTTTCGTAATCAATCACATGCTTGGAAATTGTTTGTACAGACTTTCCTTTCGCCTTTCATTGTTTTCTTTTGTGACTTCAGAAGAACCCCGCTTATCCTGATCTGCCATATCCAAAATCTGAACTATTCTGAATGTTTTATTTTATTTTTTCGTTTTCCTTTTAAATTAATATAAATAATTATTGAAAATTAATTTATTGCCGGTAACATTAGGGTATATTGCAGCTTTGTATAAATTTTCTAAAACAGTGTGTGAAGGATATCCCGGTCGATGTAATACTGATAAAAGCCGCGAGAACAACAGAGGAAAATTAGCATCGACAAAAATTTCTGATTATATATTTTAAATAAATCACACATCGCAAAAATTTTAAATTACGTACTTTTGGTTGCATATTGATTACATAACTATGTAAATATTTAAATTATTTTTTCACATTCTTTAATAAATGTCCTTGACATCAAGACTCAATGGTTTTTTATAAACAAGACTGTTTATAAAATTTTCATTTATCACGAAGCCTTAATTATAATTTTGTCTCATTTTTTTCATTTTTCTTGTATGTGTAAATATGCAACTGTCCTATTTCCATAGCCTAACAATAACGAAGAGATATATTCTGGAACGCAATACCTCTCTGGATTTAAAATCATATGATTTCGATTGTGTTTACAAAAACGTCTATAAAATTGGAAAAATATTTAAACGATACGGTTTATAATTATACGGAGGATAGACAATTGAGAAGTTCAATAATTAGTGTTAAAAAAAAAAAAAGAGGAGGCTTTGCTTTATAACGAATTGAGATTTCCAAAAGTGAATTTTCCAAATAGGTAGATTGAGATTTTGCATTCAAGTAGTGTACAAAAAAACTATAAAAAACCAAAAATATAAGAACAGTTTTTTGGTTCTTAGAAATCAGAATTTCGGAAACCTTAGAAAACTTTATTTTTTTTTATTTGGAATTGTTTTTTTTATATACATTATTTTACAGAACGAAGTTTATATCATAACACAAATTTTGCAGTAACTACAATTTATTTAAATTGCAGAGAAAATAAAAAATACACAATTAAGTATAAATTAGTAGGATAAAAATAAAATAATGAAAATCTTCCGATAAATAAAAACATAATATTTACAAAAAAAATGAATCACGATAATGTTTTATAATAAAGCTCCTTACAAAATAATTTGTTATTTAGTTAGGGTTTGACTGGGTATATTTATCATATGTATGTAGCATGAATAGGAATCAATATTAAATGTCTTCCATTAGGTCATAGGGAGTTTATAATGTTAAATTACTATTTATCGTTAAAGTCGAATCTTAGAAAATGACTTTAGACAATATCTACTTATCACAAAAACACGTAAATGAACAAAGAGAATAATTTATTTAAAAAATATATTTAAATAGATTTCTTGTTAACTGCGATCATTGTTTCCTAATGTAAATATCAACATTGGTGAAGATTTTTTTCTATGTTGTAGCTTATGCAAGAGGAAATTTCAGCTGCAAGGCTGGCATAAAATTTTCTTATTTTATATACTTGTATGTTTGAGGAAAATTATTTTAGATAGCAGTTTATTGTTTTTTTTCTTTATGCTTACATATGAAACGATTAAGAGTTCTCCAGATTTTTTTTTGTGAACGAAAGTGCAAAAACTGACACATCAGATCTGAAAGGCAGGTTATTATCCCTTCTTCAGCGGCATACCTACCAGAGCGCTGTAATTCATATCTTTAAACGATTTAAGAAGACATCTCAGTCAAGGAAACGTGTAAAGGGAATAAAAAGGATGAAGAGGTCGAAAAAAAAAATTAGAAAAAGTATCAAAAAAAAAAAAAAAGGAAGAGAACAGAAAGAATGGATTTAAAACGTTGGCATGCGGTTCCATTTGTCTTTCCGAGCGGTGGTGGCTGGGGGTTGAAAAAAATAATAAAAGGAAGGAAAAGCTCGTGGCGTCCTACCTTTGTGGTGGAGGAATCTCTTTCACCGTTGGTGGCAGCGAGGGGGAGGCCCAGAGCAGAGAACAAAAAGGGAAGACTACACCTGGTGTCCACTGTCATTGACTGGACTCCGCTGACCCGGATGGCTTCATACGTCGCAACAGAATGGACAAATGGGGGAGGGTTGGCGGGATTATAAATAGTTTTGCGCCTCCGGTCTGGTATTGTCCGCGGTTGCCTTAGGTTTTAAATTTATACAATAACTTAAAATGTTGAATGCGGAAGGCCTTAGGAACACATCAGTTGTAAATTAAAAAATTAACTTCGTCTTGGTTAAGTTCCGACCATTCATTAAAACCTTCCCGTATTGTTTTTTTTTTTTTAAATAGTTTAAGTTTGGAACTCTCACAAGGATAACTAACCTGTGGTGTATAAATTATTAATATCGGAAAACTTAATTATGTTTTAACTTTCATTATGAGATTTCTGTTAATAAAACTGAAAGGCGTTGACCGGTTCTTTGTTGCTGTCAAAAGAATTTTTATTGATTAATTTTACTTGTATCATTCAATAATTAAAATTTGTTCTTTCAGAGAATGTAATTATATATGGAGATGCTGATGTTTTTTAGTGTGTAGGTGCGGAAACTATTAAATGAAATACAAAAGCGCTGATAGAGTTTGGTGTCGAAATAAAGACAAATGAAAAATAATATATGGTTAGTAGGTAGCTATAACGTGAATGGTTTTGGAGATTTAGATACTAGAGGGAATGTAATTCAATATGTAAATTAATTGAAATATCTCTAATAGAAATGAAATTCAAGGAGAAATAAAATATATATAAATAAAGACAAGTGAATATATATATGTGTGTGTGTGTGTGTGTGTGTGTGTGTGTGTGTGTGTATATATATATATATATACACACACAAATATATTTCTTCGATCAGTGCACGCCAAGAGCTACGTTGAATATCACTCCGCTGACGTCCATGTTTCTTGTCTAGAAGATCTCTACACTTTAGTCTCACCGATGTCGCGGTTCTTCTTGTTGCTTATCTTCACTTCCTGAGGAAAAAGAATAAGTACCTCTCTTTGGACCAGTCGTCTGTGGTGGGCAGGTGTATTCTGTTTCTTTTCATTTCTTTCTGACACAGCCTGAAAATGAAGCATGCAGAGGGAACATCCGAGGCATAAAGAGGTAAGTGCTTCCTTTGATGAGAACAGCACGTGAAATAACTTAGTTCTATATATAGCAAGCACATCCAGTCGAATATGTCTGTGAAATTTATGTAAGTTTCATAAATAGTATTGTTATATAAAAATGTATAGTTATGAATAATTTACTGAGCTATTTGAGAGACTCAAGGTTTTGATTTGCATACAATAATTACTTGAAATTTCAAGTATTCAAATAAGTATCGTTCCATGATTTTCAGAAGTACAATGTATGTATCACCTGATACATCAGACTCAGGGTTACGAACTCACATCTAGTTAAGTAGACCGTTCAGTCAATGTTATATTAAATTAATATAACAAGTAATTAAAAAAATTAATTTGATTGATTTTGAATGTATTGATTTTGCTCTTGTTAATGGCTACGATTTCATCTTATATTCGGATTTAAATATATATATTTGTTTTCGTCAGTCGACAGCCTCTTTGATGAAAAGTGGTACTTGAAGCCTTCATAAGGAAAACATGAATGTTGTGATGTAGGCTTTGATAAATATCTGCTTAATGAGTTTTCATTTTTATTGTACTTTTTCTGTTAACTTCATGGCTAGTGTTGCTTTCATCTTGAAGGCCAATACAACCGAGTAGATGAAATATATAGCCTATCCTTTAGTCTCGGGATAAGGTTAGCTTGGGATTATAACTAATATAGAACTAGTTTACGACAAGGCTATCCGAAAACTGGCAATATATTTTTATATCCTTGGAATAGCTGGGATCGGGACTAAGTTAGATTAGGCTAAACCCCAAGACTACACTAGGTTCAACAACCGGCCCTGAAATTATCAACAAAAAAATGCATTTTAAAAAAATATTAAATTTTCTTAATTTTAAAATGACTATTTGATGAATGATACCAAAAAAAACAAAACAATATCTGATGTGGACAACACATGACTTCCTTGTACGCCTATTAAACTATAAATCGCTGGCTCAAAAAGTGATTCTGAATTTGGTTACTAGTTTCCGAAGATTGTAGTATCTCAAAAACGACACTCGGAGTCATAGACACAGACACATAAGCTCTTGTTTCTGGAGGTCTCATTCTGTTTTTATATATGTCGTTTTCTTTCAGTTGGTAATAAGTTTCCAAGAGATTTCTTCCTGTTCCGTGACAACATTAGAACTGTCTATTTCACTAGATAAAGCATTGGAAATCGACGGTTTCAACATTTTAAGCGGAAGAGCCGGCTTAACTTATATCTTATTCTCCTGCTCCAGACTTGTTCAGCTCACAAATGGGGAGGAAAAAAGTATTTCGCACTCAATTTTAACACTTAAAACAAGTAATAAAATTGTTTATTTACAGTGGGGAAAAAAATCGCGTTTATAACCTTTATCACTGAACCTATGATCTCTGTAATAAATATTTTTGTTATTTAATGTAACCTTTTGATGTAAGTTTATTATGACCTTCAAGTAAAGTACACCTTTCAGATCTTCAATTTCAACTAAAATCTATTATATTACTCATACTGAAATAAAACTGTAATTTACCAAATTTGAGATTTTTAAATTATATTTTAATATAAGTTTTGATGATAATGAATAACGACCTTCAAGTAAAGTACCACTTCCGGCAATCAAGCCGTACGTAAGTCTGTACGTACGTACGTACAGACGCCACGACGAAACTAGTCAAAATGGATTCAGGGATGGTCAAAATGGATATTTCCGTTGAAATCTGAAAACCGAAAATTTTCGCGATTACAATACTTCCTTTACTTCGTACAAGGAAGTAAAAACAACAGCTTTTAGTAGATTTTATTCAAATTTGATGAACCCATATGATATGAATTATGTAAATAATTATAACTATTTACAACGATTAGTTATTTTATTAAAACAATTTAACATTCTGCTGAAGCCAAAACTCGTAACGCTCACGGAATTTTTGACAGTTTCCACCGACACTATTCAATTTACTATTGAAAGCCAGGCAAGATTGATGTTTGATAACTCTCCTCGGTATTATTCATTAGAGCGACCACATGCAAAAGCGAACATATTTTTTCAAAACTACAAGTATATCAGGAATCATATATATGCCAGCTGTGCGAAAGAAAATCATAAAACTATGAACGTCGCACGCAGATGCAGCCAACTGTACAGCGAATTAAAGTTTATATACAAATTAACAAGATTATGCAAAAAGTACAAAACAATATTTGACGATTTATTTTTAAAGCTTCTTTAAACTAAGATCTATAAATACAATTGATTGATCACACTTTAGAGGCGTTCAATGTATATCATCCTAATGATTGAATTATCCTGATTCAAATGTACTATTTTTTAAGTTACACACCCCGACCAGTAAACTCCATGATCAGTGTTTGTTTTTTTTTTAGAGAACATGGACCAGAAATTAATTGTAACTGATGAAGCGATTACCTCAAACGGGTTAATTTTTCAAGTTTGGCCTTTGTATTAACTCACAAAGAAATGTAAGCAAGGGGATAATTCAATCAATGGTCATGGAATTCATCAATTCATCAATGGAATCAATGGTCTAAGGAATAGTTTAAAATACCCAGTACTAAATAAATCTTCAGAAAATATTTTGATTTTTGATGCACCGAAGTATTTTTGACCGATAATTTATACCCCACTTATAAACGTTAATTATGCTAATATTTGAAGTGGGGAAAAGAAGGGTGTATAACAGAAGAAGAAAAAAAGACTGGGACCCTTGTAGTAATTTAGTTGCGCTGTGTGGGGTAAACAACAATAGATTGCAGCGCACATAGCCGACTCAAATTGCCACTCTTTTATCAGATGTTAATATCCATCTAATAATCTGGAATAACTCAGCTGCGGTTGATTCATTATTCAGTTTCATTTATCAGCTGTTCCGTAACGCGACCTCTTCGGGCCGCCATCTTAATTAGAGGCTAAGTTTTGAGCAGGGATCATTACCATATCCAATTTGCAGGTAATGATTTCTTAAGGAATGATATCAGATTATTTTAAGCTGAAAGATATTCAAAACGATTTGTACGGTTTTGAAAAGAATCTTAAGAATTTTTGAATAAGGAAGGTAATTGCGTAAAAAAGGTGTAAGTGCGTAAGCGTCGCATTACATCAAAGCCCTCAACCGGAGCTGCCCTCCTGCGAGTATGAATTCTAGACAGTAATTTGTCACAAATCAGCCGCCGGTGTTCGTTAAGTTGAAGTCGAGTTATATACGTGTAGATATAAATTCCAACTTGTTGATTAAGTTGGATCTTTCAACTTTTTGTTGTGCAAAGTAGAACCTTCAGAAGCTGTTTTTCAAAATACTTTGTGATCTACATTCCTCCTTCACAATTTTCTAGTTTTTAGGCGCTAGTTAGTGTTGTCTTGGCATAACATGATTGTAGGAGTAAGTAGAGGCGTATGCAGATTTTTTTTTTTGACTAGCGCATTCAAATAAAAATCCTTTATTTCTGTCACTGGAGATTGTTAAATGTGAATCAGACAAATTTTAATTTTTTTTTTTTTATGATTAGATCAGTAAAATAATCCTCTGTAAGTAACCTATTTTACACTTGGCTCATAACCGCTACTGCTTGAATAATAAGTCTTCTAGATACCTTGTATGCACTCACCCCTTAAGGCAGGGGGTAAGATAAACTAGTCACTGCTAGATTGAATTATCAATATTATAAAAAACGTTGTATTGAATGTAATACAACAATAAATCGTCTAAGGCACATTGTTTAATAAAAGACGAAAATCTAGCTTCAAAAATAAATATTTTACAGCCATTTAAAGCCAAACTATTCAAAATATAGTGCGCGTTTGCCCCACATTATCTTCTTTTTTTTTAAATTGTACCAAAAAAAAGGTAATCCTTGGTCGACATTTCTGATAGGACGAATATCTGTTCCACTGTTGTAAACTTACCACAATGGCTTAATTCATATGATTTCTTCAAGCAGTCCTCTTTGTCGCAGTAAATACGTTCTCGATGAAATTTAACGAAATCCTTCAAAGGAAAAATTCACATAGCCAGAAGGAGATGAAAAGTAGTTTCGAATGGGTGAAACATTCATTTGTTTGTGATATCAGAAAATCCTAATTGTTTTACACTAAATTTTTATTTATATTTGAAAGTTTCTAAAATTTTATTAAGCCTTTCTTCCTTTATAATGAATGATAAATGATATGAATTCTTCTTTATAGGAGGAATTTTAGTGGAAACATGTGCCTGTGAATGTAATTACCATGGCAGGATATGTCATTACCATGGGTCTAACATTTAAAATTTTAATGCTAAAAATGACTATTGATCTTTTCAAGGCTTATTATTTTCAGCTGCCAACAGCTCCCAGAGATCACCATAATTTCTTTTTTGGAATTTGAGAACGAGTTGAAAATTCGAAGTTTTGCCTGCTAAAATTGTCCCCTAGTTTGAGAATATTTAAATATATATATATATATATATATATATATATATATATATATATATATATATATATATAGCGATGAGAAAGTAGACTTAAGCGGGAAGGCAGGAGCCACTCTCAAAGCGCAGGAAGCGTTAATTACAATTGTTGCGCTGGCAAGTGGATCATTATACCTGGGATCCTGGCCTTTATGGGGTGGCACTGCCTGTCACCAATTTGTGCTCCCAATCTGTTACAGCTCCTTGTGAAATCATATTGGTCTTTGATAATGGTTCAATTTGTTGGCGGGAGGAATTGGAAGGGCTTGCGGCAAGAAGGGTTTTGATTCATTTTGGGCTCTTCCGTTTGGTGGCCAATAATTTTTAGATTTTTTTAATGTCAAACCATCAATATTTTACAAGAATTTTATCATTATTATTATCTAACAAAATTGTCTAAAATAGATATGACGTTGTTATCGATCAGCAAGCTATTTAAATATTTAAAATAGGATTTGGTCAATTTAATTTATGCATTTATTTAAAATAGAATTCGCTACTAAAATTAATTACAATAAAAAAATTTTCATTAACACTATAAATCGATTAACAATATAAAAATAAATATTTCCTAAACCAATCATTCTACTTGCTTATAACAACACTTATTGACAATTATCCTTATCAGGTGCTATTAGCAGGTGCTGTGCGATGTTTATTAATTATATTTTAATACTTTTAATATTTCAAAACAAATCTTGAAATTGAAAATTTAAAAAAAATTAAAATTTCCAAATCAAAAAATTCACAAAAATTTATGATGATGGTGGTCTGAGTTACAGAAATCGTTTTATCCATTCATCAAATGAATTTTTATTATAGTCTTTCAAAATATGAATTTTAACTAAGGTTATTTAATCTTTGTGTGAAAATCTCAATATAAACTAATTAATTTCATTAAGTCATTACGGTGTGTAATCAATTCAAGTATTTCAGCTTCAGAATAACTTTCTTAAAATTTCCGAACTCATATCGAGAAAAGCGACTTGGTTGACACCACGCTGACGCTTTCTGTCCATTTCAGGTCAAATGAGATGGTTGAACCCGACAGGCGCACTTTTATTGTGAGATTTTTTTAATATCTCAGTTGTCAATTTTTGTGAATTTATGGTTTAAATTATATTTTAAAACAAATAGCAAATATCGAAAGAAAAATTTTT
Organism: Rhaphigaster nebulosa; assembly: GCA_948150685.1. Taxonomy (NCBI): domain Eukaryota; kingdom Metazoa; phylum Arthropoda; class Insecta; order Hemiptera; family Pentatomidae; genus Rhaphigaster; species Rhaphigaster nebulosa. The sequence continues at coordinate 85,275,291 of OX411309.1, read as the reverse complement.
AAATTTGTTTAGTTATAGTCTGTCACGATTATGATATTAATTTATTTATTCATTTAATAGGCATTGTCATTTATTCGTTTTATTTTTGTCGCTGATTTTATTTTTTATATCGATAGTTTATAATTAACTTTATATTCTTTTTCCATATTTATTATATTATTCTATATATTTATTATGTTCGTTACGATTATTATATTCTAGATTGGTAATCAAACTTCTTCTCGGTGTAGTTTTTTGTTCGAGTGAGTAGAAATCATATCAATGAATCCGATTTACGGAAACCGGTTATGGTGAATAATGAAACGGCTAAGAAAATCTTTATTGAGGTAGTTTTGTTGATTCGTAAAATAAAAATTTGCAAGTGCGAGCACATTGATTGGCTATTGATTTGTTTTATATTTATTTTTATTTTATTGGTTCTCTGTTACAAATGACAAAACTACGTAATCTTTCGGGATTACTTGAATTTAAAAAATGATTACTTATACTGCAATGAGAATTTTTAAAAGAAATAATAGATCATTAGTAAATAAGTATGAAAATAAAAAATAAATCAATTCTTCAAGATCGCAATAAAAGTGTCTTATTCTAGACATTACATTGCAAAAGAATAATCAGTTGACATCCGCATGATGGTATAGAAGGATCAATCCCTAATTAGCAAAAGAATAATATGTCTTTTTTTATTTATTTTTTTAAATTGCGTGTAGTTGTTAAATGTTTAAATATTGACCTAATAAGCTCAAGTAATTTAATAAATTGAATACATTTAAAATGGAAAAACTAAATTTTAAATGAAACTAGAATGTGAAAATATTAAATAATTTATAGGAGATTTTGGGATTGATTTTTTTTTTCATTATCAAAATTTTTATAAACATTTTTGGTTTATTTTTCCAATAAATTGGAACCTTTGTTATCCACATAGAAAAAAACATTAACTTTCGCTCAAACTTTGAGGTTTCACGTCGCAAGGTATGTAGAATTTAAAATTCGAAAAAAAAAGTCTTTACCCCATCCGCGGACCAGACGACTGAGCCGAGTTTTAATTTTTTTTTTTTTTTTGGAACAAAAGTGGATGATCCGCGTAATTCGACATTACTATCAACTGTTTTGTCCCGAAATGGCGGGCGATTGGCTTAATTTTTTTTTTATTTATAATTATTTGGAAATAATAAGCCAATTTTATTAATTTACAGAGTTTTAATAATAACTTTTAGCCAACATTTTGAAATGTTAATTACGTATTAAATTATTTCAAATTGCTTGTTAAAAGGTGCTAAATGTCGGAGAAGTGATTATAATTAGCTAAGGGAATTATACAGCTTATTAATACCTCATTACATGCCTATTATACAGAATATTCATCGCGAAACACCAAATTCGGTATAATTCTTTTTTTTCTTTTTTTTTTTAGTTTAAAGATCATCTTGTGCCGTCTCGTCGCGACGAGTTGGAAATAGGTTTATAAATGAGGGGGTTGTGCAGTAATTACAGCTCTTGAAGAGGCGCTTGTTGAGATCGAGTTGAGACTTTATAGCGATAAATATTGTAAATTGGTTGAGCTAAATGATCCATTACTCCAGGGGACTGTTAGGATTGATATTATAACAGTTTCGGCTCGACCCGGCCACCTAAAAATGGCCATTTAAACGCTCGGCCATTTTGCTCGTCGCGGTTTAATATCCATTATCGGCCTCTTACCAATCGAGTGATACTTAACCTCGAATTTAATTTTTTTTTTTCTTTGATTATATGGAACAAATCACCGGCTTATTAGTGCTGATTGTTCGAAATTAACGAACCTCTTATAATCTTCCCTTGACCATTAATAGACAATAATATTCTTATAACTCTTTTTCAAGACGAAAAGGAAAATTTTGCGTAGTATTTAGCTGATATAGTCAATATAAAAAAAAAACTTCATACTTTTCCTCCATATTCACAAGTGGCTGAGATATGGACGTATGAAAACTCTAATCGGCCGCCATTTGGGGACAAATCGGCTGATGGTAATATCGAATTCCGAGGATCGTCCTGGGGTGACCTGTGACAGATGCAAAAAAACAACAAAAAAAAAACGGATCTGTAGGTACGGAGAAAAGCCGTGGACATACGGATTTTTATTAAAATTCAATTTTCGGATTCTACATATCTTGAAACGTGAAATCTCGATTTCGAAATGGAGTTGATTTTTTTTGTTATGTCGATTAAAAGGGTTCATTATTGAAAATAATAAATAAAAAAATCTGCAAATCTCTTTCAAATTGTTTTATAATTTTATATTCTAGTTTTATCTATAATTTCATCAAATAACATTTTCTGTTTTCTGTCATATGTTTAGAAACTATAATTTTTTCCATCTTAAATTTATTAAAATTCATTGTTAATTATAAAATAAGTAATTATAATCGTTAAAAATAAATATATACAATTAAATTGATTTGTCATTGAAGCTATTATATATTTCAGAAAACACGTGGGTATCACGGACCAGCACTTTTCATGTTGCTTCAATGGCGTATTGTGTTATGCTTTATAAGTACTTGAGTGTGTGTGTATATATATATATATATATATATATATATATATATATATATATATATATATATATATATATTAAAAATATATGATACTAACTAAGCGTAAGTACGGATTATCTTCCGTCCTACCCAGTAAGTTAGATTTAATCATTAAATTAGTTGTTAAATCAACAATAATAATTTCATAATCAACCACTTGAATGGTTGATAAATGGTTGATACCATTTGAATACCTTATGATAAATGAACTGTTAATAAATATATACATATATTTATTAACAGTTCATTGTTCATTTATCATATATATATATATAATATATATATATATATATATATATATATATATATATATATATATATATATATATATATATATATATATCTCAATTTCAATTTAATAATGACTTCAGATTAATGACAGGTGATTATTGGAAATACTTAAAAGCAGATGAAATTAATTTTATCTTAAAAGTTGCATAATATGATTTTTCTTACAATAATGTATTCTCTTGAACAAGACGTGAGCATGAAACGAGATTAGGAGATTTCAATAAATATTAAGAGTTATTCCATGTTTATAGGAAAAAAAAAATCCTTCTCTCAGCTGTACTGCTACTATTATCTATCATATCATAATATCTACTAATTTATTCTAAGAGACCTTGTTTTAAACTTAGCTACTTTGGAAACAAAATCTATTAGATTCCCAAGAACCCAATCATTGTCAACAACAGTGACAGAAAATTTTTTAATTTATACATACATAATAGTATTTTAATATAACATTTAAAATAAAAATATTCTCATTAAAATTATACAACATATAAAGCTCAGATAAGTCTGGGACGGCATAAGCAGGATCGCGTTCCTAAATTGGAGCTAAGAAATAAAGATGTGGAATTTTAAAAGCGATAAATTGAAGAATCTCCCAAATAAATAAATTCTAAATATCTATATGCAAACTAATAAATTATATTTATTTTTAAATTAAAAAAAAAGAAAGTATATTAAAAAAAAAAGTACCAATATGTTATAGATATACTACCATATCTGACCCCTAACCTAAAAAAAAAAAAAAAAAAAAAAAAAAGAGACATCTCTAATTTTTGGGAGGAGCAATCAAAAAACTTTCAAACCTGTTTATCTCAGTTGAGGAATTTCATTGAAAATTAGTTCATATTGGAAATTAGATTGTGTTGAAAAGCATAATCACAATGAAACGAAGTGTGTCAATATGAATTGAAGACGTTAGTTGATGAAGGTGATATATAACAAATTTACGAAAGTTGATTTTTTGACGAATGAAGGTAAGAAAGAACTTGCCAATCTGCGCCGTGTAACATTAACAACCTAAGATTCTTGATTAGTCGCATGATTTCTCATCAGATTAGATAGGTCCTGTCTTAACAAAATTACTTAAATAAAACCTTAATTATTATTTTCTCAAAACCTTATATTTGTAATAAAATACCTTTATCCACTAATGCCTTCAATAATAATAGTTATAATAATAAGAGTAGTATTGAACTAATTTAACTTAAAATTTATATTCCACTGATGTATGTCACTGTCTCTTTCACCTCTCACAGAGAAAGTATTTGCGTTTAAGTATATTATTTTTAAATTTATACCATATAATATATTTAAATATTTAAAAAATATTATTTTATAATTTATACTATTGAATCAGATGACTGATCCAATGTTACTTACAGCTTTATATCATTACAGAATGTTTCAACTGAAACTATTAAATCGACGGAATACCGCCATTGTCGCGATTTTGATTTTATTAAAAACAAGATTTTATCTCCAATGTATTTGCGAAAAGCACTCATCTGTTACAAAATCGTTACATGATTTAAATTGATCAAAAAGATTCATATTTTAGCGTTTACCGCACTAGCAAAAATTACCGCCAGAAATCGTCCATGAAACACTTCTAAAACAGTCTTTTACATTGGTCATTGGACAGTTATTTCCAGCCGTGTTGGAATGTTTTTAATCATTTTGTAAAATTATATTTTATAACATTGATTATAAGTAAATTTTTCGATTGCCCTATAATGCCATGTTGTTGTCACATGAGATGTTTCTCGCCGTAAATAACGATATATTAAACTTCACCTATAAAAATTCTAAAATTTACTGTCAAATACTTAAGGAAGAAAACGATATTTTGATGTTTTACCTCTATTTAAATTAATAAAATATTAAATTCATGTATTTGATCCGATTCTGGAGTCCTTAATTGTTAATTGAAAACTTGAATTTATTATTTTTTGTCTATGTGATTAATTTACAATTATATTGAAACAATATATTATATTAATTAAAACATTGAAAATAACATATCCGCCTTAATTGCTGAAGTATCCGTTCGGATTGGATCTTGTGGATTGAAATCCTCAGTAAAAGACTCAAAATATAAGTTTTTATACTAGTATTTAATTTATTTTATTTTCGCATTATCATCTCTTAATGATTTATTATATTTACTGATTTTCAAATAAATCAGTAGTCAGAAAAGTATTGTTAATTTCACTTTTAATGCTATCTTAGATTATTAATGCTGATTTTCTAATAAATCAGTTGTCGGAAAAGTATTGTTAATTTCACTTTTTATGCTATCTTTGATTATAATTTAAATATGGCTTTAATTTAAATGCTTGTAATTTACAGTTGCTTATAAACAAAAACATTATACTGAAAATACAGCTAATAACCATTTATAACCATTTATTTCTAATGATCCTGGAAACTAGGTAATGAATTAAATCAAGCAATAATTTCGAATTTATTTAATTGCTACTATCGCAGCTGCAGGAGATTTTAATGCTTCTAAAATTTGTTGAAAAGTTTTTTTAATATATATATTTTTTTTTAATTGCAAAAAATGTTGTATTTATTAATAATTTTAATTATTGATTTTGATAAATGAGGTTATTTATATATTTTTTGTGCGCAGAAGCCCATTGGCTATCGTGCTTTATTTACTGCATGTTTCATACTATAAATTATTTTATACCTTGATGCAATACAGTATAATATGGTAAAATTGTATAATAAAAAGCATATGTAAAAGATATTTTAATTTATGACTCTTGTAGTGTTGTTGGTAACGGACTCATTAAAATTGTATAAAGCTGTAGTTAGTTATATATCATAAATATTGATAGTTACATAGATAAGTTATAAGAAAATAATTGTAGTAATAAAACGTGCGACCAACACTTAAGACATACCCGTAGTATTATGAGATTTATGACACGTCTCACGGTTTAAAATATTTATATATTTTATTTTATACATATAGGGTTCAATAGATTATTAAATACTTTTTTAAATAATGGTTCGGACACTAAAATAGTCTGTTTGGATATAATTTCATTGTTAATGCCTTCTTCTATATGTTGGATTTATACTAGACGCTACGGCTCAGTAAAAATTACATTTTTTAAATATTTTTTTTTTTACATTCTACAATGGTCATTTTTCTTGTAAATTACCTGATTAGAGCAATTTTTATTTATTAGAATTTTCCTGCAACGTAATTGGTGAATAAGCCGTAAGCGGCTTTCACGCTAGTCGTAAAGAAAATAATAAAATTAATCGCTGTATTGAGCGGAATCACGATTTCCTTATTGTTTTAATCAAATAAAATTTTCTAGAATATTCTAAAAATATGTTTATGATATAGCATATTGTATTTTAAATAAGTCTTCTTAGCGTTATGATATTTAATTAATTTCTTGAATTGAATTTTTATTAACATTTTAATAATAAAACTATAACTAAAAATAATATTTGTAATGACTAATGCAATATCGGATTGACTTATACTGTCAATATCAAAGTCATTGAAAGTAAAGTGAACTTTTTTAGAATAGAATATTTTAATTTGAGCACCATTATGATAAAAATTCTTATAACAAACAGGAAATTCTTGTTTGTTAAAAGATTAACTATGATTGATCGTTACAGTGAGAATGCGATTGCAAAATAAAATGATTTAATATTATCAAAGACGGCTCTTAGATATTTTATTTTTAAACGTTAATTTAAAAAAAAAAATTGTTTATAAACAAATTTTAAATGCGACGCTATCGATTCCGTATGACCGAAGCCGTAAATTTTATTTTTTTAAATTCATTATAATACGAAGAAAAAATTATTTATTTTTTTTGATAATTTAAAAAAAATATAAATTGGGTTTTAAAAAATAGCTCTCTTCGGGGTCTCAACAACTTTCAGTGTAAAATCAAAATAGCGGGAAAGTAATGCATTTCCGTAAAATGTTTAAAAAATTTCCTGATGCCTTTACTTTCTAACTAGAATTTAAAAGTGAAAGTTAAACTTTTTAATAATTGATTTAATTCGATATAAATATTACGAATTAAAGTTTGCATAGTTAAGCTTATCATAGTCAACGATGATTTTTTTTTATTCATATAGATATTTTTTATATTGATTGAATTTTAAAACATTTTATCATATGTATTCTACTATAAAAATTGGAAAAATCAATGAATTAATGACACATAATTTTATTAATATCTTAAATTATTTTGATTAATAAAATAATGAATATTTTATTGTTTCAATTTAGTGAGATATTCGCTACTTATTATTTTTATCACACGTGTATTTTATCAGTTTATTACTGTTTTTGACAAATTAAAAAAAAAAATTGAAGTGGTGTAAAATATTGTTTAAGTGTTTTTAAGTTGAGTGGGCTATAACAATATTGACATCAACGCAGAAGAGCCCAATAGTACATTCATAAGTTGAAGCAGACTTGATGTCCCTTTGATTTCATGCTGATAAAGTTCATCGGCGTCTGATCTTTTTTTTTTTTTTTAAATTGGAATATATTTTTTTTTAAATAATTTTTATTGCTATCTACATTTATTAATTTAACATAATTACTCACGTTAACAGGTTGAGGTGCATTCAGAGCTTATCGTGTCGGCCCCACCGTACCGGACGCATCCTCCCCGGTTTGACACACACCACTTTAGCACTGGCAGAGGGCTGGGGGTTGACTGGGTCCCTTCGGTGCCCCCACTCCGCTCGGCAGTCCTCGTCAGTCTTCGCCTGCCTCCGCTCGTCTATTCTCTAGCCCTCTCGGGGGTGCACTGCAAGGATCACCTTTAGTTACTTAACTGTTTTATATGTATCAGACTAAGTTATTTTAAAAACCGATTATATCTGTACAGCGGACATATTTACCTTCTTTTTTTAAAAATTCTTTCTGTTGAAACTCAGCTATGGATAGTTATTTCTTAGATATACTTGTAGATTTTATAAAAGATGATGCCATTGTATGCAATATTACAGGTTACAAGTGATCTACCGTATATGAAATAATCTGGATATATAATAATAGAGAAAACTTAAATAGCTTTTGTATTATTTTTGAATTAGTGATCAATTCTAGTCATTACAAAAATATTATCAAAGGGTTTTTCTCGCGATTATTTCCGCCATTTAGTTGTAAAAGTTGACTTATGTTCTATAAGCGGCTATAAATAAATGTGATAGGAAGACATCGCAATTTGAAATTGCAAAACTATAATTTTTATTATAGTTATTTTTAATATTTTATTGTAGTCAAACTATATAATTTGAGACACTTCAATAAGACAAATTGTAACGATACTTTAGATGAATCATTACACAGTACTTTAAATAATGATATATGTGGTGAGGGAGCTAAATCGAAAACTTAATATGTACACATATATGTATACATTTAAAAAATCAGTCCTGAAAAATTCTATTAACGTTCTTGTATATAAAGGAGATATTCATTGGTTTAGGTAGCCATTATAGAAATTCAAGTTTTATTGAGAAGCACTCTGGTCAGTATTCTGCTACAACTGCTTGGTTTATCTCCTTACTTATGCAAATTATTCGTTATGAACCCACGAAGGTTCTGCCAAACAGTTTCCAGCCAACTAATTTTCTGTCATGTGTGCCAAGCCAGAATATGTTCAGCAACGGAAAGCGGACTTGGCTGCCTAGAGTGCCTCGTTCCCTCGTTTTATAAATAAGTGATTAAAAAAATAAATAATGGAGGGAGTTATTGTTGACCGTATATTTATATTTAAAGGGAGAAGTTGATCGGGGGTGCGGTCAAAGAAATAGACTTAATAAGTGTGGTCTTATATAATTGTGCCTACGTTTCGGCCTAAATTTTAGGCCATCTTCAGGGCTATGTGTCTTTTTAATTAATAGATTTCATATATTTCACTATTCCCTGTGTAAATATCGCATTGTTTTTAATTTTTAATTTTTACATTGTTATTTCATTTATTTTATTTGATTGTATTTTTTCAATTGTCTTTTGTATTATGTAATTTAGTGTTATCCTTTTCTTTTTATTCTTTATACTTTTTATCTTACTTGTATTTTCTGTTTTTATCATTTATCATTTTTACTGTTACTGGTACTGCCTCTTTTCTATTTTTTCATTGTTGTTATTTTGTTTTCATTTTTAGCCCTGAAGATGGCCTAAAATTTAGGCCGAAACGTAGGCACAATTATATAAGACCACACTTATTAAGTCTATTTCTTTGACCGCACCCCCGATCAACTTCTCCCTTTAAAAAAAAAAAATAAATATATTAATTTTATTTTTTAAGCAATCTAACAAAATATTTTTCTATTTGCCGAATGTATCTCTTGATCTGTCGATTTATTGAGACTTCTGATCGCTACTTTTCTAGTCAAGAAGCTACTCTATTATTCTCATAAGGATGAATGGTTTCTCCTCCAAAAACGACACTCGGCATCGCGGCATCCATCTATTGGCATGCACTCACTCATGCTCTTGTTTCTGTAGATCTCATTCCGTTATTATATGTCGTTTTCTTTCAGTAGGTAACTAGTTTCCAAAAGATTTCTTCGTGTTCCGTGGCAACATTAGAACTTTCAATGTCACTAGATAAAGCATTGGAAATCGACAGTTTCGACATTTTAAGCGAAAGAACCCACTTAACTTATATCTTATTCTCCTCCAGCAGACTTGTTCATCTCACAAATGGGAAGGAAAACCAGTATTTTACACTCAATTTTAGCACTTAAAACAAGTAATAAAAATTGGAGTAGAAACAAAATCACGTTTGTAAGCTTGATTTCTGTATTTAATTTTAATATAATTTTTGATGTGTTTATTATGACCTTCAAATAAAGAGCACTTTTCGGCTCACCAATTTTAATAAAAATCTAGTAAATACATTCATATTGATATAAAAGTCGTATTTAATAAATTTGAGATGTTTTATTATATTTTTATATAATTTTTGATGAAAATGATGACCTTCAAGTAAATTACCATTTCCTGCCAATGTTAACTAAAATTTATTACGTTATTTATATTAATATGTAAATCTTATATACCTAATTAGAGATGTTTTACATTATATTTTTATATAATTTTTGATGAAAATCTATAATGGCCTTTAAGTAAAGTACCACTTCCGGTAATCATATAGTGACCAAAAAGAGAGGTTCACAATCAGATTTTTCAGCAATCCTAAATACAAATATTTAACATTCTAAGGTTAATCGTTTTAGAGTTTTGCGAGATACGCACGTACGAACGTACGTCAGACGTCACGACAAAACTATTCAAAATGTATTCAGAGATGGTCAAAATGGGTATTACACATCGTACAACCTTTACCTTTACCGGTACCTTTACATCGTACAAGGAAGTAAAAAGGCAATATATTTTTTTTTTTTTAACCCAATCCTTACTCACTCTATTAGTGATAAAAATTACAGATAAGAAGAATATAGCTTTGCTTGAACATCGAGGATATGTTGAGCAAGTACAATATATTGCTTGGGTAATTTTTAAATTGCGACTACGGAATGTAATCCGTAGCTATTTCACGTATAAAGGATGTTCTTGATTGTTTTTTTTTAAGTTGCTGAATTCAATCATGAATCATTTAAATCAAAATATTTTAATATATCAGATTCGGAAGAAATATTTTTTATTAATAGTGGGTTTTAAAATTTAAATATATTTACAAATTCTCTCCTATAAAAAGTTAACATTGAAAATAAATGTAGATGTTAAATGTTGATTGATATTAAAATTTTATAATATTTGCAATTTCGTTCAAAATTCCCAAATTGGTAATATATAATCTATAAGGGTGTATTATAGATCAATTTAGATGGGGTAGTGGAAGGAGGTCAGTAGCCAATGGCCCGCCCCGATATTCATGCTCACTCGACTGTCCTACGGGGATTTCAATAACTGGTTTAGACAAAGGTGTCCCTCGTCCCATTCCTAACTCCTGCCCCAATCGTTAATCCATTTGGCCAAGCATCCTTTGTAATCATTATTAAAATTAATTGAAATTTAAAAAATCCTTTCCGCAGTGCTCTGAACTAAGATGAGATCGTTTCCCAGATTGAAGCTGGGTTTAATCAATGGCGTATTTGAGCTAATGAATTAAAATGCACGTTACCTTTAGCATCATATAGTGTCCTCTCATCCTTTTCAGTGATAAACCGCAACTAGGATTGCCAGGCTTCATATTTTCGGTAGGACAGTCCTACAATTCGTACAAACTGTTCCACTTTGGTTACAAGGAGTCCCACTTTCGTTAACACTGCACTCTATATTTCGCATTATTTTAATCTAGATTTTATATTATGCGGTTCAGATAGTTTAGTTCCTTCAGAACTCAAAGGGGCGCTAAAATACTCCTTGGGTTATTATAAGATTTTAAATCGGACAGTGATTCGATTAGATTAAACGTTGAAGGATAGACGAAACATACGTAGACGAAACAAATACGAAACTGAAATTGTTTCTTATTTGTGGGAATTGCAGAATTATTAAGTATTCTAGATGTAAATACGAACAAACTCTTTAAATACCTATCTAGTTATTGTTAACGGTAATATAAAAATAATTGCAAATACACCTGACTGGAATACCTGGAACCTGACAAATGGCTCCGTTTTTTACAAAATTTGAAACACCTGAGAATTCAGAAAATATATTTGAAATGTTATCATATATTTTAACCATACCACCTTCTTCATCATTTGCAGAACACGCCTTTTCAAATATGAAAAATAAATGGATTGATGAGAGGAATAGGTGTTATGTCGATCTAATTAAAGCAGAATTATTAATCGTTTTGAATTCTCAAAAATGTTGTATGCATTTTTTGAAAATATAAAAAGTGATGTGGCCTTGTTAAAATGTGCCCTGAGTAACCAATAACATAAATTTGGAATCGGCATATTAGTCTATGTCGTTTCTAAATTTATATTTTTGTTAATAAATGGATAATTAGTGTTGAAATTATAATTAGTGCTGTATAATTTAATATGATGTTTAAGTAATATTACAGGTTTATGTTATTAGAATCATAACTCTCCTACTTTGTCCTGCATAACTATGATGCTGTCCTACTTTAGAGCATTAAAAACCTGGCAACCCTAGGCACTACTCATATTCAACACTTCGTTATTTTTGTTTTCTCCTAGACAAAGTTGTAACAAACAGGGGCGTAGCCACATGGGAGGTCCAGAGGGTCCGGACCCTCCCCTCCCCCCCCAAAAAAAAATAATTACAAAACACTGTTACTTATTTCTTATCTGTAAACAAACGTTGTATTTGAATTTTATTTTATCAATAATATAACTAGCAATAGAAAATATTATTTAGAAAGAGGGACCCCTTACATTCGGTTGGGGTGGGTTTCTTTAAAGTTGCAATCCTTGGATGGACCCTCCTTCCCTCTCCCCCGAAACGAAATCCTGGCTATGCTACTGGTAACAATGAACCTAATCGCGTGAACCTCCAAAGACAAGAAATCCACGAACGATTCCACCACATTCCATAGACTTCTGGCACTCTATTTCCTATAAACCATCCAGAAATCTTACGGTCTCAAAACCAGATATCAAAGTATTCTATCCAAAATCAACCGAACTATTGCCAATGCATATCATATCATATCATCGGTCCCATGTTAAACTTAAGTATGTGAAAAATTCGATTATTTGTTTTTGTTATTTTTTCGATAGTATTTCGGTTGATACAGCCTGTATTGAAGTTACGAATCAGTTACGGCATTAGAAAGTGGTGAAATCACAGTTCCATTGTTACGAAAAACGTCTTTAAGTATGAAGCTTCCGTTTTAAAGTAATGACTATATTGTAGGGTAAAACAATAGCTACACATGAAACAATGAGATATAAGAAATATTTGATCAGAGCTAAGAGAAGAGCTCGTAAAGTATGGCAGACTGACCGACTTCCATCTGACAAACGGACTTTTAATAGACTTAACAATGAACTAGACAAATTAGACAGTTACCTAAGAAGAAAGCCCCTGATCATGACCTGATAACTGCTCAAGTGCTCCAGAAAATGCCCAGGAAGGCTCTAGTGTATCTAACCTCTATTACAATGCAATACTCAGAACGACTAAATTCCCTCTACAATGGAAATATTCACACATTACCATGATTCATAAAGACACAGCTACTCCATCATCATAGAGACCTATCAGCTTGCTCCCGAATTGTTCAAAAATTTTTGAGGAACTACTCTACAACTTCTTGACATACTGACGAACAATAACATAATACCTGACCATCAATTTGGATTCCGATCCCAACATTCAACAATTACACAGAGTGATAGACTACATTGCGACGGCACTAGAGCAAAATACTGTGACTTAGTGAATATTGTACGTTAATAGTTTCTGCCTGATGAAAAAAAAACAGTATGTTTAGACAAAGCGAATTTTAACTGTCAAATTACGGCCAAATAAACCAGTGAATGGCTTAGTGGTGTTTATCAGGTGGAAATATATGGTTTGCTAAATAATGGAATGAACTGAGAATGCAAAATATGAATTTTTGACTTAGTAACTTTTGTTCGAACGCCCCCCGTAAAATTGAATTATCTTGGAGTGATGTAGTGTGACTATTTGTGTGATCTTGACTTTTTCTCTCCTGATCGTCGAAACGTTTACTGATTCATTTGCATTAACATGTTCCAACAATATCTTCTTGTTATGTTCTTCAGCCGAGGACTTTTTCAGCTGTTTATTTGTTCTTATCTACAAAAAATTGCCAAATAAAGCTGCGGAATCGTTGGGACGACTTGGCATGAGTAGCCAGACCACCAGGTGGATAGAAAGTGTTGCTTCAAGTAATGACCATCAATCCGGCCCCTCATGATTTGTGGCCCCGCGTGGTGAATATTTGATGAACGGCCATCCCTGTTGGAAATAGTGAACAACAGATAATAAACCATCCTCCTTTTCAAGCTAACAGTATAAAATCAATTGCTATCGATGGGTATTGGCTTTCAAAGCTACTGCCTCGGGGGCAGCGGTAATAAGCGGTGCCTTTGTATTAGCCGTAGTTAATTTATTCTTAAAATAAGAGTTGAGCCCCCAATGATGTTTTATTCCTCTTCCGATGATGTATATATATTCGGTTGGGAAACGGAGAAATACGATCCAATAAACTAATGGTCCAATAAGGGAGGGGCGCATCCGAAATTATGAATATGTATTTGTTGGACAGGAAGGTTTCGCAAATTGAGTTATTGTCTGGTGTTCAGGGTCGTCTCGGGTTCGTCCACCTGTTGCTTTATGGAGTCCGATGCTTTTCTCAATATCTGAATGCATGGAATCCCAGGACATATCTTCCATTCAGCAAAGATATGTTAAGTAGGAGTATTTCGGGTCATGGAGGTCTTATATTCTTTTGATTGATAAGAAGCCACTACACACAAATATTACTAAAAAATTTGCAGTGTCCAAAAGGAAAAGGTAAGAAAATTATTAGTTTTCCTTAAATTGAAAGAGAAAGATGAAAAACACTCGGAATCCATATTTTAAGAAAATTAGTTATTCGTTGAAGCAGGTATCTACTTGGTTCTGCATGTGTGAAATGCAAGAATGCATCATGCTAGTCCACCATGTTCCATTATTTTGGCGGTTATATTAAAATCTGTTGAAGTCAAAAGCCCACTTACTTCACAGAACATGAGTAGTTTTATTCCTCTCTTGTAAAATGTGGCTTACTGGCCTTAGTTGAGCTGTTTTAACTAGATAAGAACTAAGCAAACTCCTCGAAAAGGATATTTAGGAAGGATATCTATGGAAGCCCAGCAAAACTCCTAAAACCAGGGAGATGTACTGAGTTGGCTATTTTAAAAGAACACGGAAAAAGTGTACACAAGAACGATAAAAGTGAATCACTAGCTGATTCAAGGGGAGGGAGGTCTTTCGGGCTGAAGCCCGTCAAAACAAAAATTAAAAACAAATTATTTTTACATTGGTCCATTCATTATAGCACTTTGCTTAAAATTATATCAATTTTTAATAATACAAAGAACAAAGAAATACAATGAGGGAGTACCGCCTATCTGATGGGTTAAAAACTGCTTCAGCTTTTTAAGAAAAAGATTTCTTCTTAAAAACATTTTTGTTCCTGTTAATTACTGTTATTAAAAAAAATATCTATCTGATGTGGACAACACATGACTTCCTTGTACGCCTATTAAACTAAAAATCTTTTTTTGTACACTTATTTTAAAATAGACAACTCAGTAGATCTCCTGGCTTTAGCAGTTTTATTGGGCTTCCATAGACTATTTCTGAAGGCGAGGAACAAGCCAACCTTATTTCCCATGGGTCAGAGGATGTGTCCTTTTGCCACTTTGATTATCAATATCAATGGGAGAGCGATCTTGTGAGAGATTGTGACTTTATTTTATTCATTTTAATTAAAGTAAAAAAAAAAATGTGGTAATATAGCGATGAGTATAATGTTTATAGAGTGAATAAAAAAAACAAAATTAAATGAAAGAAATTGAAAGATAAAATGAAAGAAAAAAAATGTATGTATATTAAGTCTAGCATTAGATTGATGAGTATGCTGTGTGTATAGCAACCCAAGGTATTTAGGCAGCATTGCTGAGAATAAAGCATTTTTCTCTCTCTCTCTTTTAAAAATTAAATTCCTCAATAGCTAATTGAGCCGGTTAAATATGACCCGGTTACAAAAACAATTTATTACATAGTTTAAATTTTAATTAAGATTTAATGAAATGGAAAAAATAAATAAAGTAAGGCTCAAATGTTTATGTTTCCTCTGACTCGTGAATTGTTGGTTTAAAAAAAATAAAATGAAATAAATTACTTTTACTTACGATGTGTATTTATTTAGCAATAGAGCTTTGTATTTAAAAAAAAAAAAAAAAAAAAAAAAAAAAAAAAAAAAAAAAAAAAAAAAAAAAAAAAAAAAAAAATCCATGGGGATTAACCTACAACGGAAATGAGGAAAAAGAATTTTCTAGAGTGACTTTATCTAAAGCAAACGTTGTTTTTTTATGTATATTTTTTTCTTTATTTTCATACTCGGGGATTAATGTGAAGTTAGTTTAACACTTAGAGGACTGAAGAATTTACCTATCTAGAAGGACGGTACCAGGTCAGTTGACTGCCACATTTGATACTCTCTATTCTCAATAGGATTCGATATTTTATTATTATTGCAACGAATTTTAAAATGTAAAAAAGGAGGGTTTTTTGACAGTTAAGGTTGAATTAAATTCAAAAATCTATAGAATACAATTTATTGGTTAATAAAATAGCTAACCAAATGATTATAAAATTATAATTATACTAATTATGCTATAATAATTCTATTAAGAATCATTAAATCAATTATTTTTACATTTCGGTACTACAAAATGAAGAATTGGCACTACATTTTCCACAAAAATGTTTTAGCTCTTCACACAAATGTTTGATGATTTATTCTCACATTATTTTCATATTCGGCATCTTTTTCATTTTTGCACCCTTTGTGGAATAACTTCAGACATCGAAGGTCATAAATCAGATTTGCGCTGCCTGGATTCCTGGAATCCATAACAAATGGGTCAATTACAGTCTTTAAAAGAATATTTTTAACTCCAGAGGAACTGAAAAATTTTGAAAGAAATAGAATTTTTATTATATGGATGGTCAAAGTGACCCTTTCCCGTCCTAAGTATTACTGCTTGTAGTAAACGTAAAAATGTATATATGTTTTTTTTAAATTTTAATTTTCAACGTTTTAAGACTTTTTATACCAAAAGAAATGATGATTTAAAGGTACTGAAAAATTAGTCTGAAGTTTGAAAACTGGCCATTTGGCCCTGTCCAAAGTGTTTAGAGTATAGGGGTGTGTTGAAAAAAATCTATTAATTTTGGATTCTTATACGTAATGCCATCAAACATATATTTGCTCTGACACGTATATTAGTACATATAAAATCATATATGTATTAATTTTCCGGGTTTAAAACCTAATACCTAAACAACTAAAAGAAAGGATTGGCGCTGCTGATATTGTAGGAGCCTTGAGCCGAAGAGATTATGACTTGGTATTAGATGAAAGATAGATGGAAGAGGAGGATTACATTATTAACTCCGGGGCAGGCTAAACCCCACTCCTCTATTATCTATCTCTCTAGATGTCACTAATCAAACCTTTGTTTTTTATTTTTTCTATTTTTATTGATCGATATTTTCCAATAGGCGTGCCTGAGTCGTGTCCTACTTTACTCCCTCCGCGGCCTTGAAGCAATTAATGGATGCAAATTTCAGCAGTGATGGCTCACATACAGGAACTGTGGAACTTCAGTTCGCCCATTTCTACTTGATATTATCAGAAACATTCAATATAATGATTCCTCTTACAATGTACAATCTTTAAGCTTCATGTCAGTAGCTATACCGCAGTTTATGAAAAAGATACAAAAATCTTTGTTTGGAACTGTGTGCTTTACAGTTCCACCGGCGAGGAGTTTGGGGTATATATGTATACTGTATATACATATACTGTATATACATATACTATATATATATATATATATATATATATATATATACACACACACATCTAAAGTTGATATGATATTTTATTTAACGGGTGAATTCCTGTTCGTTCCTGTTCGGTTCTTGACAATAGCGCCAGTACTTAAGCAGAAATATCATGTTACTCATTTTAAATTGCACTTGTATCTTAATAGTCAATGTTAGTCACCACTTCTCGGATTTATTAACGGTTCGGTTTCTGTATTTCCGTGTTCTCAGATTCCTTTTAAGCCATAAAATAGGATGAACAATGAGGAAAATTAAACGGGTGCCCGGGTTCTTGATGAGCAACCGAGCTAATAGACTGTATTGGAAAGAGGAACTAGATTAGTTCGGCTTCAGTGCCACCTCTATACGTTCGGAGAATTAAATGATTCATTGAAAACCTTTGGCTTGAATGAAGTTTGAATAATGAAAACAAAGGGTAGCCCAGGGGTAAGGCATGGACTCTTGAGACTTCAGCCGCGGTTATGGTGTGGCAGTTTAATGTCGTTGCAGTACTGCCAATAGACTGGGATTGTGTGGGTGTGCGGCAGTGTCCTAGAGAAGTGTAGACACGCTGATAGTAAACTTTGTGGCAGTTGGGAAAATGGCGGATGTAGGAAAGCTGACTGAATGCAAGCAATTTGTAGGCCACAATAAATAAATAGCACGAAAAACATTGGTTACAATACATTTCAAATTCAGAAAAAATTGAAATATAATTGATAAGTAGCTTAGATTAATTAGATAGCAGTGACGTAGGCAGAGGGGGAATCAGGGAGATTTATCCCCTCCCCCTTCCCAGAAATATATGATTTGTATTTTGAGTAATATTTTCGTTAATTTTAACAATAGTTCTTGATCCAATTTCTATGCTTCTCCTTAAAAATTACAACAAATTTGGCTATTATTTAGCTGACTACTGGCCTACTTATTATTAAATCCCTCACCTAAAAAAAATTTAAAACACCCTCCGAAAAAAAATCTATGTACGCAAGTGGTTGATAGGAACATAAGATGCAACAGTTCACTATTAACCTTTAATTTGGCAAGGACGTAATTAACCGACTAAAACAAAATTTGTATCTCTGTGACTCTTTAAGGAATAATAAACTAATTTTAGAATTTCAAAAATTTTGGCACACTTTTGGCTGAGATTTGAAAAATGTATCTTGAAGGATACATTGCCAAATAAACTAGTTTAGCGTTGGCGGTGGATATAATGAAACTCACATTATATTAGGTAATAAAAGTTTTTATTTATAAACAATACTGGTAATTAACTTAATGAATTTTGATGCCAACTAAAATATTGATATCAATTAATAAATAAATTTGGCGTAAGCTTACTATTGTAATAATAGTTATTGAAATAATTGCGTTTTTTTTTTTTTTGTTAAATAATTAATATGATTCTATCAGCTTATAAATTGATCCGAACAAAAACACTCAACCGAATTGGCAGTGTATCCTGCAGGATACAGACGGTAAAAGATAATTTTCTAGGCAGATATTAATTGGATCATTTCAGTTTTTTTAACCAATGCTTACTTAAAAATGCACGAAAACCATAATTTTAAATCGATAGATGCAGAAAATAAATAATAAAAACTTTAACAACCGGAGGTCGACGCCATTTCTGTAATTGAAGTACAATTCACTGTAACGATTTCGAAAACAAACGAAAGTGTGTTGGAAACAAATGGAGGTTACACTACAAGGCCTAAAGAAAGATTCAGAAGTTAAAGAGGAACTAAAATAGAAGCTAAATTTAAACTAAAAATCGTGTAAAACCATGCATATTGCAGGATACACTTCCAAATTAAGGTTTGAGGCTTATACATGCGCCAGTTAATGTGATAGTAGTTCCTCCCTGAGCGTAAATAAATAATTTAGTATAGTTCCTGGACAGTTGGCGCGAAATGTTTTTAATTAAAAAAAATATTATATATAAATATTATTCTAATTCATCTATAACTATAACAATCGATGTTACATAATTACTACGCATTGAACTTATCGGACTATTATTTTATCTCAAGAGTGAAATGTTGCGGAATTAAACAAGGGAAAAATTCAAAATTTACAATTACTTCTAGTTTCCTTATTAACGTCGTTATCTTGGGTATATATTTTTAACACTTATTTTAGATTTGCAAATCTCAATGCAGTATTTACAATCTCTCAAAGATTATTTTATTTATGTGATTTCCATAAAAAAAAAAAATCAGGGACGTGACAGTAAAATGTATACATGTAACCATGACTAGGTATTTAGCAAACGATCAGATATATACTAATAATGAAGTAAAATAAATTAAAATATGGATTTTTTTGCAATTAAAAACCTAATACTGACTTCTGATTATTTGAGCATTTTAAAAATGTATTTGATTTTACAAATACTGACATGAAGTAGGTAAACTTTAGGACGCCATGTCAGAGGATAAAAAAGTGCTTTAATGATATTTATCACATAGTTTTTTGACATATATTCCAAATGTGTCCCAGCGTTTGTTCCAATATGTCCCAGGAACCCAAAAAATTAAAATGAAATACGTTGAAAATACGTTATTTTATATCTCGAGTTTGTTATATGATGTAGACGTGATTTTTAACCGAAAAATTTGTTTTTCGGAGTGTATGAATGAAAAAATACAAACTTTAAAAAATAATTGCTTTTTGGCCAAATGAATTGAAAAAAAAAATGCTTAATTTATTTTAGATTTTTTATCTCCAAAAACTATGAAAGATTTAGATTCAGCGCACCAAAAAATTTTAATATTGAAAATATCATCGAAAACAAAAAAAAAAAAATTATTTTCAGTTGTGAGGGGGTTCAAATTTTTAAGCCACGAAATTACGTCTCGATTTGAAGCTCTGTATCTCGTTTGTTTTTGTTTTTTCTCCCGTTTTTACCGCTTTCGATGTTCTTAAATTTATTCGAAAGAGGGAAGTTCTTCTTGCCAAACAAATAATCATTGCATTACAGAGGAAGTCTGTATAAAAAATGTGGTTAAAAATAAAAACAAAATTGAGATTTTTTGTGGATAACGTTGGTTCTAAAACACATCGGAACATCTAGAATAAAGCAAATCTCGTAGTTTAATAACTTTTACCGACCCTTCAAATTTTTTAGGAACCTGTCAAAGGGTTTTTGAATCTTTTGAAAATATAGAGGATTTTCGAAATTTTTTTTAAAGCGCTACAAATAAATCTGATACCAGTTTTAAATACATTTTATGTAAATCGAAATTTAATTTGAAAATTTAAGGCCGGGACTTAAGTGTTATCAGTAATATAAAAACATTAATTGTGGTCTAGAAATAGTAAATTTTAGAGTTATCCAATTTTTTAAATGATTAAATAGAATTTTAGAGCTATCTGAAGGTTCAATTGAATTGTGTAAAAAAAAAAAAAAACATATTCTTCTACGGAGTAAAGACTTTTTTTAATTTGTATTGAAAAGTTTGATTGATTCAAAAACCCTTATATTTTTTAAAAGATTCGAAAAACCGCGCAATTTAAACCTCTTCGGAACTGAAAAAAATCTTATTTTTTGATCGTTTTATTAATTTTCGGTGCCATTTTATTAGATCAGTAATTAGAAAGTAAAAAGGCCATTCGGTCACCAAGTTGCATCAATCAGCACACCATACGGATGCATTGACTCAATAAGAGAAGAAAGTAATACAAATGGATGGAATAATACATTGTTGATGTTTGTTTTACATATAAGCAATTAAATGAAGGACGTTTTACATGACTTGAGAAAGATGGCCGAAACGTCGATATAATGTAAAATAAAATAAAAAAAACTTGGTGACCGAATGGCCTTTTTACTTTCTAATTACTGATATTATTTTTTGTTTTCGATAAAATTTTCAAAATTAAAATTTGTTAGTACACTGAACCATAATGTTCCCTAATTTTTGGAGTTAAAAAATCTGTAAGGTAAGTTTACACAATAATTTAAGCATATTTAAAAAAAATTGATTTGGCCCAGAAGCAATTATTTTTTAAACTTTGTATTTTTCCTTAAACGTCTAATCTGAAAAGCAAATATTTCGGTGGGAAAAGCAGATCGATATCATATCCCAAACTCGAGATATAAATTTAAGTAGTTTTTATCGTGTTTTATTTTTTTTTCTCGGTACCTAGGTTCCCATTGGAATGAACGCAGGGACACGTTTTATATATTTTTCGATATAGAATCACTACTTTTTTTTTTTTTTTTTTTTTTTAAATCGGTCATCCTTTGACTGTGCCTTCCCTTGTCAGGGTTTCTGAACAGAGGAAATAATTAATTTGCATGCATAGATATGTGTGTGTGATTTCTTGCATGTAATACTTATGCGTCGCAAATTAAACTCTTCAATTATAATTTATTATTTATAGCTAGATTCTATCGCGTTATCATAAGATTGAGATATGAGAACTTTTTATAAACTCATAGATTAACAGAAACGTTTGAAAAACTGTAATTATAATCATGAAAGCATTTCTTTATTCTCCGCTATGGCGCCCTAAATTTTACATACTGCATACGTCATGTCAATATTGTTAAATCAACAATAATTCCTATAAATCCTCAGAAGTCAGTGTTACCTTTTTTAACTGCGCGAAATACGTATTTTAATTTCTTTAATTTCATTATTACTAAATTTTTTTTATAATTTAGTACTTACTTAATTTTTTTTTATAAATGCCTAGTCTTGGTTACATGTATGCATTTTACTGTCAGTCACGTTTCTGATTTTTTTAATGGAAATCACATTAATTAAATAATCTTTGAGAGATTGTAAGTATTGTATCGAGATTTACAAATCTAAAATAAGTGTTAAAAATATACACCTTATATATATATATATATATATATATATATATATATATATATATATATATATATATATATATATATATATATATATATATATATATGTTATCGACGTTAACATAATATAACATAACATAAAATAAAAGTAATTGTAAATTTTGGATTCTTCCCTACTTTAAATCCGCAACAATTCACTCTTGAGATAATTATAACAGTTCGATAAGTTCAATGGGCAGTAATTATGTATCATCGATTATCTAGTTTTAAAAAAAAAAAAGTAATTTTCGGTAATTCCGAATCATTCTGAAATGGTTTGGAGATTTGTACAGATCAATTATGAAGTTCTCAATAACTATTTTTCTTTGATGAAATAATTTTTTCTTTTCTAATCTTCAAAATTTTTTTTTATGAATTTGGTTGTTAATTGCATAATTATTTCATTTTAATTTACATTTCAAATTTACAAAGGAAACCAAGGTTGATTAATAAGTTATATTAATTTTTTTTTTAAATTTTAGTTTCAAACATTTTGCGGACCCTTATTAGTGTGGTACATCTTTCAGCTGCAATCTAATCTTGTAGGGCTTATTATTATGGTATTATGAAGCTCTCTGAAATGTTTTATCTTCATATTGTTTTATCTTTTTACAGGCCGAATCTCCACTATTTAGGAATGACTGACTACGGACCTATTACAATCGATATTTTTATCATATATCGAATTTCTATGTGTTGATATGGTGTCCTTTCCATAAGGTGACAGCAGCTGTCAAAGATTCTGACAAATGACGGCTCGGAAAACATTTCGGAAACCCTCACCCCGGGCCTATTCTTGGTGCGGACAAGGCCGCATTCTTCAGACGGTACTTCAGAAGGCCGGGAGTTGACCCAAATTAAGTGACGGGAGAGGAGGAGGGGGTGCACAGGAAGCGACCCCGAACAAGATAAAGCCGACCAATAGGATAATAAGAGTTAAAAAAGACAGTTTGACCTGCCGAAGAATAGAACTGTCCGAGGGTACACCTGGCCGACCACCGGCGGAGTTCTTACCTCACGGTCTTCAGGTTGTCTTTGTCGTAGCTAACAGCTTCATGCGTCTTCTAACTGATACTTGTACATCGAACCAATTTACTTTTTTCCTTTTGTTTTAATTTTAGTATTTGTGATAGCCTTTTGAGGGTAGATAAACAAATATACAAATGGAGCTGCACTCACCTACGTTTTCCTTATACACCCACTTTTAGCGTTTTGATTTGTTTAATCAAACCCACTAGTACTTCTGTTTTTTTTTTTTACGCTCTTATATTTAGCAGCACTTGTGCTATTTCTCATATACCACAAAGTATCTAGATATGTACAGTGCGAGTAGAACCTCGCCTTATGTTTGCTTATTTTGACTACCCATGACGGTCTGCCATGAGATCCAATTAACATGAAAATAGGATGAAAATGTTAAAGGATTTTTCTACCATTTACTAATCTCATCGCGATGCCTATATTTCACATTACTACGCCCAGTCCAAAGTTGCTTTACTTTGGCCTCCGACGCACATACTTTGTTGCTTTATATTGGACACGCCGTCAGAGGAGGGCAGAAGTGGACGGACAAAATCCTCGGGGCCCGAGTTTTCGAGTTGATTAAAAGATCTATACTTTCAAAAAATTTAATGAACAAAAATATTTAAATAAAAATTTCATTTCGATCTATAATAAGTAACAACGCGACAAGTTCGAACTTTCGCAAAAAAGAAAGTAAGAAGAGAGTTGTTATGAATAATTTTTGTTAGCGTGGACACTTTACTTAAGTAATTATTATTAAATTATACTCACATTATTAAGTAATTTTGTAAAAAATAATTCTGTTGTATTTTATGTAAAACAAAAACTCTTGTTATTATAATGTTCTTGTAAATTTAGTTTTCATAATACCTTAATCCATAAATTAATTAAGATAGAAGACCAAACGCTTTTCTGTCTTAATTAATAGCGTTTCCTCTTCTATCTTAACATATATTTTGTGGGATAGCAATGTATCCACTGTTTTCTTGATCTAGATCTTCCTCTTCTATGCATTTTCACTTTCCTTTTTTTTTTTGTATTTGTTATATTTCTTCTCTTTTTATTATTTGATTTATTTTTATGATATTTTGTATGTTTTTAGTTGTTTAGTATGATATTTTTTTATTTATTTTTTTTTTTTTATTGACCAGCTATTTGTAGTTTAGCCCTTTTCACTCAGTATGTGTTTGGGTGGGGGTCCTGTCTCTGGTTTTTGTCTTTTTTGACTATTTGGACTATTTGACGCTCTTGGCAACCTGAAATTCTTTCAATTACTTGAAAATAAAAATTGTCTATTCTTTTGCAATATTTCACTAATCCTTTATCAATACACCATTTTATAAATAAATACATTCTTGTCCGCAATGATTCATTCCTTTTCACATTTGAGTTATTTCTTTGCGTCCAATTTCAATCCATCGGAAAATCAGAATCTCCTTTCTCCTTGATTTTATGTATTTATTTTTACCTTATAGGAAAATTTTAAATAAACCCTATAGTCTATCAATCATAAATTTATAACTAACCGGTCATTGTGTCACTGATTCAGGCATCGCCAGGATTGAAAATCACAGAAAACCAAAAACAGGAAACTTAACATTTAATAAAACGTATAAGGACCTACCATTTACGAATTTCTTATAAGTTATTTGATGCTTTCGTTTCTCAAAAGAGAATTTTGATTCCTCTTCTCCCACATTTCGATTAAGAAAAAAATTATTGAACTAGGATATAAAACTCATTAAATATATATATATATATATATATATATATATATATATATATAACACTATATCGTGAAGGTATAGGACAGTATTTATCTTTATTTAACTTTTTTACTTTCACTTACCTATATATAAAATATATAGAAGTGGGAAGTATTGCGATCGTGAAAAATTTCGCATTTGAGTTTTCAACGAAAATACGTCTGATTCTAAATAACCAAGTCTCTCAAAATGGTCTGTGTGTGTGTTTGTTCACAAAAAATGGAAAAGTTGTACGAAACTGAAATTACGTATTTTAGGCAGATATTTGCTTGGAGTGTTACAGCAACTTTTTCAATAAGATCAAATTATCGGAAGTGCCACTTTATATCTTTGGTTTTACACTTTTCTACCATTTTCTCGAAAACGACACTAGCGATTTTGATTTAACTCCATATATCTATGTACGATTGAGTGATCTTTAATAACATGTAGGTTTTATCTTCATTGACATAATCTGACAGAGCTTGATAATTTGATAATTAATTATAGGAGAAATAAGAAGAAATATTCTCTCAGGTTGAAAACAAATTTCCGGATATAAGAGTAGTAATACGTATGTATAACATACCGTTGTAAAGATAAAGATTTTAGAAAAAAAATTTCTAGGACATAAAGTGGTAGAAGGCAATGGAGAGAAATGAAAAAAACATAAACTTAAGTGATTGTTGTAGTTAATAATCTCTACTTTTATATTAGTTAATGAAAAATAAATGTTTCCATGGAAACTAAATTAAAATGTATTTCAAGTAGTGTGGTAAATAAGCATCGTGTGTGTGATGCGCGCACCGCACTAGATTTTTTGCTTTACCCAGGGGTATAGATAACTATGTTCTAGACCAATTGAAGCGTGAAAATGTAAAAAGGTTCTAAGTGCCTTTGTTTCACAATTATTTTTTTTTTCAAATTGCAGGTCTATGTGCCGAATTAATTCTACTATAAATATGATTTTATTACATATACATCAATAGGTAATCAGAAAAAAATGTTTTTATTTTTAAGTCATATTTTTTTAATATTATTCAGGTTGAAAATTGATTTCTGACAAATTTATTTTAATTTTCGAATGAATATTCTGGTGGTACCAGAACATTAAAATCCGATTTTATCCTGCACCTGGCTTTGTGAACTGACACAATCTTTAAGGAATTTATCTTATCTTGCGTTTAAAATGATTCAATAGGCATTAGAACTCCCATTGAACATCAGTGCTGGGAGTAGCTAGAGAAACTATTATAAACAATATCTAACTTCCATTCATTCTTATTCTTAAATTTTTGTTCGTAGTCCATGTTAAATTAAATTAACTTAAACTGTTATGTATGTTATTTCTCAGTCCCCTGTTAGATTCGATTATTATTCGTACTTATTTATTTTATTCACTTGATTCTTTAAACAGTATATTTTAATTTTCAAACACGCCCTTTAATTTTCCCGAAAAGGTTTAGTAATATAAATATCATTCAGAGAAGGTTTGTGCCAACTCTATAAAATACCTCTATTATGAATTGTAATTTCCATATTTCATATTGATTTAAAATTGTTTTGCAGTTGTATCCGAGGCTGAGAAATATCGATTAATAGTAGTTACCATCCTCTTTATTTATTAAAAATAGATAATTAAAAATAACAAAAGGTTGCTTTTGATCTACTAATGTTATCGTGGTTTGTTCGTCGACGGTCTACTTATATATTCACTAGGAATTCTTCGCCTTCTTCAAGGCTTAGTTGAACTAACAGCTTTATACTAGCAAAGTTTCATTAAAAAAAAAAAAAAAAGGGTAGTTCAAGAGAATGAGAGGTTTCTAAAAATTAACAAAATATTACTAATTCATAACTAAATCTGTATTAAAAAACAACTTTCCAGCTCATGACGCGTCCATCTAGAGGAAAAAGGAGAGAGAATTAATTTTGAAAAGAAGCGGCAATAACAGGTTGAAATCCTTTCATGTTTTTATAATTGTTTGGTTTTAGTGGGTTGGTATGGAACTCTTTCCACCACTAAAAATTTACACTACAGTGAAAGAATATTTTGAATTTTGGTCATGAAATCAGGATTTCTGTACTACTGTGCTGCTGTCTAATGTTGGAGGATTGTCATGGCCACTACTTCTTCTGAAGATGGACGAATTTCTTATTTTTCATGTTGTTCTGGTTTTTAATATTTTCACTTTCCGAAAAACGACTATAACTATAATATAGAAATAGAGAACGGCAACTAGAAATGTTTGAAAAATATCGATATCTAAAAAAAAAACTATATTCTTGTCCGACAGTTTTTATCCGATATATCGTAATATCGATATTAAAATTTGGATATCAAAAATCGATATTTGTTCCAAAAAAAAAAATTATTATATAAATATATATATATTTTTTTCAGAATTGGTATTTTTGATATCTATTTATATAAAGATACTATAAAATAAGACCTTGGTGACGGAGCTCTGCTGCTCACAGTTTTCTTTGTCTTGTGTTATTTGTTTACGTGATTCATTCATAGAAAAATGTGACAAGGAATTACTTTATTTGTTATGAAATAATGGCCTGAGAGCAAAGGAAATAGTTCAGCATCACCTCTTCTCTAGACTGATTCCGAGCATCGCGTGGGTTGACCAGACAACAGCATCGATTTATTCGGAAGGATTTCATTAAGAACAATGAACGTTGCAGTGGATTAGTGTAATTAGGCGAGGCGAAGCATATTAAATCGGGGATGGACAGAAGTGTGAAGCCAATAGCTGTACTAGATATTCCGATGTTAAAAAGAAAGGAAGACAGACGTTAGAACGGAAACCATAATTCCCATTTACCACGGCCCCGTGCCTGATGGTACGCTGAATGAAGACCTGACAGCCGGACCGACAATAATAATAAATGTAATAAATAAGTAGATACATTCAGTGGCAGATATATAATAGAAATCACGCCCAGGTGCGGGGATTCGCCACGCTGCCCGCACTTCCCATTTATATACTGATATATTACCTGAGCGGATACATTACCTGGAAAATTACCCCGACTCCCGACCCCACGGTCCAGAATGTTCTATTATCCGTTTATATAAGGGTCATTAGTGAACCACAATGGCCCTTTTCAGTCCTTATTTATTCATTGCCTTTCGCCCTGTAGGGGATTGACAGAAATTTAACAGCCATAGCCATGCAAACGTTATCATTTATATTGATGATTTCGACTTTCAATTTTAAAAATTCAATTTCTATACTGTTCTCTAAACATGTTCCACTTATATTTGTTGAAGAGATCCAGTAGCAAAGACTTAGTCTGGATAAAAGATTGATTGGAATCCTCATGCAAGAACGAAACCAAATACTGCTCGTCGTTTCCGACCTCTAAAACACATACTTAAGGAACGCTTCTAATATAACTACATACAAACTTCCAATCTATTACAAAAGCTCATTTAAATAATTTTAATCTAATCTATTTGTAAATACGGAGTTGTGCTTTGAATCTCCACAAAAACATCAAATTTCTCCCTTATCTTATAATACTATTCGTTAAGTTCTCAATGCTCCTCATTATGCCACTAATGCCTAATGACCTTACTGTTTCATTTGTTGCAGATATCGCGCGAAATAGATACCTTAACTTCCAGTATAAATTCTGCTCTCAATTAAACCTAATAGTTTCTAATCACGCTTCCCAATAAATTTGAATGCAGTGTAAAGTTTAATAGGGCGAATCGAACATCGATGATATAAACCATCAGCAGAGCCACCCTTTCTCGGAAGGAAGATGGCGCACAATGGATCGCACGATGAAATCGGAGGCAAGTTACGATTTTCAAGTATTTCAGTTTCGCTGAACTCTTATGTCACTTTTAAGACAGATGGTTGTCGGCATAGAATGTACAAGAAATGATTATTTTAAAAAGCTTTGTAACGATAAAATCGAGATCCAAAGTTAGTGTTATTGGGGGAGTAAAACTGAATGATAAATAGGATCATCCTTTATATTAAATTATAGGTGTAAGCACAAGAACAGTCCCAAGGAAATAGCAGTGCAGAATACTTCGATCACTGTAAAAGAGTTTACAAAATTTCATATAATAAGAGTTATGACTTCATGTTTTTCGACTTATCAATGAATAAACTAAAGTTACGGTCCTCCTGCGTCTCTCTCTTTGCCACTTTTTTTGTTGTTATTTTGCCTCGCCAACCCCTTTTACAATTCCTTACGAAATCTTTGATATTTCCATTACAAGTGTTGAATTTCATACAATAATCGCTTCAATAATAGTTTAGACGTATAATATATGAGTATAATTTTTTTTTCATTACTTTCGCTTTTTCGTTGTAATTATTTTTAGTTTGATCGAATGGCATATAAAATATACCATATAATATATAAAATACCATTTATTATTATTCCCCATTTTTATTATTAAATACCATTTCTTATCACACAGCTCTTTTAAGTATTGTATCTTTTTTTACAGTTTTGAAATTTAATAAATTTGTAAAAATTATATTTTTGACCATATACTGAATAAATGTTGGCTGAACGAATCGGTTGCTGGTAGTTAGCATAAAGAGTTTCATTCTTTGTATAATATGGTCAGATTAAAGATAAAATATAAAAATAAAATATTTATATAATAATAAATTAAACGAAAAATAAAGCATTATTATAATAAAAAATAAGTATGCTTATTTACAATATTTTAGCTCGGCCAAGGAAACACCTTGACCACTGCTCTCTCATATGTGTTAATGCAGGACTGCAGGAGATCCCAGCGGTTCTCTGTTGCTGAAAAAAAAAATAAAACTATTCTGTAAGTTGTATTTTTTTTTTTTTTTTTTATTTCCGAAGAATGTGAAAATCAAGCTTACTTACTCTTGCTGGAGAGAGAAATGATTTATTGAAAATCAGTGCTGCCCAAATGCATTGGGTTGCTACAATACACAGCGTGCTGATCAATCGTTAGTTGGATAAAATATATAAATATACGCATTTTACATTTTCATCTACATAATTCCTAGCAATTTTCATCTTTATTCGATGAAATTTCTATCTTGTATTTATTTTAATACATCCAACTATCTTCTCATCTCTGCATAGTTCTCTCTTCCAATTAACAATCGATCCTTTCTTAATCTAGTATACACTTCTAGATAATTGGAAAATTTATAGAACTAATCAAACATCAAAATTTGAACGCACACATATATAGATCAACAGTACAGGAAAAATTAAAAAAAATGGGTATATACACATATACAAATAAAGAAAAAACCAAAATAATAATAAGGAGGATAACGTTTTCTTTATAAAATGTCTTCTTTTTTTTCTCGCATGTTTTCACTTTATTTATTGGCATTGTATGTTACAAGCTTTATATAAAGTGGCATCACTTGTTCTGAAACTTGATTTGGAGGTCGAATCTTGTACTAGGAGATTATTTACGATTTGGAGGAGGTGATGGAAGAGAAGTAGGTCGAGTTTTTCTATCAAAGCTTTATAACGACGTTATCTAACGGAGCCGTAGCGACTTGAATTAAACCGAAAAGGAAGTGTGAATTTCCTACAAAATCCATGAAGATTTATTACAGATTATGTTGTGTTGACTCTCCCCGTGATAGACGATAAGGAGGCCTAGCGTGGACAACAACTTTCTAACCCAATCCCTTCCCTAGATAATATCGCTCTTTATCCCATCTCATTAACCTTCTCCATTCTAGTTATCCACTTGTCAAACTCGATCTAATAATCGATATAGCTGTTGTTTGTTGTACGGGGTCTTATCAGCTATAATAAACATAATGTGTAATGTGCTCGCTTTCCCTTTTTCTTGTATGTCTTTATTATTTTTTTTTATTTGCTTAATATGATCTATTTGCAAATACATGTTGTATACTAAGAGATTTGGCTTAGTAAACAAATCAGTTTGTGATTCAACTTTCAAAAACTGGATAAGAGCTACTGAATAATTACCGGACGCCTTACTAATTGGCGTACAGATAATTTTTCTTTTTAATTGGCATAAAGTATCACACACAGAACTTGGCATGGATGGCAAGACTAAAAGAATCCATTATAACCACCTTCAGTATTAAATTTAATATTTCTTGTTTCCAAAGGATATCTCTTATTTTCAACCATCCACGAATGTCCTCTGTAATGTTTGTTGGCGACCATCTTAATTCATTATATTTCCGGGTGATACTGATGTATTCTTACAGCCTTTTATTTTTTCTATGTCTGTCTCTCCTTGAATCAGTTAGTCGTTCAGTTATATTCATCAGTAGAGGTTTTATTTATTTTATGTTCCATCTATTGAGATATTCTAAAACAAAAGTCTTAAATCTCTCAAATTGAAGTTAATAACAAACCGGCCATCGTTTTGCCGATTCAAGCTTTGTAAGAACCACACAAATGCACAGATGATTTACATTACTGATTTCAGCCTTACGAAATGATGTTTCAGGGTTGAATTCCATGTGGCTGTTCCTGTCATAAAATAAAGCTACAATTTAAAATTAGAAATTGTTAGGAAATCATATTTAAAGATTTTTTTTCTACACTTTTGAATACCGTCTCATTAAACACTGAACATTCGTTGGGTATTACAAATGTTCAGTTAGTTTTAATAATTTATGGGTTCCACGATATGAAGAGTCCACGAAAGAAAGGAGAAATTTCACCCGTAATACATTTCGAGAAAATCAAGTTTTTATGTTGGGAGCTCTGCCTTTCTTCAGCCTATGAATATTCTTCGAACCCTTCTATCAAACCGTCCATCCACATTTCTGGGTTTTTCTTTTTACCATATTATTCTACTGAACGATATGAACATATTGATGTGTATCTCCGTTTCGGAAAAAATGTAACTCTCCCACTGTCTTCCGTGGACTCTTCATATTGGAGCCGCAGAGAGTAAAAGTGTTGTAAATCACCTTTCCAACAATTTTGACTTAAGTCCAGAAATACAATCTAGAAGGGCAAAACTGTTGAAAGAATAAGTGAACTAAGCCGATTTGTTGGCTATTTTAGATGTTTTATCAACCTCAAAAATTGTTGCATTGTATTGTGCCAATGGTTTAAGTTAGTTTATAATAATGCAAAAATCCATTGTCGACAATTTATTTCACAATCATGTTTAATCAAACTTCATGTCGATATTCAATTGGATCTTCCCTCAAAGTTAGGACTTAGGAATTTATCACAATAATTCTAGTAAAACAATCTGTGTTTCTAAATGAAGATTTATTGATTGTACAGCATTTTTGCTCTAAACGGCTCATTTGATCTGTGGACATGAAATGTCCTACTTCTAGTCTGCAATAGTTATATATGTTATCAATCATATGAAAAGCAATGAGCATGAAAAAATTATTTCTTACGACTTGTATGATGTTCAAGTTGGCCATTCAGTTTTATGATGTTTGAATTGGTGAAGGTTTGCCCGGTTTGTTATTAATTGTACCTTCGAGAGGAAATTGGTTTGTAATTTTCCAATAGTAAGGTGAATTATAAATAGGAAATGTGTTATTATAACGAAGGCTTCCTGGTTTAGGGAAACCCTAGAAAAATGGCATTGGTCAGAGGATAAATTAATCTTTTGGAGTATAGTTCTGACCTCAGTGTCTTCCAAGGAGTGTAAGATTGAGAATCAGAAAACCTTAACAATGTTTGTTCTCTAGGCCCTTCAAGGACGCTCACAGGACTAATTTATTTATATATATATATATATATATATATATATATATATATATATATATATATATATATATATATATATTTATAAATAAATTAGTCCTGCGAGCGTCCTTGAAGGGCCTAGAGAACAAACATTGTTAAGGTTTTCTATAATATATATATATATATATATATATATATATATATATATATATATATATATATATATTTAGATTTCTCAGCCTAATAGAAATTCACGAATATAAATTTTATGGCACTCCATGGATGTTTTATATTTTAATTTTTTCCTGAATTTTTGTAATAATTATAAAGTTTTAAAACAGTATTCTTTATGATGTTTTACTAAATGCTAATTTTGGTTTATTATTTTCTATTATGAATCTTTGTAAATAACCCAGAAAAAAAAAATTAGCGCCTCTCAAAATTTGAAGTTTTACACTTAGCAGTTTAATACATAAAATCCAAAGATCGAATAAAAATATCCGTCCGTTGTTTTTGTTTTTTTATTTGCCAATAAAGTCACAGGTCATTCCAGTATGATCCTCGGAACTCGATATCACTATCCGCCATTTTGTTTCAAAATTGCGGCAGATTAGGGGTTTTTACGCCAATATATCGGCTTTTATGAAGATAGAAGCAGTGGTGGATCTGGAGGGGAAGGGACGAAGAGGGCGATCGCTCAGGACCCCGCGCCATAGAAAAAATAAATAAATGATTTATTCATTACAGGACAAATACATAGTTTTAGGGAACCCCGGACTTCCCCTTCCTCTTAGGAATATTCCATACCTTCTAAACTCTCCGACAGCCCACTGCCTCATCGAAGAGAAGCATGGAGAGGTATTCAAAAGTATAAAAAAAAAAACTTAAGATATGGTTTTCCAACTATTTCAAATTTTGAGTTACAATTGTATTCCATGTCAGTTGCTATATATATTCTAGATATTTATTTATTTAAATTATATATGCATGAATTACTTGTTATCACTCAATTAATTAGCCATTAATTATATCATTATTTTTTTAAAGAATAAATGTTCATCAACAAAAACAAACCTGTATTACTGCAATCCATCAAGATTCTTGAGTTCAGTACTTGGTATAGTTGTGTTTAAGCCAATGGTTCTGCAAGGAAATGATTCGGCCATGATCACGCTCATTCGCTAGGTTTCTCCCCAATTAAGGGTATCCACTTTATAGACCCACACGCTGGGTGAGCCCCATGAGGGCTGATAACAAAATAAGTAATTTATCTGCCATAGGCGGTCTCGAACCCAGAATCTAGAGACCCCGCTCCACCGAATTAATGCTCACCACATTTTAAAAAATAACATTATAATTCCTGTGCAATAAATTCTTTATAGCGGCTTTTGGATTCGGAATGTACCCGATTCGAAGAATATTTGGCAATTATTAAGGAATAAGACCCTACATGGCGATTACATGCCAATATATTATTTGCCATATGCCCTTCCCCTAGACATCTTTGATTGTTTCGAAACTTTTTGGCCGAGTTCCATCAAACAAAATTAATTTTTCCGATCTGTATTTTATGGTTGCAAAATATTGTGACCTCTTTGAAGAGATCGATAGATGTCATGACAACGGTATTGTAAACAAACCCAATACTCATTTGTGGTCGGATGCCAATTTCGCTGGACCTTTTTGTTTGCTTCAGTAATTATTTCGGTCCGACCGCATTTGTGGTAGACGAATCAATTTTTTTTTTTTTTTAATTTGAAGTGTGCCAGCTAATTGAATATTAAAAACTGCACCTTTCTATTTACAGACACTTACTCATAATAATATCATACATAATTATAATAATATCTTTTTATTAATAATAACGAACTGTTTTGATTTACTTGAAGTTAAAGTTCATTTGTTGAGATATTTCCTTTTTTGTATCAAATATAATCATTTTAATTTGGTAACTAATTCATTATGGATTTAGATAGTATCTGAGGATTAGATAAATTTAGTTCACCATAACACCATCTTCATGGTTATATTTCAAGTTGAGTAAATTAAGATGAAAGAAGTATTGTTTCATACTTCCGTTTCATATTTCTTGATTTGTGAAATATGACCGCACCACGGGATTGAGCACAAAGCTTTATCATGGAATTTAAAAGTTATATTGTAAGATATTGGTTTACTTTAGCGCTGATCCGAATTATAAAAGTCCGATGGGTAGACCGAACCGAAGATGACAGAATTGTGTCCTTGCGGATCTTGGTTTTAAAGGAAGTCGGTGGAAGGAGGTGCGTAGACAGCGATATGGTGTAAGGTATCGGCATCGAATCTTCGGATTCGCTGTAAATGGCTACTTAGTTATACAAATGTAAAAGATAGATTAAAATACAAAATTTAACTTCTAAAAGTTTCAGAAAACTTTATCAAAGATAAAATTCTAGTAAAAATTTAAATTAAATTTCTTATTCCCCAATTAAAAAAAGAAATTATTTTTAAACTGATAATCACCATTAAGCACATCTTTTGAATTTGATTATGACTTGTTTTTGTAATGTGTAACCCTATACTGTCTATTTCTTAATAATTCTTTAACTTTTAGGTTCTTCGTGTAAGAATGGTCTATAGCGGTTGAGAATAGACCGTAGATGCCGAAGATGTGTTGTCTGTAGTTCACTGTAAATGGGCTGCAGCATCTGGAACTCTAAGATTGGGTTTTACATTCGGTAGGCCCTGCTAGGTGTGCTTCGTTTGTTCGGTCCTCAATCCTGTCATTAGCACTTGATTCTCACTGGTTAAGCACCAGAATACAAAAAGACAAAACAAAAAAGCAGCAGCTGAAGACTAAAAATGACTGGCTAATCCGTACTCTAATTGTTATCCCGGCTAGTGACTTAGCTTTATCCAATACCTAGGGGATGATCGCCCCCGATGATAGCCCGGACCGTATGTGCCCAGCGCCCTCCATATATAATTCATGAGTGGGAGGGGATGCATTATGTGGAGATGGCAATATGTTCCATTTGTCTTGCCCATTTGCGACCGTTCCTCAGCTCTGCTGGATGACGTGGGCGTATGAGGAGTAATTAATCGACCCCTTGCGCCGAAGAGAAATGAGAAAAAGGCTACCATGGAAACTGGAGAAGAAAAGGAACTGAAACATTTATTAGCCGCTGGATGAGGATGAGATGTAAACATGAACAAATCCCCGAAGGAACACATTTGTAAACAAGGAAGGGGGACAGTACGGAGCTTTTGATGAATAAATGGTCGATTTGTTTTGTCGGTCGGGATGACGAATGGGGGCCGACTATCTCCAGCAGAAACGAGTTAATATAAAGAGGATAGAAAATATCGCTTAACGTTACTTTAACTAGTTACTATCTTCTCGGCGGTGTTTATTT
This sequence comes from Rhaphigaster nebulosa, assembly GCA_948150685.1. NCBI lineage: Eukaryota > Metazoa > Arthropoda > Insecta > Hemiptera > Pentatomidae > Rhaphigaster > Rhaphigaster nebulosa. Next base: position 85,239,118 of record OX411309.1, on the reverse strand, counting down.
TTTCTTTTATTTTCTTTATGGAAACTTTGTTTTCCTCCTGAGAGGTCGTTAACTCCGCCATCAGTTTTCCTTCGCTGGCTGCTCCAGATAGGACACCATTGTATCTTCTCCCCGCTCCCCCTTTACTCCTTGTTATTTATACTTTGCCAAAGGGAATATTTCAAAATCGAGTCTCCGCTGTTCTCCAGCTTATCCTTTTATCAGTACTCTTCTTTATTATCACTACTTAACTGAACTGCGTAAAGAAATTTTCTATCTTTTTGTTTTCTACATTTGTCAATTCCACTGAGATAAGTTTTCTTAGTTCTTACCCTATAGTTTAATCTTGGTAATTAAAATCACTGTTTATACCTAGGAAATATTTGGAGTTTTCTACTCAGGACTTGGCAGGAAGGTACTTTTATCAGCTGTTTGAGACCTATAAAAGAAGTTGAAAGGATGGAAACTGCCCGTCCATTGAGTACTATGTTGTCCAGTGAAGTTTTTGAGTACTATCTGGTTTTGTTTTTGGACAATTGCGTCGGTTGGTTGCAACTCTCTCTCTCTGCACTGTTAATTATAATTACAAATTTACAACCAAATAATTCAAATATAGCCATTCAAGCATAGCCACATAGCAATTCAAGCATATATGTATATATATGCTTGTATATATATATATACTTACTTATATATACTGCTTGTATATATATACATATATATATATATATATATATATATATATATATATATATATATATATATATATATATATATATATATATATATATATATATTGATATATATATATTTTGATTTGTAGATATATATATTGATATATATATATATATATATATATATATATATATATATATATATATATATATATTGAATATATATATTGATATATATATTCAATCAAATGCTCAAAAATTCAAACAAAAATAATTTCATTTTAATTATATCTCAACCAAACCATCAAATTTATTCTCCCTAGAGGAGAATAAATCACGGTTTGGACACTTCCTCAGAAAGAATCGCCAGGATGACCTATGACGAGTAGAGGGAAGAAGACCAAGAGGAAGACCACGGATCACCTGGGAGGAAGGGAAGGTGTGCGGGAGGCATTCAGGAAACCAGGGCTGGACTAGAACAAAAGCTATAGCGCTGGTACAGGAGAGGGACACATGGTCCAAGCTCTACAGAGGGTATCCTCACACTGCACAGCGGTAAAAGAGAATCGGAGTATGATGATGATGATTATATCTCAACGTGGGTTACCTCCACTTTTGAAAAAGGTTCTGTTACAAACGATTATAGAATACAATTATTTTTTATGATTTTCGTTGGCTTTTTTGTCACTTGTTGGGGACTTTATTTTTCATGTATACAAACTTAATTTTAATAAGTTGTCATTCACTTCACATTATTGAACTAAGATATGGGGACGATGTGAAGTCTCCCTTTCTGCTTGATGCATCTAAATTTACGTCGATTGCTTCATATTTGAGTAAATTGTGGGTTTGCATGACGTTACTGGATTAAAGTAGATTCGGAACCCACCACGTCTTATGGACTCCGTTTGGTCGTCTCCAGTGCGACCTCTGTCTGTTTCTGGAACTTTTCTGAACTTGAAAGGGAGAGTTTTCCTTTCTAGAACACTTTTATAACCCTTTGAAATAACTTCGGCTATAACCTTAAAGGCGAACAACTTTGCCACTTTTTTTTCTTCTTAAAACTGCTTTGTAAACTAACATACTAACAT